>KZ061983.1:80433-145564 GCA_002091835.1 Anopheles maculatus
GATTTGTCCTCGCAGGCGCAAATGTGTCACTCATTATGTCGCATAACATCCTGCCTTGGACGAGAGCCATTTCCGATTGGACAATTCAATCTCTGACGAAAGCTCCAGGAAATGCCTCGGGACCAGCTGTGGTAGTTATGTCGGTCAAGATGGTCTTTCCTGTGTGGCACAAAACAATCAGCACAAATACCATCCGCACGAATGCTCCGCTTTGTCCGGTGGGCATGTGCCAACATCAAAGAGGCATTCCGTAGCGCATTAGGTTACGCAGCGGAAAATGATGAACCGTCCCGCTCGTGGACTCCCATTCTTTCCTGACCAGCCAAAGTAAACAGAGGTAAACACACAAGATAAAGGAACAACGAACGACAAACTTAAGTAAGTTATCAATTACCGGGAAAAGATTTCCCGGTTTTTGTGATGCACGTGGAGCAAAGCAGAGCGAAAGCTTTGTCCATTCGGCCAACCGGTGTCGCCTGTATTGAGGGCGTAGAGGGCGATTTTCCATTCTAGCACACAATTGCACACAGCTTTCAGTGGTTTGACTGCTGTGTTTTTCTTCTGGGTTTCCTTTTTTTCCCCCCGGAAGCATACAAGAAGAAAAAAGCCACTTTAGTGCGAAATATGGTTGTCATTTTTCTTTCACCTTCTATTCAGTATTGCCACAGAGTTCCGGGCGCAGGTTGGGAGATTATCTTGCAGCCATGTGGGTACTGTTGGAAAAGTTCTCCACCTTCTTCTTTGGTTGCACAACAATGGGCATTCAATTATTCGCTCTCGGTGCACGTCAAGTGTCAATGTTTTTTCCTGAGCTGTGGGATCTCGGTTTTTCTTCTGCTGTGTTCTGGATTTGTAAATAATGGTTCCATTACTGAGCGTGTCCCAGGGTGTGGTTCCTGGAGTGATGAAGATAATGATGATGATGTGTTTTTCTTTCAAAGACGATCTATTACGGCTACAATCGATTGATGAACTGTGATATCTTCAGGGGAAAGTGTGTAGTGACATTTGACCGTACATTTTACTGTTTGCCTTTGTTTGTCCGTCTCAACTTTCCACAAGGACACAAGCAACTCTCCAAAGGAAACGTGCAATAAATCAGCAACGAAACGGACCGTTGCAGCCGAATGGGAGAAAATATTCGCATGGCTGACAAGCGTTAGCATAGTAATTGGATAGTTTCTGCCGGTATGTCCAACCTCCTACGATGTGCAAAAAGATAAACGCCGAAAAATAATCCCCAGAAACAAATTAAAACCCAAGGCCTGGTGGAGAACGTTTGCGTGTATCCTTTGCCTGCTGACTCGCCACACTAATGGCCACCGGAACGGTTTTGCAGAGGAGTTGCAGCAAAGGTGAAGCGCCGAAGTCTAATGTCGGGGGCGTCCGTCTTGAGGGAGTTGTCATCGGGAGAAAGTAATTTCACGGTCAGCAGCTTTCTAATCTACTTACTTCGCCCTTGCGACTGATGCAAAGTTGGTGGGAATGAGTGTGAAGGTTGTTGTTTTTTCCAGCTAATGGACATCAAGCGACTACTATTCATCACGAAAGCTGTCTTTCTCCTCTCGAGTCCTTCTTGAGGTAAGGGAATAAAAGAAATAGGAAATCCTTCCCAAAGTTTATGTTAAAAAGATTAGAATAATTCAGCGCACCGAGCGTTTCTCAGCATTTATAGGATTTGCTAACGAGCGCACCGCGCGTTTCTCAGCATTTATAGGATTTGCTAACGACTCACAAGTTATAAAGATAATACTGATTGGCTTCGGAGTGATGTAGAATTACGCGAATAATCAAGCAGCACACTGGTAGCTTCAGCGAAGCTTAACCTTGAATCAGCTGATGCTCTGATAGCGCAAGGACATTGCAAATCGTTATGCAAGTCTTGCTTCTTTGAGCAAATGCACTTAAGCTCTGTCTCTCTCTCTCTTTTATTCTTTCTCTTCCCGGGTTTTCTTTCCCACCAAGAAGCTTACCAACTGTTCCTCTGGCTGGAAAATCAAGCAATCCCATTCTTGCAGCTCACTATCCGGATCTATCCGGATTATGAAGGTGAACCGAAGGGTGAGTACCGTACGACGGTACAGTTCTCGACATGTCATCAGGACCAATTCGGAGTCATCCCGTTCACAATTCTTGCGGATGCATCGTCAGTGCAAATAAATCACAACTCCTGCCGCTCGTCCGCCACGCTCCCGTTTTCGCTTAAGTCGGACTTGAAAAGACGCTGCTCCGATAAAATGGAAGGATGCGGACTTTCGGATCTTCGGAGCTCAGTACTTTATTAAATTTTGATAAATCGATTGTGGAGCACAGCTCGGCGTTGTGCTGTGTGTTTGAGCAGCCGGTACGGAGCCGGGTGTATCGGTGTTGTAAATCTGATTTACAAGAGCGCTTGCAGTAGCCCGAGAATGCCGCAATCAAGGCAACATTTGAGCATTACAGCTCAATTCGGTTGTACCGGCAGGCGGAGGACGAACGTAACGACCGAACGAGGAAACTTAAACCTTAACCGATATGTTGCCGATATGGGTGTGCTGCATGTGAGGTAGTAACATCGTACTCATCGGGAGTTGGGATTGAAATTGCAGAAATTGTGGAGTGTGTGTGTGTGTGTGTGAGCGAAGGTGGTCGGAATTGGAACAAATCACCAATATCGACAGCTGATGCGGTTGTACCATCGAGCAATCCGGTAGCCGATATTGCAGATATCAGGTTATTAGGGTGAAAGTCAACTGGCGTTGGACTAGTTTTATTGGGCAATGTGATTCACCTCCGGCGAGCTTGATATCCTTTTTGGTGCAGATGAATTTAGACAGAGACGTTCGGTCGTTTTTCGTATTGGGAAGTTTAAAATGAGTTTGATTGGATTGGTTGGTCCGATTATAATCAGGTTGAGTTTGTCGTTCGGATATTCAGAGCTTTTACTTCACAATTCGTTTTTTTTTTTTGTAACAATTTAATTACAATTACACAATTTATTGTAATGTAGAATCTTTATAATAAATCTGAAATCATTCATTTAGTTTGAAATATTTCAGTACCAAAGATCGATAGATTAATCGCAATTTGAAATTATTACCTCCATTTGCATACTTTTAGGCGTATATCGATTTCAGTTGTAGAGCACACTGTGATATCCTATGAAATTTTAGTAATTATGCAAGCTGCTAGTAAACTATTACTTTGTAAATTGTAATTCGTGTAGTTTCCGGCAGGATTTGCAGATGGGCACACATACCATTATTTACAAATAGCAACTTTTCGCATAAAACAAACATGATTGATCGCTGTACTGCATGCACGGTGACCATATCACTCATTGTTTCATGTTAATCAAAACTTGAAATTGCAAACCAAACGACCGGCCAGGTATTTTATTTCAAAAGTTTAACCTTCGCACCTGATCCAGCAGTAAACTGCTGCGCCATTCGCTGTCCAACCAAGACCCCGGAGCTCGCCATTGCACAGTATCATCCTCGATGCAGCGTAGGCTGACCAGGGAAGTTTTTAATTGATTTCCTGTTTTTGCCTCCCGCATGATATGTTGTAGGCCATGTTTTTTTTTTTCGTAGAGCCTCTAAATCGTGGAAGTTGTTTCGTCTGCAAAGCAAGTGTATCTCTCGGATGGATGAAAATTGAGCTGCTGCTTCGGAGAGCATCCACAGCATCCAGTCCAGTGCGAAAAGCTTGGCCCGAGACGATTGCCGATAAACTTTTCAGAGCTTATGTGTTTTCGGGGTTATATGTTGGGCTCCGAAAACAAGCTCAAAGCTGTTGTGTCCTCGAGTTTAGTTTCATTTTATTATTCCGAATAGCGATGCTCTGGTTACGACGCTATCCACACTGGGGACGCTTCTATCTTGGCAGTGGAAATAGAAGGCTCAACATTAAAAAAAGCTGCATTTTTGAGGGTTTAGGATTCTAATTCTACTGCTGCCCGAAAGTGAAATGTTTCACTAATTTCTGCAACACAAACCCCTCCAAATGCGGCAACTTTTGTAACTGTTACTTCCGGCACACGGACTTTGTCGGGTGCAAGGCTATGAATGTAAAATTGGCCCAAAATTCCAACCATTCTCTGGTGGTTGCATTCTGGAGGTTTCCCGATGAAAAGTTTCTGCCGGACGTAGGATGAAGCAGTCGGTTTCCGCTCGACATTTCCCGATACAGGACAGGGTATAATGAGACCGGATAACGTTTCCTTTGATAAGCTTGAATTTCGTTATGTAGCCATTGTGTGGCGATAGAGTTATGGAGTCGTTTTTCTATGTTGGGGGCTATCGTTTGTGTCTGGAAAGTTGTGCTTAGAATCCGTACAGATTCTGCGGTCGTTGGTGGGTATACAATTGAATAGGGATATTAAGATGGAACCATTTAACGAAGGTTCCATTACATTGTACACGAGTCTTTAAAAGTAAGTCACTTTAATGCAGCGGATAACACATTTCTCTTTTCACAGCATTTTCTACAAACCTCCGTATGGCTCACATTAATAATTGTTGCGTTTTGATGGTAAGCCTTAGTCTTGCGCCTTCAGACGTCCGCCATATTGCAAGCCCGGTCGCTCGATGCTATGCGAGCATTTACGCACTTTCCCGACGCCTCCCTGGGATGATCATAAATCATTCGAACGTGAGGAATAGCAGCAGCACGAAGGATCTACGATTCTTTTCATTCCAGATCCGGCAAAACCAGACCGTATGATGGAGTAAGCAAAGAGGCGATGTATCCGGAGGTATGAAATTGAATCCCATTGTCTGACGTGTCCAGGTCTGGCCGTGTTCTCTTCGGGGGGAAAGAAATCAGAAATAATAGTACCACAATCGAGACACCACAACCTTGCCGCTTGGGTCCACGAAATCTTCGTTGGATGTAGGTTTCTTGGTCGTTTGGAGCTGAAGAAAAACAAACCGCACGCCACGACACGTTTGTGGCGCGGAAGTGTTTCTTCCATTAGGCGATAAAGGCAGCCTCGCATGACTGGGGGGCTGGCGTTAGTGGTGGTGACAGTCACATGTGACGCGCGCGCTCAGCTCACCCTGAAAGAAGCTGTCATTTATCTTAAATTGTGCACAAAATTAGTTGCTCTTTCACTTTCGCCCTCGTGGGGAAAAGTTTTTTTCTACCAGGAAAAAAGAATCCTATTCTTTCCTTTCGGAAAGGGAAACACGGAATCTGGCACAGTTCGAGAAGGGTGAAGAGAAATCAATTTACTTTATGAAAACGCGGTGCAGTGGTGTTGGTGAAGGTGGAACGCTTTCCGGGAACAGTACTACAGCTACTTCTTTAAGGAAGGTTTTCCTCAGTGGTGTTTGAGTGTGTGTGTGCGGTTACTTCTTCGTTTGGTCCTTTGTTACGGTGGCTTTTCTTCAGCCCAAAATCATTCACCAGCAGCTCGACCAGAACCTCGTCGCAAAGCAAAGTGTCACTAGTGATCAACGAATTCATTTGTCGCATTTTTCAATCACTTAACAACATGCCACCAACTCCGGAATGAACGTTCCCGAACGTGCTCCATTCATCAACCGACGACAACACACGGGAACACGGTAAATGGCCACTCGATTGAACTTTTTCGGGGAAACCTGCTCGACAGCAGGTCCTGCATTCCCTTTCGATTTCGGGATTGATTACTTTGGAAGTCATCGAACGCGTTGGACGTCCGGTGCTGTGGTCAACTGTACCTTACACTCCCGGGCACGCGAGCACGGTTCGGGATCGTTTTTGTGGTTGTTAACGGCCTCCTCTTGGGAAAACAACGTCCGCTCGAGACCACTGGGCTACGGAAGGGAGAAATTGAAAACCTACCCAGACATCCTTGTCGCCTATTTTTAGTATTTTGAAGGATGTACTCAGCGCTGTTGCAATGGAGAGAGGAAAAAAACCCCAGCTCGTCAAAGTCTATTGATCCGTGGTGCACCGTCACCGGACACGCATTGTGCTGTTTGGTAGGAAAACAAGACTCGTTTTGATCGGAAAATAGCGGGCGATGGCAATTGAGCACTGGGCACAGTCTGGTTTTGTGGGCAGCCTATGATGCAGTCCTGGGTCAAATTACTCGGTACGATCTCGCAATCGCAGACAGGCAGTCAGACAGCACCGGCCGACTTCATGCGGTGCAGTTATTTACGCTTTTCTTCGCCCAAAAAGTCAAAAAATCGCACAATCGTTTCACGAAATTGAAGTCAACGAGCGTGCTGTTCAGTAGGGCAGCTTAGGCAGATTTGGGAAATGATCGGATCACTGCATTGGTGGACTAATGAACTGATACCGCTTCCGTCAATCATCGTTCATTCATAATCGGTACGGATAATGGATTATTTCGTCAAGCTTTTCTAATGAAAACCATCATGTCATTAGCATGACTGTGATACAGCTTACCTTTGATGGGCTTAGTGGTCGCAATAAGCACATTATCACTGGTTAATCTAAAGCAACATTATGGTTTTCGTTAGAATTATGCAATAATATTAAATAAATTACATTAAATGTAAAAATAAATTTACAAAGGAAAACATCAATTTGCATACTTTTGGGCGTTTTCATTTCAATATTCACCACATCGAATCTAAGGAATAGAATAAAACGCCCAAACGTATGCAATTCCGACGGAAAAATACCTTTAATAAATATATTGAGCTACTTGTTTGTCTCTCTAACAAGGTTGTCCATTTTGAAACACTTTTGGTTGCCTTTATTTATAGCTACGACGCCCCTTTACTGTTATGCTTCCGGAGAAATTCGAAAGTCAAAGTTCATTATTCACTTCACAAAATGGAAAACTCAACACCCAATTTTCCATCCATCACAAATAATGTTATGATTTGCAAACGTTTCTCGGCCACTATTCAAACTCAGGTTCGGCTCCTTTATTTGTAACAATCTTTCAGCTACAAACTCCAAACTCCAACCAGCGGGAGCATAAAATCCAATGACCGACCGGGATCCTGGGGTGGAGTGGTTTGTAAAGTTTTTCCTTTCTCTAGCAGGCCTGCTCAAAGTGGAACTGGGGTGGTAAGAAATGCGGAAAATATTTGTATCATTCCCGGAACATGGCTGCTTTTCTACGTTTCGCCACCGAGACAGCTTACCGGCGTTTGGCAGCGAGCGTCGTCTCCACCTTACAACGCGTCAGCTGTCAGACAGACAGATGAATACCGAAACCGGGAATGGAAGGAAGTTAAGTTAATTATCAGATGATAAATTAATGAAAATATAGCACCGCCCGTCCGTCACCGCCAAGGGAAAACTCCGCACCGCATCAAAACCGTTGGTGGGTGGCTATTTTCCGCCAAAGAAATGTCAGGATAATGTTCTCCGTTTCGGGCGGGAAAGTTGGGCCTTTTTTCTTTTCCTGGTAGGCAGACCGTTGTTTCGCGCGAAGAAAACGATTTGCTCAAAGTGGCGGCTTTATGCGGTGGTTGGTCGGTGGGCTCAACGGCACACTTTCACTGTGCGATAATTATGTAAAGAACCCGTGGGCTAGCGGGCCACGGTTTGAAGGGTGTAGATGGGAGGAATTTCCATGATTCCGAAAAGTTGTCCGGACTGCTGGGTGGTCCTGGTGAGGGCGGCGGTGGAAACCAACAATTCAAATTGCCAGACAAGCCTGGCATTGGTCGTTAGCTGCACGAGTGAAAAGCAAAACATTGGTGTATGTGTGTTTTTCTTTTTCTCCTCGTCTCGCATCTTTTTATCAACACACTCCAGACACGCGAAAAATGGTCCCGCTCGCCCGTGGCTCGTGGCTGTAATAGTGGAATTTATTTCGTTGCAGTTCATTAAAATTCTGCACCGTAGAATATGTTGCTCTGTTGCTTTCTTTTCGCTTTCCACGGGTGTTTATTTCGTTATTTGCATGCTACGTTTTCGGAAGGAAAGTGCATTCTTTCGCACGCGTCTCGTCAAGTGCGCTCTCGGTCTGGGCACGAGTGGAAAACGGTTAAAAATGTTGTTAATAAGCAGCCGGAAACATCTCGGAGGTTCGTGGTGTGATGGATTTATGCTTGGAACGGAATTTAAGCTTTTAAGTAGAGAAAGAAATAGCGAGAAGGATAATTTTATGCGTCTTAACAGCTATAAATAGCGTTAAACTAATTTATAACATCAGTTGAACAATAAATTGCATACCTGTGGGCGCTCTTTAATAGAGATCTTACAAATACGCCACAAAGTATGCAATTAGCTTCATAATTTTTAAGTCCTTACTATTTTCTTGCCACTTTCTGTAAATATTTGCTAAAAGTAATAAAAACATAGTTTAGAAAACCATTTCTCAAGAATGTCTATTCGCAATAAGATAACATCCTTAAATGATGCAGCCAATTTGAAGTGTCGAACAGCTTCACGAACAGATCGGCAATCAACAACACACCGTTCCCTGCTTTTCGGTTCGATTCAATTCCAATTTATTGGCTGGCTTAGAATAAACATTGCATACCTCACAATAGCACAGTACGCTCGTACCCAACGTCAGAATCATAGGTTTCGATTACCATTCTTGTGTCTGCCAAGCACCCCAAAAATCCTGAGCCAAAGAAAACGGCAAGCAATCCCTCGCTGCCTGCCGAAGTCGAAGGAACGCACATTCGTCTCACAGTGCGGCAAAAGGTATGAACGGAACCTGCAACTATTCGAACACTGCATCACTTTCACCCGGTGAGCTGCCGTTGCTGCCGTTTGGCAATCGAATCGATCGGGTTTCACTGGTTCATTTTTCGCACCGGATGCAACCCCGTAATGTGTCGTTTGCAGGCTTGAGATTGTTACTGTTGGTGGGTAGCCGGGGAGTCGGCTGTCGGTTCCATGCCATTCCGATTCCGGTTACGGTATGCTGAGAATGGAAATCAATCCCTCAATCTCGTGCTTATGCAACGGGCTTTAAAATGCCGGCTAGAAGCTGGGACGCTGAGAAGGGATCATTTGTCGTACGCAGCAGGATCTCGACGCTGACTTGCTGGGTGCATTTCCTAGAGACTAGAACTTCACCCTTCAAACGAGTGAGGTGAGTGAATTTCCCGAAACCCCTTTTTCTCGGAAAAAGAAGGGGAAAACCCCGAGCATCAGTGGAAGGTAAATAGGGTTTCAGTTTGGTAACACGTCCTAAACAACGCTCGTGTCCTTTAACGAGTGTGTACCGATGTGTGCCACACACGCTCAAGAACAACGTTGCAGAATGGGTTGCTCGCACACAAGACACAAGCCGGTCACTTCCTTACTCGCTTTCGGTGCCGTGGCATTGACGATATTCTTTCTTCCCGGCTTTTCTATCTTTCCTTGCAGCACAGTTGAAATTTTTCCTTCACTTTAAATTTTTCTCTCCACGCCTTCCTTACCTTCCCCAGCCCCTCTTCCACATGCTCCCCCTCCCAAGAGGAAGTTGATTAAAATATGCATCTTTCATGATATTTACATTGGGCCCAGGTACTCGAGCGGGCAGCGGCACGTAGCATTTTTCAACGACGACCAATGCCACGCCAGGCCTTTGCCGACTGCTTCAGCAATTACTCCTTGCACTTTTTCGACGATGGGCGAAAACGAAGGAATGAAGCAGCGAGGCACGTAAGGAAGACGTAAACGAGCGAACCTTCTATTGCGTTGCGTTCGGGGTTTGCGTTCGGCTGTGTTTGTGTCCCTGTTGGCCCTCGGCAGCTCAACACTCAACACTTCGGCGCTGGCAAATGCGGACTCATTTGTATTGCTAATGGGTTTGAGAGGTTTCGGTCCGGTACGTGCGGTTGACGTGCGGCACCGCTAGTTGAAGGGATTTTATTATACGTTAACCCTTGAGTGTTGATGGTGAGTTTGCGTTGAATGAGCGTTTAAGACGATCTTATGGGAAGAATATTTGTGGCGATTTAGGTAAGATATTCTTAAACAAATTAAGATTTTCCTAGAAGACTACAAATCGAAGGAACGCACATTCGTCTCACAGTGCGGCAAAAGGTATGAACGGAACCTGCAACTATTCGAACACTGCATCACTTTCACCCGGTGAGCTGCCGTTGCTGCCGTTTGGCAATCGAATCGATCGGGTTTCACTGGTTCATTTTTCGCACCGGATGCAACCCCGTAATGTGTCGTTTGCAGGCTTGAGATTGTTACTGTTGGTGGGTAGCCGGGGAGTCGGCTGTCGGTTCCATGCCATTCCGATTCCGGTTACGGTATGCTGAGAATGGAAATCAATCCCTCAATCTCGTGCTTATGCAACGGGCTTTAAAATGCCGGCTAGAAGCTGGGACGCTGAGAAGGGATCATTTGTCGTACGCAGCAGGATCTCGACGCTGACTTGCTGGGTGCATTTCCTAGAGACTAGAACTTCACCCTTCAAACGAGTGAGGTGAGTGAATTTCCCGAAACCCCTTTTTCTCGGAAACCCCAGAGCATCAGTGGAAGGTAAATATGGTTTCAGTTTGGTAACACGTCCTAAACAACGCTCGTGTCCTTTAACGAGTGTGTACCGATGTGTGCCACACACGCTCAAGAACAACGTTGCAGAATGGGTTGCTCGCACACAAGACACAAGCCGGTCACTTCCTTACTCGCTTTCGGTGCCGTGGCATTGACGATATTCTTTCTTCCCGGCTTTTCTATCTTTCCTTGCAGCACAGTTGAAATTTTTCCTTCACTTTAAATTTTTCTCTCCACGCCTTCCTTACCTTCCCCAGCCCCTCTTCCACATGCTCCCCCTCCCAAGAGGAAGTTGATTAAAATATGCATCTTTCATGATATTTACATTGGGCCCAGGTACTCGAGCGGGCAGCGGCACGTAGCATTTTTCAACGACAACCAATGCCACGCCAGGCCTTTGCCGACTGCTTCAGCAATTACTCCTTGCACTTTTTCGACGATGGGCGAAAACGAAGGAATGAAGCAGCGAGGCACGTAAGGAAGACGTAAACGAGCGAACCTTCTATTGCGTTGCGTTCGGGGTTTGCGTTCGGCTGTGTTTGTGTCCCTGTTGGCCCTCGGCAGCTCAACACTCAACACTTCGGCGCTGGCAAATGCGGACTCATTTGTATTGCTAATGGGTTTGAGAGGTTTCGGTCCGGTACGTGCGGTTGACGTGCGGCACCGCTAGTTGAAGGGATTTTATTATACGTTAACCCTTGAGTGTTGATGGTGAGTTTGCGTTGAACGAGCGTTTAAGACGATCTTATGGGTGACGGTTAGAAGAGTTTGAAGAAGATTTGTGGCGATTTAGGTAAGATATTCTTAAACAAATTAAGATTTTCCTAGAAGACTACTCTATACTGTACGTAAAAGCAAATTAAAATACAATTTATTTTCCTGCTATGCACATGCATAACTTTAGGCGTACAATTAAAAAAAAACAATTTACTTGCCTAACTTCAGGCGCATAATAATAATAGTTCGTTTCTTTGGATTTGCAACCGATTCATCGCCAACAGGGCACGCAAGGGTACACTGACAGATGAATAATGCACCACATTGGATGCAAAAAACCAGCGATTCCCCGTTTTCGTTCCCCCAAAAAATTCCGAAACCAAACACCAGCGTGCGAGATGGTAAAATATCACCATGATTATTTGCTGCAAAATTATAGAACTCGTCACATTCTCGTTCTCGAAGCGCTAACGAATGCTGCTTCCGGTGTGGGTTCTGTTGCACTTCCATCATCCCGAAGGAAACCAATAGGCCGTACTTGGTGCGTGCCCAGAATACGTCATCCTTATTTCGCACGGGAAAAAGATCTGCTTGACAGTTTACATTGCGAATCGTCCTTTGGGCGTCGCTTTTTCTTTGTTCCCGACCGACCCGACACGGTGCGGTTGTGAACATTTCGGTACTTGAAGCTTTACGGTTTTACGGATTGGCCCCGCGAAAGGGTTGCAACGTTGCAGCGTGAAAATGAATATTCGAGTATCACGTGAGTAGATTGTTATCGAAATGGTTGGTGAGCGTGGGGTTCACCACCAAAGACCACCTGCTGTTGCGGCGTGAATGAGTCGATTCCGGGTTTTGTTTGGAAGGAGGAAAATTCGTCGCCATCAACTTTACCTATCATCCCGATTCGCAAATTGGACCACGTGACTGTGGCACGGTATCATGGCGGGCGTGTTGCAAGATTTATGAGAGGCCTGAGGTGATGGACCTCGAATGCATCACCTGCCACGCATTGTTGTGACGCTGCTTGGTGACGGTTTGAAGGTGGAAGGCACGTCCATTTCCTCAGCCACACGATATGTTTGCACAACCGATGAGCTCTTGAAAAACAAAAAAGGGTACACTGACAGATGAATAATGCACCACATTGGATGCAAAAAACCAGCGATTCCCCGTTTTCGTTCCCCCAAAAAATTCCGAAACCAAACACCAGCGTGCGAGATGGTAAAATATCACCATGATTATTTGCTGCAAAATTATAGAACTCGTCACATTCTCGTTCTCGAAGCGCTAACGAATGCTGCTTCCGGTGTGGGTTCTGTTGCACTTCCATCATCCCGAAGGAAACCAATAGGCCGTACTTGGTGCGTGCCCAGAATACGTCATCCTTATTTCGCACGGGAAAAAGATCTGCTTGACAGTTTACATTGCGAATCGTCCTTTGGGCGTCGCTTTTTCTTTGTTCCCGACCGACCCGACACGGTGCGGTTGTGAACATTTCGGTACTTGAAGCTTTACGGTTTTACGGATTGGCCCCGCGAAAGGGTTGCAACGTTGCAGCGTGAAAATGAATATTCGAGTATCACGTGAGTAGATTGTTATCGAAATGGTTGGTGAGCGTGGGGTTCACCACCAAAGACCACCTGCTGTTGCGGCGTGAATGAGTCGATTCCGGGTTTTGTTTGGAAGGAGGAAAATTCGTCGCCATCAACTTTACCTATCATCCCGATTCGCAAATTGGACCACGTGACTGTGGCACGGTATCATGGCGGGCGTGTTGCAAGATTTATGAGAGGCCTGAGGTGATGGACCTCGAATGCATCACCTGCCACGCATTGTTGTGACGCTGCTTGGTGACGGTTTGAAGGTGGAAGGCACGTCCATTTCCTCAGCCACACGATATGTTTGCACAACCGATGAGCTCTTGAAAAACAAAAAAAATCGCATGAGAGAATCATCCTAACTACCCCTTTATCAAGGCCATTGCATCGTAGGAACACATTTTGAGTGGCTCTTTACAGGATGCCTTTTGAAAGCGTCATCCGTGACGATCCACTGTTGGGCAAAGCGGTACGGAAAGAGGGGTTGCACGCGTTTTTTTGACGCATGAAAAGGATTTCGATGCGTGATGCGTATTACGATTAGCGAGACAAGCGAGAACAAAAATGGCGCCCTCCCGCCTGGTTCGCTTTGATGTTGTGCGCGGGGTAACACAAAAGCGGGGTAAGAAAGGAATGCCAAAGAGGAGGAGGAGGGGGAGGAGGTCGAAGAATCGAAGAAAGGATCGGAGAGTGAAAAATCACACAAACACAGTTGCGTTGGGGCATGGCTGACAAAGGGTTACGCACTTCACAGGCTTCATGGGACAAATCTCGGCATCGTATCACGCGGCCCAGTACATTGAATATGGTGGATTTTCCAATTAGGCAACGAGCCGAAGCGGATTAAAAGCAACCAAAAAAAAGGTACTTTAAATCGGTCCCGTTTTATTGTTTTGTTTCGTTCGCAGGCAGCGCGTGAAGTGGAGTAGCGTTCTTTTTGTCCTGCCATCGTTCATTAAAGCAGCATTGTCACTTGTGTGGCAGAAGGGTTGACTGGATCGACGGTTTTTTTTGTCTGTTGTTTGTGTGTGCTTTATTCTATGTTCCTTCCCTCGCGCTTGATTTTTGCGATGCATTCCGCATAATTAAACTGCAACCCGTTTCGCGTCCCGACGTTTGGTGTTCGGTTGTTGGCAGTTTTACAATTACGTTTGATTGTTATTTCGACATCATTAGCATTATGTCAGTGGTACGGATATAATGAGATGGAACATTAGAATGCTTGGTGAGTCACTATTACACTTATCGATTAGAATTTAGTTGAAGCATCTTAGTTGACAATTTAAGATTATTCTCTTTAGAGAGGTTGTGAGGATTGCCTACTTTTAGGCGCAAAAAATGAAAGTTTGCCTCTAGAATGAGAAAATCGAAACTAACTTCTTTCTAGCTTTAGTATTACAACAACTATCGATTTATTTTCCATAAAATGTTTCTTACTTTTATGTTTACACTCATCGCAACATCATCTAATCAAATTGTCGCCCCAAAACAGTGCAGGAAGCCCTGATCTAGCGAGCGTTATTTTGACAGCCGATTTATTTGCCGAATTTTTATTGTTTTACACAGATGGTATGCTCTTTTTTTGTGCTTTGCTGCTCAAAACAAAATACCAAAAAATCAAACTTTGTTTTGCTTACAACGGCACTCCAGTTTCGTTCTCTCTCTCTCTCTCTGTGTAATGCTATAGTAAAAGTGATATAAGAGAGCGAAAAAAAACAGACGGAAAGGTTAAAAAGTATGCAAACCCATAACGAAACCGGTACTGCTCGTTATTTTTAACATTGCGTTTCTACTCAAAAAAAATAGGCGGCACACGCAGAAGAAGAAAGCAGCTTGCAGATACCATATCGAGAATCCTGGTAAAAAGGGCCTCACTGTTCCGATTTTTTCTTCCCATTGTGAATGGCTCAAAGCAAAACAAAAACCTGATGCCAATGTGATGCTTATCCCTGTCGAATTTGTGGGGCCCGGTAGAACGGGAGAGTTTAGACGGCGCCCCGTAATGGCGGTTATTTTGTTCGACTTTTTACGGGCTTTTTACCGGGTTTTATTTTGACGAACCTCGCTCGGGTCGGATCGACTCACACCGCTGCCGAATCGTGAGGGAAGATCAACCCGTTGCAATTCACCCGTTAACAGCCCGTCACTTTCAAGGTTGGCAAAGAAGGGAAGGGGGAGGGGGGAGGGTGGAAGAGGCAAATAAAAAGGGGCAAACAAAATGGGCGAATCGTCAGCCATCAGCAGCCACGTTGGCAAGCATCAAATTTATCCAATTTATTTTTATCTCCTACAAGGCCCACGCGCTTTACCGCCCACCAGCGGGAAAGTTGGGTGGAATGAGACCATTTTGTTGTCGTTTTTTTTTCTCTTTTCTCCACCACTGTTTTCCGTTGTCTGTATTGCAAAAGGAGCGTAGCACACCGTAAAGGATCATCTCGCTTGTGGCTTGCGCTTGAGATGGGGGAAAAATCAAACAAACCTTTTTCGAGAGATGGAACGAAAAAACAGTGCCCAAGTTCGTATGTAACAAGTTGGGGAGTTTTTGATTTTTCTTACTACAAACCTCACACAAGTGAAGCGAATGACGATCCACTGTTGAGCAAAGCGGTACGGAAAGAGGGGTTGCACGCGGAAAACCGTGCGTTATTACGCATGAAAAGGATTTCGATGCGTGATGCGTATTACGATTAGCGAGACAAGCGAGAACAAAAATGGCGCCCTCCCGCCTGGTTCGCTTTGATGTTGTGCGCGGGGTAACACAAAAGCGGGGTAAGAAAGGAATGCCAAAGAGGAGGAGGAGGGGGAGGAGGTCGAAGAATCGAAGAAAGGATCGGAGAGTGAAAAATCACACAAACACAGTTGCGTTGGGGCATGGCTGACAAAGGGTTACGCACTTCACAGGCTTCATGGGACAAATCTCGGCATCGTATCACGCGGCCCAGTACATTGAATATGGTGGATTTTCCAATTAGGCAACGAGCCGAAGCGGATTAAAAGCAACCAAAAAAAAGGTACTTTAAATCGGTCCCGTTTTATTGTTTTGTTTCGTTCGCAGGCAGCGCGTGAAGTGGAGTAGCGTTCTTTTTGTCCTGCCATCGTTCATTAAAGCAGCATTGTCACTTGTGTGGCAGAAGGGTTGACTGGATCGACGGTTTTTTTTGTCTGTTGTTTGTGTGTGCTTTATTCTATGTTCCTTCCCTCGCGCTTGATTTTTGCGATGCATTCCGCATAATTAAACTGCAACCCGTTTCGCGTCCCGACGTTTGGTGTTCGGTTGTTGGCAGTTTTACAATTACGTTTGATTGTTATTCCGACATCATTAGCATTATGTCAGTGGTACGGATATAATGAGATGGAACATTAGAATGCTTGGTGAGTCACTATTACACTTATCGATTAGAATTTAGTTGAAGCATCTTAGTTGACAATTTAAGATTATTCTCTTTAGAGAGGTTGTGAGGATTGCCTACTTTTAGGCGCAAAAAATGAAAGTTTGCCTCTAGAATGAGAAAATCGAAACTAACTTCTTTCTAGCTTTAGTATTACAACAACTATCGATTTATTTTCCATAAAATGTTTCTTACTTTTATGTTTACACTCATCACAACATCATCTAATCAAATTGGTGCCCCAAAACAGTGCAGGAAGCCCTGATCTAGCGAGCGTTATTTTGACAGCCGATTTATTTGCCGAATTTTTATTGTTTTACACAGATGGTATGCTCTTTTTTTGTGCTTTGCTGCTGAAAACAAAATACCAAAAATCAAACTTTGTTTTGCTTACAACGGCACTCCAGTTTCGTTCTCTCTCTCTCTCTCTGTGTAATGCTATAGTAAAAGTGATATAAGAGAGCGAAAAAAAACAGACGGAAAGGTTAAAAAGTATGCAAACCCATAACGAAACCGATACTGCTCGTTATTTTTAACATTGCGTTTCTACTCAAAAAAAATAGGCGGCACACGCAGAAGAAGAAAGCAGCTTGCAGATACCATATCGAGAATCCTGGTAAAAAGGGCCTCACTGTTCCGATTTTTTCTTCCCATTGTGAATGGCTCAAAGCAAAACAAAAACCTGATGCCAATGTGATGCTTATCCCTGTCGAATTTGTGGGGCCCGGTAGAACGGGAGAGTTTAGACGGCGCCCCGTAATGGCGGTTATTTTGTTCGACTTTTTACGGGCTTTTTACCGGGTTTTATTTTGACGAACCTCGCTCGGGTCGGATCGACTCACACCGCTGCCGAATCGTGAGGGAAGATCAACCCGTTGCAATTCACCCGTTAACAGCCCGTCACTTTCAAGGTTGGCAAAGAAGGGAAGGGGGAGGGGGGAGGGTGGAAGAGGCAAATAAAAAGGGGCAAACAAAATGGGCGAATCGTCAGCCATCAGCAGCCACGTTGGCAAGCATCAAATTTATCCAATTTATTTTTATCTCCTACAAGGCCCACGCGCTTTACCGCCCACCAGCGGGAAAGTTGGGTGGAATGAGACCATTTTGTTGTCGTTTTTTTTTCTCTTTTCTCCACCACTGTTTTCCGTTGTCTGTATTGCAAAAGGAGCGTAGCACACCGTAAAGGATCATCTCGCTTGTGGCTTGCGCTTGAGATGGGGGAAAAATCAAACAAACCTTTTTCGAGAGATGGAACGAAAAAACAGTGCCCAAGTTCGTATGTAACAAGTTGGGGAGTTTTTGATTTTTCTTACTACAAACCTCACACAAGTGAAGCGAAAGAATAACAACACGGGCAAAGCATACTTCGGTGAGGGATGCTGGATGGCAAAAAGAGCCTAGCCCGGTTCGGAATTGACGCAGAAAGTTCCGAAAATGCAAAAAAAAGGTACTTTAAATCGGTCCCGTTTTATTGTTTTGTTTCGTTCGCAGGCAGCGCGTGAAGTGGAGTAGCGTTCTTTTTGTCCTGCCATCGTTCATTAAAGCAGCATTGTCACTTGTGTGGCAGAAGGGTTGACTGGATCGACGGTTTTTTTTGTCTGTTGTTTGGGTGTGGTTTATTCTATGTTCCTTCCCTCGCGCTTGATTTTTGCGATGCATTCCGCATAATTAAACTGCAACCCGTTTCGCGTCCCGACGTTTGGTGTTCGGTTGTTGGCAGTTTTACAATTACGTTTGATTGTTATTCCGACATCATTAGCATTATGTCAGTGGTACGGATATAATGAGATGGAACATTAGAATGCTTGGTGAGTCACTATTACACTTATCGATTAGAATTTAGTTGAAGCATCTTAGTTGACAATTTAAGATTATTCTCTTTAGAGAGGTTGTGAGGATTGCCTACTTTTAGGCGCAAAAAATGAAAGTTTGCCTCTAGAATGAGAAAATCGAAAAAAACTTCTTTTTAGCTGTAGTATTACAACAACTATCGATTTATTTTCCATAAAATGTTTCTTACTTTTATGTTTACACTCATCGCAACATCATCTAATCAAATTGTCGCCCCAAAACAGTGCAGGAAGCCCTGATCTAGCGAGCGTTATTTTGACAGCCGATTTATTTGCCGAATTTTTATTGTTTTACACAGATGGTATGCTCTTTTTTTGTGCTTTGCTGCTGAAAACAAAATACCAAAAATCAAACTTTGTTTTGCTTACAACGGCACTCCAGTTTCGTTCTCTCTCTCTCTCTCTGTGTAATGCTATAGTAAAAGTGATATAAGAGAGCGAAAAAAAACAGACGGAAAGGTTAAAAAGTATGCAAACCCATAACGAAACCGGTACTGCTCGTTATTTTTAACATTGCGTTTCTACTCAAAAAAAATAGGCGGCACACGCAGAAGAAGAAAGCAGCTTGCAGATACCATATCGAGAATCCTGGTAAAAAGGGCCTCACTGTTCCGATTTTTTCTTCCCATTGTGAATGGCTCAAAGCAAAACAAAAACCTGATGCCAATGTGATGCTTATCCCTGTCGAATTTGTGGGGCCCGGTAGAACGGGAGAGTTTAGACGGCGCCCCGTAATGGCGGTTATTTTGTTCGACTTTTTACGGGCTTTTTACCGGGTTTTATTTTGACGAACCTCGCTCGGGTCGGATCGACTCACACCGCTGCCGAATCGTGAGGGAAGATCAACCCGTTGCAATTCACCCGTTAACAGCCCGTCACTTTCAAGGTTGGCAAAGAAGGGAAGGGGGAGGGGGGAGGGTGGAAGAGGCAAATAAAAAGGGGCAAACAAAATGGGCGAATCGTCAGCCATCAGCAGCCACGTTGGCAAGCATCAAATTTATCCAATTTATTTTTATCTCCTACAAGGCCCACGCGCTTTACCGCCCACCAGCGGGAAAGTTGGGTGGAATGAGACCATTTTGTTGTCGTTTTTTTTTCTCTTTTCTCCACCACTGTTTTCCGTTGTCTGTATTGCAAAAGGAGCGTAGCACACCGTAAAGGATCATCTCGCTTGTGGCTTGCGCTTGAGATGGGGGAAAAATCAAACAAACCTTTTTCGAGAGATGGAACGAAAAAACAGTGCCCAAGTTCGTATGTAACAAGTTGGGGAGTTTTTGATTTTTCTTACTACAAACCTCACACAAGTGAAGCGAAAGAATAACAACACGGGCAAAGCATACTTCGGTGAGGGATGCTGGATGGCAAAAAGAGCCTAGCCCGGTTCGAAATTGACGCAGAAAGTTCCGAAAATGAAACGGACACCCGGTTGACGGTCGACTACTACTCGATTGGTATGATTTATGAAACTGATATGTGTTTTCTGCTGGCTTCATCAGCAAAACGCCTTACGCGTTTGCTCGTACAGGCAATAAGGGAAGATAAATTCGGCTTAAGAGAAAAAAAACCGGAAACTCGGGGGAAAACCAACCACCGTTTGCTGACGTGTTATTGTAACACCATTGTGATGCGCAATGGCTCCCTCACAAGCTGTGTGGGCTCTGCCGCAAAAAGGGGTTGCGAATACTTTTTTCTTCTTCTTGCCCTTTTTCCCGGATGTGAAGGTTTTTGGATGAGAATGAAAATCGTATTATGTCTTCATTAAAGCGAATCAAAATAGCGTTCCCCGTCGCGTCGTAAATAATAATAGATGCACTAATATAAAGATGGAGCTAGATAGTTGGGGGTCGTTTGTGGAACGGAGGAGGACAGGGGAGAGCACGCGTGTGTGAGTGTGTATCGTGTGGCGATGGGTAATGGTGACTTGTTACACGCACGGCGCTCGGGTAACGAAAACAACAAGCTTCCTCTTTGTGGTGGATGCGCAACGAACGCTTCGTTCGATACAATTGAGCGAAATGAGCGATTCAATTCGTTGAACGATGATTGGATGATGGTTGAAGGAAGGTTTCGAAGGCAGTAAACAAGAGCCTGTTGGTTGATTTGGTTGATTTTATTTTTATTTTGGTGTAATAATGTGTTGAACATTGAAGATCTGAGAAGAACAGGCTACGGAGAGAAATTGTTGAGCGCATTGCATACTTTTAGGCGACTATTTTAAAACAGACAAGGATTATGATAAAACATAGAAAACTGAGGACTGTTTTATTGTGATTTATATGCATTTAAATGAATTTTTTCCATTTTAAAACAGTAGAAATTTTAAATTACTATAAAATGGTTTAAAAAATGCGTATATGTTTTTAATTTTTAATATGCATATAGTTCAATAAGAGCGACAATTTGCATCGAGATTATAATGTCTTTTTTCAACGATCCTCCAGATACGCTTTAGATCCCTTGTCAGTTTGTTCCATACATACTTAAAATACATACAAAACATTCCTTGTTATGATAAACATATCCATCGACCTTTAGGTGAAGAATGTTTCTGGTGGCTTTGGGCCATCTAATCGCCTTTTTCTCGCTTAACGATGCTCGGAAAACCCATTCGTTTGGGATCGTTTGTGGCTTGGTTTGGCTTGGCTTTTTACGCAACGCACAAACTCAACCAAACTCAATCAAATTAGTACAGGGCAGGTACACTCACACTCACCCACGAGGACGCATGATGCGTGGAGTCGTTTTGGTTAGTGCGGTTTATGTGAAAACCTCCCACCCCACCTGCCCATTTTACCTCACTCGACATTGCACAAGAGGCAAATAATCATATCAGGGTAAATTTACGTCAATGGGAAAACCCATAATCCTGATCAAAAAGAGAAAGTACCAGCAGCAACAAAAACCAAAACGGAAAACAAGAAAATATAAGCAAGCAACAAAAAACACGGAGATTGGCAGGAAAATCATAATTTTCTCTTCCGCACCAATCTAACGGTTTTTAATTTGCTAATGAATCGGTTTGGAGTCACACAAAAGCGGATGATGGAAGCCTACAAACCAAACATGGGGCCTGGTTCTAGTGGTGGGTTGAAGATGTTTTTCCTTGTTGGTGCTTTTTTCTCTACCAACCTTTACTCACCCTTTCCTGTTTTTCGTTTTCCCTGTGAATGTTTTGTTGCTGTATTTCATTTGGTGCGCAGTGCGTAGGAGGTGGGAGAAAGAAAAGGTAGGGGAAGCAGGGAGGAACATATTTTTATCACAGGTGGGTTGCATTAATGTCTGTCCCGGTACAAATGAGCGCAGGTTGGCGGAAAAAACAGTTCCTTACAAAGCGATGCAAAACATTCAATGGCTTCGAATGGCTTTTTTACCCTTGCTGCTATCTCGCTCTTTCATCACGGTCCCTACCATCGCACCGAAAGGAAAAACAGTTCATTCATTCGCTTGATTTAAAATAAATTCAAAAGATCGTTCGTCGGCCATGTCCCTTTGAAGCGGCTACAAACTAAAAACGCAAACGCTAAAAGAGAGATTGTTCTGGGTGGGATAAGGAGAAGAGAGAGAGAGAGAGAGAGAGTAAAAGAGAGAAAGAAAAGTTGTTTTAACCTTCTTCTCATCGCAATCCCCATCCCCCAGCAGACAGGTGCAACAACGACGCCGTTAAGCGGCAGCATCCGTGGAGAAAGGGATGAAAAATTAATTGGATGGATTTGCACGACGCAATGAGGGATTATGAGTTTTATGGTTTTATTTCGTTATCTCTTTGTGGGTTAGTTTCTTTTCGTCTTTTATTCCTGTAAACTCTTCTTGTTCAATTATTGCAATGCACTACCAGCATCACAATGGTGATGGCCTAAGTGTGATTGCATTGAGAATAAATTAGTAAAACGGTTGCAACGTATTTCCGTTCGAAATGTCATTTGATTCGTACGGAAATTATGAAAATGTTATTTAATAGCTGGTATTAAATGATTGTAAACAAGAATGATACTTAATGATGAAATTAAAAAGAAGAACAACCGGTGGGATCTTTGATGACTTATGCTTGAAAAACTGAAAATTATAGGCAGCATTCTGTCTGTTGAAACGAAACAGAAAAAGCATTTGACAATTGAAGTATTTTTTCAGCTATTTCGCTAAGCGTGTCATAAACTTGGACATCAATTTTATAATAAATAGTAATATTTGGTAAACATTTGATTAAAAAATAGATTAAACATTGGATCGAATTTTCCTTCATCGCCATCCCTATCTAGGTGATGATATTTCCCTTAACACTACTGCCCCAGTAAACGCTACACAAGTGGTTAAGATGTTCCCCGAATCGGGGCAGGAAACCAGCTCCTTTCCTTCGCACCCGGGTGAGACGCTTCCTAAAGTTAATTAGCCACAGCACCGACAAGCGTCGACCATAAACGAGCGTCAACCATCAGGCGTCTCCATCGCTGCGAGCCTTCCAAGAAAAAAAAGCCAAACTACACCCAAGTCTGTTCTCGTCAGTAGTGTTCGTGCTGCACGCTGTTAAGCGATGGGAAGTTGTGCGAAAGTCAAATTAAAGCCTAAAGTCTTCTTAGCCCGAAAAAGTGGGTCGATTCGGGGGTTAGCTTTTCGCACGACGTTAGTAACCGGGCTTGCACTGTAATTGTTAGCAAGGGCTTGGTGTAGTGGTGCAAGCGTTTCAATGTGTGAGTAGAGAACCGTGGTGGTACATTATCAGTAAATTAATCACGAAGCAACAACCCGAACGGTTCACAAAACCGGAATACCCGGGTAAGGATAAGAAGTTTTGCTGGCAAGGAGAAGCTTACTCTGGGGTCCGGGAAGAAATCAGCTCCGGCTAAACAAGATCGAGCCAAACGACCTTTACCAAGGAAAAGGAACGAAAACGAAACGATTCAGGAGAAATAGAGCAGCAGCGACAATTTCGCTGGAACCTTCGGGTCCGGCCCGTTGGCAGTCATAAATATTTCAAAACGCAACCCGGTGTGCCTCCCGGTGTAAAGGGAAGATAATTAAAATCACTTAATTAAAGATAAAGATGCCGCCCGGTAGCTCCTGCGGGAATGGCCTACGCTTCAAGCGGTCGCGTTTCGGTGTGGAAAGCCGCGAAAAAAAGGGCCAAGCGTGGAAAGCGTCGCAGTGCAGCAAAGAAAAGCGGCACCGGCACCCTAGATAAGCTGAAGCCGTGGGGCCGGCCCTGGCCGTTGGAAAACGTGACGCAAATTTCAGTCCCCAAGAAAAGGACGCTGGGTGTTCGGGTGTTGGCTTTCCCACCATAAATCATCGCACGTTACTATGCAGCAAAGGCCTTGTACACCGTCCCATGAAAGGAAGTGACAATTCGTGTAAATTTAGGATGGATTGCCATTTTCGTGAGCAAAAGGGGTTTTCGTGACGGTTCTTTTTCCTTTTTCCCGGCGTGTGTGTGTGTGTGTGTGTGTTTGTGTGTGAGACGGGTTCCATTCTTCTCGCAAAAGGAAACCATTTTCAACTCGAAAGCGCGTGGTGCTGCCTTAGAATGTGGTTGCTTAGCGACGTAGAATGGTTTGCTTCGATGAATCCATCATCATCTGCCGTGAGCCGCATCATCTTGTCTATGAGCATGCGGAAAAGCTCCCACACACACACACACACACACCATTTGCCATTGTTCCGATGAAGGAAGGAATATTTGTCACATATTTCGTACCGCCCAGAATCGGGAAGGTATTTTTCCGGGTGCGCATTCTTCCCGAAAAGAAGCAAACCCAAGCTTCTTGTGCGTTCTCTCTCTCTCTATCACTCTCTCACGATGAATGACAATCGTGGAAAATTTCTTTTGTTGTTACAGCAAGTGTGTGTGTGTGTGTGGTGCTTCTTCGCATCGTGGTTGCCTTTCACCAGAACTGTGCAGCATATTTTATGCTAATATTCACCAGGTTCGCCCGCCACCGCCACAAGTCGGCGTAATGTGCGATGCAAATTTCCCACATCGAACGCATTGAACAAGGATGAGCAAAGCGCACTCGGTGATGAAGATGCAGTGCATGGGAGGGGGAGGAGGAAAAAAGAAGCATTCTATCGAACAGAGCAGGAACCTGGAAAATGCAGAAAACGGTGAACTGTCTTCCTATCCACCGCAACGTTCCCAGCAGAAGGAAAGGAAAGAATATAATAGAAAAACGGTTCGCTCGATGATCAATCGCGTGCTTTGCAGCATAGTTGCATATCGGTGCAGCTTTGTCACGCTCCTGTAAAGATGCACAAATGATGGGCAAGAAGTGTTTGTTGAGGGCAGCAGAAAAAGAGTGAGAAAACGGCTAAAATGTCGTTTTTTAGGAGCGGTTGATCTCGAAACAACGCGAAATGCTATACATCATCGATGAGGGTAAACGATAATGTTACTTACACAAAAGCGATGGGTTGTGGAAAATAGGAAAATGTGCTCCGAATTAGTGGAATACTGGGTCAAACGACAACAATGTGCTGACAACAACGATTTTCGATAAAAACGCCCAAAGGTATGCAATCTTTATGTTCTAAACCCTTGCAGCTTCAGCAAAAAATTCGATTCCTTGTATGGTTGTCAACTGACTTCGTATTACATTTGCCATTAAACATTCTTAAAAGCGTACACTTACCCGAAATCACACTTCAACACACGAATCGCAAGATCGTGTTCGTTTTCCCCCGTTTTATTTCGCTCCCGAGAATCAATATGATCAAAACAAAGTCATTTTAGGTGGTTTATGTGAGGTAAAATAAAGCGTATTACCATGCGGCATCTTCCATCTTCTCGCTCAGCACTTCACCGAGCGTTCGGCTTGAGGTCTTCACCGTGTACGTCCGTGTGCGGACGGCAAGGATGTCACCGGGCTGGAAAATGGAAGCCAAAACAATCCAAATTTAATTTCCCATCTCGTTCCTACCTCGTGTACCTTGGTCGAGAGAACCTTCTCCACCGGAAAAAGTCAACCGAGGACAAAACACACACACACACACTGCCCATAAAGTGAGCACGTAGCACGGTAAAACATTTTCGTGTCACATTTGCATGCAGTAATATGTATTATATTTTTCGTTTTCGTGTGTTGCTTTTGCTACAGCTTCGCTGTTCGTTTAGAGACGGGCTTAGTTGTGGGAGCACCTGCATGCACCGGTATCGACCAAATAAAGTGCTCTCCACTGGTGGAGCTGACACTGGAGCTACTAGTCGTTGTGGTGGTGCCGGCCCATTCCATTCCCCCATTGCCCGATCATACCGGAAAAAGCGAAATTTACTGCCCTACCAGTCGGACGGTCGGTCCACAGTAGGCACAAATGCCATTATTTGGCGGTGGAATTTATTAGTCAAATCAATCGTCTTACGGGCGTTTTTATATGCACATTAAAGTGCGATGTGTTTTTCCGCCGTTCACATGCGATTGGGGTTTTGATCGTTTCGGTATGGGCGTGTGGGAAGAGGACAGTTTTATGAAGCGGCTGCTAAACAAGCACCATTCGCGGAACTCGAAATGGAACATAAAAAATCAATTTAAGAAATTCAGAATTTAGTCACCTTCTTCTATAATGTAAAAACATGTTATCGTTCCCTCTTTTTTCCTGGGTCGGGTTTTCCAATACGCTTTGATTCTATAGCAGTCGGTACAATTATTGTGGGTAAGAGATGATGGAGTAGACAAGTGTCGTTCAGGGAAAAATCGAAAACATTCCATATGTGTGTAAAATAACCCTTAGATGTCAAAAGGAAAACTTTCAATTCACGTAAAAGAACCCCTATGAGAAGCAGATTGCATACTTTTAGGATGCTTATAGTATTCAATTTCTAAACACCCAAAAGGTATGCAATTTCGGAATCTTTTGTATGGTTTTAGAAAGAGAACCATATACCGTTCGACCTTGTTTGCAATTTGTCACAAATTTTACTTTATCTCCCCAAAAACACAACCATTCATCCAAAGGTTTAAGCTACGGATTATGTCATACGAGGATTTGGAATGGAACAAACGAAACATTGCACAGTACACAAGGGCGACGCATTTAATGTGTACTTATATCATCATTTTGCCAAACCTCTGCCTCCATTCCGCTCCCTTTTCCCCGTACCTTCACCTCAGGCCCGGGTGTGTGTAAACTCACTTCCGATATTATTTCACGTTTTATTGCACCTTCCACGCATGTTGATGATGACTATAAAATCGTGCAGTTTAATGCGCCAACTGGAGGCCGTATTTATCCACATCCGAGGGACGATTTGTCGGTGTCCTGCAATATTTAGTTTGTTTCTTTTCTTCGAACGTTTCTGGGGTTGGTTGTTTTTCACGCTCGGCGTAAGATGTCGTTCCTCGGTAAGCGCCGAAGACCAGCAAATCGGTTGCTTCTTGTTACCAGTGTGACCAACCCGGTGTGGGGCAAGCGTTGCTGGTGGCGTTTGCATAGGATTCACCTAGATTTCGTGATTCCCCACATTGGCGTACAACTAATTTTTCGCCTTTCTAGTTTCTTCCGCCTCGGATGATGATACTTTGGCTTCATAAATATTCTAGCTTGATGCTCGGCCCTTAACCTCGTCACTCGTTCGTCCTTCGCCGGTTCACCCCACCGACAAACACTCACACTAAACGACCGAAGCACAGAAACGGGAAGCCAAATGCGGCTTACCGTGCGGTTGGGTGCCGTTTGACACTGTGCACATTACTGCTTACAACTCGGGTCATCATCCGGATTTCCGGTAGGGTTTGCAGGTAGAAATCGAGTCGCTGTGTTTTTTTTTGTTGCGTGCACTACTCCCAACTTTGTGTCCCCTTTCGTCAGCCCTCGGTAGAAAGACGTAGGGCAGCAACGAGCAAGGGCGTTTCATCCGGAAGCCGCAATACTAAAACCGTGCAAAAGACACACCGCAGCGGCCGAAACGAGTTAGTTCCGGGTTTCGGGTTGCCATGTGGGGAACGCACAGGGTTTTATGTGCATCTTGCCACGTTGCCATGGGCAGTGGAAAACACGAGAAAAGCGGTGTCATAGTTTCCAACTGGTGCCTGGTGGTGCTATTTGCACTGCAGATGGTGTTCCTCACCAACCGTCCCCTTAGAATCACCGATTTACGAATGGCAAAGTCCCGATTTTCGGAAGCATAGAGCACGAAACTGTGCCACATGGTAAGCATCATACATTCATCACGATTTTGAGGTTAGGAGACAAAACAGCAGCGTGCAACAGTTTTGTGTGCGCGCTCCACAAAAGCTTACGCTGAAGGGTGTCCCCGTTCGGTTTGGTGCGCTAGGGTTATTGCTGGAAAACTCTCATAATCCTCGAAAACTTGCCGTTTCGGTGGTTTTCCACACACACACAGACACACAGATGCTAGCATTCCCGGAGCGGTGCTCGGTTGTGTCACATGTAAAAGGCGAAAGTTTCCGTTTATGTCGGCGATGAAAGTGCATCATGTCGCTGTTATGTTTTGTGCTTGAAGCTACATAAAGAAATGAGAAGTGGTTCAGAGCTTGAGCTTGTAATAACGAACAAATACTCGATTGCGATGGTTTGGATTTATTTTTACAGAGTTGTTCAAAAACGAATAACTACGTGGATTTCAAATACTACGCTAAAATACTCAAAGAATGCATACTTTTAGGTTCATTATTCGATTTACTTAAACTACGCCTGAAGTTATGCAATTTCCTGTACACATTTCATATTTTTAATTATACTCTTCGTGAAATAAACTTTTCCAACATCACCTCTCTACCTCGTACATCATCTTAACCTACATTGCCGACTGATGTACGTTTTCGCTATTCCCTTTTAATTTTACAACTCACCTGTATTGACTTCAATCTGTCCGAACTTTGCGGTTGTCCCCGGGTACGGTGTGCTTCTGCTCCTACCGGTACAGGAAACATCCCAAGCAACCGCTTTTTCTCATCCCCAAAGCCCGGCATGAAAAGTCGATGAAAAGAAGCTTCCCCGGTAGAGGAAAAAACTTTCGTTTTTCTTTGAACTTTGTCCATCGACCCGCACTACACCGTTGGCGAGTTACGTGCGATGCGTTCCAAGTCCGGCTCTGGAAGGAAATCGAAATTAGGTTGATTAAATGGAGAGGAAAAAGCACCCTAGTAGGAAGCTTCCCGTTCGATCGTTTCGCCCGGAACAAATTCTTTAACCAACATATCAAAGCACCACTGATTTTCCTCTGTCCCGATCGGCCCGTATGTGTGTGTGAGCAATGAGAAAATCTCCACACGCGGTACGGCAAAAAGGACCAAAAGCTGAAGGAAACTAATTTGATCATGGAATTAAATTCAATAATAAAAATAAAATGGATACAACTTCCGTACCTTGGTGGTTAAAGTTTCCCCCGACGGAATGTGTACGTTTCCTGTACCTGGAATTAAGATTCTTGTTCGTGTTTTCTTTTTTGAGGCTGCTCCCAAGAAAGCTTGACGATGAAGAATGTTCCTACACCTCAGGAAAAGTGATCTACGATGTGATTGACGTCTCGTTAGTAACCGGTTGCAATGAATGTTCCGTTCGGTCGTCGTCGGTTTCCGTCATTCGTAACGACTAATTTCCCTTTTGATTGAAAGTGTACATACATCAATGAATTTCCCCATTTAGAGAGCGTAACTAAGGCAGTCGGTCGGTAGAATCGCACCCTTTTTTAACCCCATCCAATCCGACCTGCGTTCGGAAAGCTTTGTAATTGTTTCATCTTTGTTTTTAAGTTTGTTGCGATTCCTTTCCGTACGGCGAAATACAGCCAAAAGGGACGGCAACTCACGCTTTATGCGCGAAAAGTTCCTCCCGTTTTCGAGGTCGTATCCCGGCCTTTCGGTGATGGTCTTTTGATAAATTAAGCTTTTGGCCGTGAAGCAAACGATCCGTGCCCCATTTCGCTAAAAAAGGCTTTGATCTTGCTCGGGTTTGGGCGCTCGGTAGGGGAACGATTTTTCCACGAAACCTTTACCATCGATGAATCGATTGGAAACCTCGAACAAAACACAAAGAGGAAACAGAGAGCAAAATGAACGGGTGGAAAACCCATCCACACACATACAAACACACAGCCGATCCCCAGTCAGTGAGCGTGAAGTAATTTTAATGAGTTTTCACGCTCGCGATTTTTACGGAAACCTTTTCCGGTGGAGTTTTGGCAATTCGAGCCATAGAACGGTGGATCCCGAACCCGAACGATCGTTGTTCTGTGGATGTTCTTTGATACTGGGATGGTGAGCTAGGGAACAGTTTGTATCGGCGCAGAAGAAGGTAACAAAACCCCGTCATAGGTCATTTGCAGCGGAGCTAAATGCTTGTTGAATCGCGATTGATTAATTTCTACCGTGGCGGTCTAATTTTACCTTTCGGATTGATGTTGATTGGTTGAAGGGCAATTTTAAACATCATTCGAAACGGGGTTTCGGAGCTTGTTCTTGGATAACGCAGAACGGTTCTTTGTGTTTGGATAAGGAGAGCGTCATTATCGTTGAGCGTGGAGTCAGAGTATCCTGAAAAATTAAATAACACGATCATTTTGAGCAAACTGTACAGCAAATTGCATACTTTGAGGCGCATTTTCATCTTAGTGCTTTAGGCCAAAATTAACATCAACTTTACTTAATTGCGTGAATCTAATATCTTAAAGCTTCCCAGTCTAATATACGTACGCAGACTAAACCAGCTGTTTAGAGTGATCCCAAACTATAGAAAACTAGTCCTTTATCGCAATTCATTAACCCATTCATCCCCATCTTGGGAGTCCTGAATCACACAACAAGAATTGCATTCCCTGTCTGCCATACCCTCTCCTAGACTAGGTACACAGCCAAGGGATTATCGCTTCGTGCATATAAAGACTTCCGGCAAGGTGTGGCTTATAAATATTTATTAAATCAGATAATCTGCCACGAAGCATCTCGCCCCAATAGGCAGGACGGTCTAGATTAGGCGGATATTTTGCCCCGGCTCGGCAAGCACTCAACTCTGGCAGTCTTGCGAGACGACGTTGTTACAGAGAAAACCGCGAATGTTGTGCGTTGATTATGAAGCCGATGCCGATGAGCTTCACCGTTACGGGGGGTTCGAAAAGATCGAAAGTCAAAGATTAAATGGCGGGTTTTGGTTTTTCACCTCTGGTTGGTGTGCTTGAGAGTTCTCCGGCAGGAAGTTGGCAGGGTTCTATCGGGCCTATACCCACAGGTTGAACGTACGCTTAATGCAGACATCAATAGTAGCGGCCTAGGTACAACCGAGCACTAGCACGCGCTCCTGCAAGAAGATTCCCCAACGGACTAACTAGAATCTGTCACTGATACGGAGTCGGAGTCAGCCAGGGGGGGGCTCAGCCTCGTGCCAGAGATATCTCGCCTGACTTGTGTAGCATTTTGCGGTTTTCTTGCGAGACATCCTGCCCTGGATTCGTGTCGGTTTTGTACCGTGGTTTCGCTTCGCCCAACGTTGTCATGCAACCGGGCACGTACGTAAGACACGACGCACGGCTTCCAACCACAAAACCGGACGCGAACCGGGATGCTCTGCCGTAACACACACGGTTAACCTACCGAATGTCTGTGTCTGGTACGGCTCCCCCTGCGCTTTGCGATTTTGCGTGCGATTTAGACAAAGTATTATGTTCATTATACTTTTATGCGCCACAACAACCTAAGCTACGGAAACCCGGGGAAGGCCCCGAGATGGAGCGTACGTTGCTCGATTTCCATTAAGGAATATCTTTTCTTCCCTCGTGGTACTAGCGAGGGTGAAGACGTTTTCCTGGCAGGTGGTGTGGGGCGTGTGTCATGTTGTTGGTTTTATACTGCTTTGGGGCACATTACAGCCTTCCGCCAGTCCTGTCCTGTGTGAGCGTTTTCCCCAGGAGCAGTTATTTTTACATTCTGCTGCTTCTACTTCCGCGTTTTGCTGGAGGCTTTTCACCTAATGGCGCGTAAGGCCACAGCAGGAGGAATCGGGAAAAAGTGTGTGTGTGTGTGTGTACGAGTGCGTTTGTGTGTCTCGGCTCCGCTCGTGGGTACTGTGCTACATGCATAAATGTAACGGTTTGTTGTATCTTCTCCTCTCTCTCGCTCTTCCATTCATACACTCCCTCACCACTGCTTCTTCTATGAGGCTCCATCACGAGATGCTTTATTTCTGCTTGTTTTTCCACCAACAAGACACGACATACAACGGCGAAAGAGATTTTTCCCCATTTTCGTCTACGAGGCTAGGAACTAGAATGATTTCATTCAACCCTCGGACGCGATTTCTTACTTCTCTTATTCCCTTTCCTTGCTTGAGGACAACTTTAAGTGATTCAATCCTGGGCTACTGATGCTGCTGCATGTGTTAGGAGTTGGAAGGAACGCACTAGGCGTAATGCACGAATGCCATCCCCTTTAAAGCAAATGCACAGGATTTCTGCAAGAGCATAGAAGAACGGACAAAGTGGAGCTAAAGCAAAACAAGCACAAAACAGCCACACACACACACACAAACTCAAATGAATATATAGCGAAAGCATTAGTAACGCTTTCTACGCCGGCCGGTTCCGGCATCAGTTGTGGCTGTGGCGCTTAAAGTGCTGGGCTGTTTTTTCCCCTTCTAAATCCCGCTCACAAGAATCACGTACCATTTGGAGTAATCTGCTTCCGGTTACATAATTAAGTGCAAGTAGTTCCGCTTTTGAGTTTTGCTTTTCCCGTCCTAGAGGGCTCGTGACATGAAACGAACGGAACTGAAAGTGCATTCGTGACCGCTGTGCATCTCACGAACCGAGTGGGAAATGTCATATTGAGAGCGTAGTGGGGAATATAATAAAATTTAAATTATATTATAGGACTGAATTTGATGAAGGGAAAATAAAAACATCACAATGTCTTATACACGACATGAGAAGCTAATTTTGACATGCAGAAGCACATCCACCTCGAAAATAGTATACATTTAGGCGTGTGTTTGTTATTTGTTAAAGTATACAATCCGCCTCACACAGATCAGGTGATCTGCTTTAGAGGTTATTCCAATACTTTACTCTATGATAAGAAACAATTGCAATATGGAGCGTACGTTGCTCGATTTCCATTAAGGAATATCTTTTCTTCCCTCGTGGTACTAGCGAGGGTGAAGACGTTTTCCTGGCAGGTGGTATGGGGCGTGTGTCATGTTGTTGGTTTTATACTGCTTTGGGGCACATTACAACCTTCCGCCAGTCCTGTCCTGTGTGAGCGTTTACCCCAGGAGCAGTTATTTTTACATTCTGCTGCTTCTACTTCCGCGTTTTGCAGGAGGCTTTTCACCTAATGGCGCGTAAGGCCACAGCAGGAGGAATCGGGAAAAAGTGTGTGTGTGTGTGTACGAGTGTGTTTGTGTGTCTCGGCTCCGCTCATGGGTACTGTGCTACATGCATAAATGTAACGGTTTGTTGTATCTTCTCCTCTTCCACTCATACACTACCTCACCACTGCTTCTTCTATGAGGCTCCATCACGAGATGCTTTATTTCTGCTTGTTTTTCCACCAACAAGACACGACATACAACGGCGAAAGAGATTTTTCCCCATTTTCGTCTACGAGGCTAGGAACTAGAATGATTTCATTCAACCCTCGGACGCGATTTCTTACTTCTCTTTCTCCCTTTCCTTGCTTGAGGACAACTTTAAGTGCTCAATCCTGGGCTACTGATGCTGCTGCATGTGTTAGGAGTTGGAAGGAACGCACTAGGCGTAATGCACGAATGCCATCCCCTTTAAAGCAAATGCACAGGATTTCTGCAAGAGCATAGAAGAACGGACAAAGTGGAGCTAAAGCAAAACAAGCACAAAACAGCCACACACACACACACAAACTCAAATGAATATATAGCGAAAGCATTAGTAACGCTTTCTACGCCGGCCGGTTCCGGCATCAGTTGTGGCTGTGGCGCTTAAAGTGCTGGGCTGTTTTTTCCCCTTCTAAATCCCGCTCACAAGAATCACGTACCATTTGGAGTAATCTGCTTCCGGTTACATAATTAAGTGCAAGTAGTTCCGCTTTTGAGTTTTGCTTTTCCCGTCCTAGAGGGCTCGTGACATGAAACGAACGGAACTGAAAGTGCATTCGTGACCGCTGTGCATCTCACGAACCGAGTGGGAAATGTCATATTGAGAGCGTAGTGGGGAATATAATAAAATTTAAATTATATTATAGGACTGAATTTGATGAAGGGAAAATAAAAACATCACAATGTCTTATACACGACATGAGAAGCTAATTTTGACATGCAGAAGCACATCCACCTCGAAAATAGTATACATTTAGGCGTGTGTTTGTTATTTGTTAAAGTATACAATCCGCCTCACACAGATCAGGTGATCTGCTTTAGAGGTTATTCCAATACTTTACTCTATGATAAGAAACAATTGCAATCATTCGCGATGGAAGCTGTACATATTGCTTTATTACAAGCGCTCAAAGTTGGAACATAAAATCTATTTACCTTGTTTTGATCTTTACTTCGTTTCCGTAATGTATAACGTTACGCTGGACAGTAAGAGATCAATCAGTCATCATAAATACTAGTCCTGCTCTCGAAGGCATTGATAGAAGTGTCCATCAAGATTCTCCTAGGAGTTGACTCCCTTTTGCTCCCATCGCTCACTTGAACTAGCTCTTCCAAGGAACTTCCTATCCAATAAGTAACCACGACTGGAAAAAGGATTAAAAAACCCGAAAGCCATCAGCAAAAGGGATATTGTTGGAGGAATCTCCCAGAGCAAACCACCATTCGCAGTCGAGACGATCCGGAAACGATGATGGATTTATGCACACTCTACCAGGGTGCAACAAAAAAAACAGGAAAATCTGCCTCGGGTGGAGCAATTTTTATAATTCCTTGCGCTGGAGAGATGCTGAATGTTGGAGGGAGTTTTTTTTTTGGTCTGCTAATGCTCCTTCTTGTCGGCGAAGAAGCTCCTCGAGGTGATGCAACTACTGTATCCCATGCACCATAATCGCTCGGTTCCAGCGAAGATCCAGTGCAACAAACTCCCGATCCTTTGGTGTGGTTCTTTTTACAGTAGAATTCTTCGGTTCGGTTTTGGCTTGCCATTTCGTTTTGCTACTCCCAGAGTACTCAGAAAGACTCAGCCACCACCAAGGCACAGGGAAGATGGAAGAATTTATTGAGCTGTAACCGTAATCAATAACACACTTTCCGTTATTAGAAACCGGCCAATCCCGGGTACCGGGCAAAAGATGATGAAGGCAAGAGAAGGTGTACGGGCGTGAACTGTAGGTTGGGGTTTTCTTTTTCCAGGTCCAGGCGAAAAAGTTTCACCCTATCCTGTCCTACGTGCGAAGGAGGTAACGCGTACTTTTTTGTGTGAAGTTTAAAATTCAATTTGCGATATTGTCGTCGTGGCGCCGTTATCGACTTGCACTCTACGAACATGTGAGTTCAGGTGGGTACTGCTGGTTGGAGCGATTTTGTGGTACGAAATGCAAATGTTTTTTATGGAAGCTATGCCAAAAAACCCCAAATTGGTCCTCTTCAGGTACGGTGAACATGATGTGAATGGAGAGTTTGAAGATGGCAAATAACTTTGAATAAAGTAGCCTATTAACTTGAAGAGGAGTAGTAAAATAAAAATAAATGTCAGTAGTGAAAAATATTACCACTGTATTAATTGCTACTTGAAAGAAGACCCATTTCTTAAACGTCCTCCAGTTTCAAGCCGTTCCAAGGAACATCGTACCAAGCTAGAAATAAAATATGAATTTAAACTCATTAGATGTTCGCTTTATGAATGTTTTGTCATGCAAAGAGCATAATTTTAGGCAGTTTCTTTTTAAAGATTACTGAACCGTCAAGACGCGCAAGAAACACTCTAATATGAGGTGTCATGTTGTGCATCATATGTAACGCATGCCTGTCACACATCGAATGTAGCATCAGCTTCGATTTGTTTCTTCCATCGAGAATACATCATCAGACTAGCTTTGCTACACACATCCGGAGAAAAACCTCCCAAACACCATCGAGTACACCCAATTACGCCAACAACGTTGCCTATTCAGCAATCTTTTTTTCCTGTCCCCAGCATGTTCACTACAGATTGGATACATTTATTTCACTCGCTGCCAGTTGATGACCGGCACGACAGCGGCCGACCGACCCATTCTTCATCGCACGCCCTGTCACTCGGGCTTTTTCCAGCTCATTTTCTTGGAGCCTTTGGTGCGTGCTGCGACAGATAAAATGACTGCTGGTACTGGCCCGAGGTGAGTAAGGCAAAGCCAGCCAACCGGCCCAGGAAAGCTAATCAGAGCGCTCCAATACGGTCCGGCTAGTGCGGTGGCATTGGCATTGGAAAGCCTCCAGGGAAATGGATGATGGGTCCCATGATAGGAATCTCCGTATGTCACCCGGTTGGATGAGTTTTCGGGCGGTTGGAAGAAGGATGTGCTTGGGTGTGAGTGTTGGAGTTATAAGATTTTGCTTATCGCAAATAATAACAACGCAGTGAACCGGCGGAGACTGCTGACTAACAGATAGCCGACAAGGATAAACGATATAGTGCTGATTGTTTGAAAGAATGCATGTCTGGCAGGGCCGAGCTGTTCCATAATCTGATGCATGTAAGGTCCAAAACGCTTCAAACGGTCTATGTGCGTGCTGGGGAAGAGGCTCGTTTTCACTTTAGAATAGACGAGAAACACAGAAAAAGTAACTCACAACGACAGATGAGCTACATTTTTTGTAATCACAATAACAACGCCCAGAAATGTAGAGCAAACGAGTCAACCGAGCGAAACCGGAAGAGACCTTCCACACTTTCCGGGAGCAAGTCATCTACATATGGGAGGCATCATCGCAAGCGAGAACCCTTCGAAACACACCAGCCGAGCTGGTTCCGAGGTTAATGTCATTTAGTCTACCATCTTGCCGCACCGATCCTTCCGGGCCGTTTTTTTTTGTTGTTGTCGGAAGATAACAAACCGTCATATTCTCCTTCAAGAATCTGTTCTCTGGCGCTCCTCCTTAAACCATTGTCAGTCATTTGGTATGCGTGGATGAAGTTGCTACATTTTCGAGCTGGCGTGAATTGGATTAGCACCGACACCGACTTGCACGGTGCTCGATGTTGCCTTCGCCATCACCGTAAAAGAAACCTCAAGCCAATTCCAACGACGCTGGATATTGTTTCTGGAGAGTTTGGAGGTTTGCCTACCAGTCGTTGGAAGCTGTTATCACCTTGGATAAGCATTCTTAGCACCCCGCTCAATCCAGTCTACCTCTAAATTCTGACAACTCGAAACAGACGAGAAAAAAAAGTCGACTAAGGTGGCATAAAAAATGATTACATCATTAGCACCCTGCCAGGGTCGGGTGTGTGTGTGTGAGTGTGCATGGCGGAAATGACGCCACTTTTCAAGAAGATGTGCGACGCACTGCAAATAGCAAGATTTTACCACACGACCGACTACACCGCCGAACGTACACGGCACGAGAACTCGGGCTGATCCGGGTTTCAGCTTTCGGGTAAGTCGGTGTTGGAAGCTTGTAATCTATCAAAGCTGCTTTAGGATGCGTCCTCATCCCCAACCACCGTGTTGTGTAGCAACATCGTATCAGCTGCGATTACGCGTTGATGGTGATGATGATGATGGAGCTGATTATGATCGGGTGTGGATTACGTGACGGTGATAACAAGCGTACGTATCCAGCGCTCACACAGCCCCAACAACACCGGAGAAGCCGGGGCCGAACAGTTTGCGTATATGATCGATGGATGCATTTTGTGTAAAGAACAGTTTTTTGAGGAACATCCGCCTTCTTCGAGTGCTGAATAATGTATTTTTTTATGTTGGGATAGCTTACCAAAATCAATATTGGATTTATTAGTGAGACGATCGAATCGAATGTGATTAGAAGACGAGGTCAAACCACGAAACAGTGTTAGGAGATTGCATACTTTTGGGCGTTTTAACAAAATAGTTAGAAATTACTGTAGGTTACGCTTTTCTAACCATTCTAACTGTGTTTCGGAAAGTAATTATCCGCCTCTACCTTTTTCTAACCTTAAAATGTATTCTTTTCCGAGGATTTCCACTCGTTAACCCAGCGCTTAGCAAATGTAGTTTCTAAATTGAAAATTGTTTCCCCATCGCTGACTCGCAGCGTGTGAGCATTAAACTTTCATTTGCTTCTCTGTTTTTTTATCTCTCTATCCCTTCGCTGTGCCGAAAGCAAACAAAAAAGCCATCCCACCGGAATCGAAAAGTGTTGCTCCAGTCACTCGGAAACTATTGCACATAAATGAAAACCTTGTTATCCGTCATTGAAAGCGATGGCGAAAGCTTTGGAGAGGTATAAGGACTTTCGGGCGACGAAAAACGGGCTCGGACGCAACACGGAGGAAATGTTTTAGAATTTCGCTTCACCAGTGGCAGTAGTGGACCTCAAACTACACGTTGTTTGTGGCTGTTGTTTTCCACGTCCACGCGATGCACACCAGTGCGAGCACTGCAACAGCAATCATGTTTCGATTGGACATGTCGATGAGCTTAAATGGCCTTCTGGCTGATCGTGATGGCTGCGCGCGCGCGGCTGGAAAATGAAGGGAAGCGATGCCTCCTCTACGTTTTAACAAAATAGTTAGAAATTACTGTAGGTTACGCTTTTCTAACCATTCTAACTGTGTTTCGGGAAGTAATTATCCGCCTCTACCTTTTTCTAACCTTGAAATGTATTCTTTTCCGAGGATTTCCACTCGTTAGCACAGCGCTTAGCAAATGCAGTTTCTAAATTGAAAATTGTTTCCCCATCGCTGACTCGCAGCGTGTGAGCATTAAACTTTCATTTGCTCTGTTTTTTATCTCTCTATCCCTTCGCTGTGCCGAAAGCAAACAAAAAAGCCATCCCACCGGAATCGAAAAGTGTTGCTCCAGTCACTCGGAAACTATTGCACATAAATGAAAACCTTGTTATCCGTCATTGAAAGCGATGGCGAAAGCTTTGGAGAGGTATAAGGACTTTCGGGCGGCGAAAAACGGGCTCGGACGCAACACGGAGGAAATGTTTTAGAATTTCGCTTCACCAGTGGCAGAAGTGGACCTCAAACTACACGTTGTTTGTGGCTGTTGTTTTCCACGTCCACGCGATGCACACCAGTGCGAGCACTGCAACAGCAATCATGTTTCGATTGGACATGTCGATGAGCTTAAATGGCCTTCTGGCTGATCGTGATGGCTGCGCGCGCGCGGCTGGAAAATGAAGGGAAGCGATGCCTCCTCTATCCGATGCGCTTTTCCACACACATACACACACAGTCGCCATACGGAGAAACGCAGAGAAAAGGATCAATAACATTTCAATTTCAAACTAAATCAACCCTCCCCCAGCGATCAGCAAGCAATGGGAAAATGGTACAAAGGACAGGAAATGCATTAGAAATTTGCGTTATTCGCGCTTGGCAGCCGAACTCCCGAGAACGCCAGTCGGATGGAAAATATTCGACACTCGAACACGAGTTGAACATTATCTATTTATTATTGCCCGTGGCCAAACGGGCATGAATTATTGCGCGCCGTGTGTGAGTCAACGGTTTGGCCGCTTTGTTTGCCCGTCGGTCGTGCGATTAGTGGTCGAAATTATAGCGTTTTTTGGTGAGGGAGGAGACGATGGATTTGAGCATTTGGGAAAAATGTGGGTAGGAAAATTTGGACGAACGAATGCTGTGATATGCACAAATAATTGTCCATCGGGATTGCTGGGATGAGAGGAATCGTTGTTAGCTAAAGCACTTAGTTCATTATGCACCACTGACACCTGCTACCATAGTAATGCTGGGGGCAAGGTTGCTCATTTTTTACGCCGTGGATCAGGTTGATGGAAATCGATGATTACGTGTGAATAACACAGCATGCAATTTAGGAGTTTGGACCGAAATGTAAATATTATTTTTTTAACATTCATAGTGCAGTTAATTAATACCAGACAACGAATTAATTGTGGAAGTATGATACAAAACAACTCTTCTTTGTTATGTGTATAATTTTATAACATTGATCGATCCATTAAATCATAGGAAAACTGTTTTTCGCACTGCTAATTGCTATGCAAACAGTCAGAACGAGAACGAGCATCTTTACGCCCGATTGTATGCAATGTGTATGACATCGAATTCAATATTACCCGCATCAGAATAGTTTTGATTGAATTAAATGGAAAGTAATGGATTTTAATTGCATTCAAAATCTATTTGATGCGAAGCAATAAAGGTGTGAAAATGCAGGCTTAAAAAGGTTAAACCAATTTGATTTACACGATGAAATATAATGACCGTTTAACTAGCCTTAATGGGTTCCCATTGAAAAGTTTGTCCTGTGTTTTTTGCTCGAACGGGCATCACAACAATGTAAACGATGCTTAAAACAATAGAACTGTCCATGTTTTTATTTAAACATGCTCTGTTTTTCATGTCGCTTTTTTAAATCTCTCAAACTATCAACGGATCACATTAAAACTTCCAACACGGCCCAGTTTTCAAACCCGGGAAGTCCTAAAGTCGTCCGGAAAAAGGGCTATACAAATGTAAATTACAGCTCGTTCAACGATACGCATAAAGTTTTGGTAAGCTGCTAATAAGCTGTGCATATGAAGTATGCAAACAGCAAAGCTCGAACCTCCCACTTCTTGGAAATCGGAAATTGTGTCACCAAACCTCGCTGACCCGTAGCCAAACGGGAAAATGTAGTTTTCATTTAGGCTAAGCTTTCCCGAGTCATTAAGAGAAGGAAACTTTTCCCAGTGTACCCAGTGTGCCCCCTTCCTGGCAGCGTTCAGGTAGGAGCTTGGTTTCACGATTACAAGATGATTAAAATTCCGCCCTTAATTGTTTTCCCGTGTATACCGGGTCCACTCGAAACCATAACAATCGACCTAGTTTTCTTTCGACCGAAACAATTGTCCTTCAAGTTAGTAGACGGTGGGACGACCGAAAGGAAATTAAGCGCAGAAAAGGCCTTCCCGGTGGTTAGGTTTCGTTGCTGAAAGCATCCTCTAGAGGAGATTTCTTTTTTCTCCCAACATTCGGTTGCCCGGTGTTGGGGACAGGAAATTGAAATCTTTTATTTCATTTTTAATTAGCGGTGAGTGTACGTGGGTGGTGTAAATTTGGATCCGTCTTTGTGCATTCTTAAGTGCAGTTTTAGCTTGGGTTGAAAGCCAGGGTGACTGATTTCGTTAACGGATGTCAGCCCAAAGTGACCGGTTAACCACGTGCAGTCTTGAGAATTCGAGGAGGGTCTTCGAACATTCAAAAGCCCACTCAAAAGCAAGCCTTACACAAACCCGTGCCTTTGTTTGTATGAGTTGGATAAAAACATATTTTGATGTGGGTTTTAGGAGCATCCGAAACGTCCAATTCCCAAATAGAAAATGCTGATTAGTAAAGGTACATTGCTCTTCCAAGCGTGCGATGGAAGTCATGTTTATTTTTGTGAAGATATGACGAAGATTTGGCATTTTTTGGCTTGGAATTAAAAATTCATCGTCACCTTTTTGGGCTCTCCCGCGCGTCCTACCGCCTGTGTTTGGGTTTCGTTTTTGTGGGTCGAAGCGGAAATGAAACTCTTAGTGGAAATGCTTCAGCCACCTTAAAAATCATTCATCGTTAAGCTCTCGGTGCTGTCCGGGCGCTCCGGAGCAAGCGTTTGACGAGCGTTTCGAGAAGCGTTGATGGTGATTTTGATGGTAAATTTCTTCCAAGCGGAAACTCGTCAAATGCCAGGATGCTCGTTGCCGATGATGGACGCCACGACGCAACACAGGGACGGAGGACCGGATAAGTCGCGAAAAGTAAGTGCGCTCGAAAATTGGCGTGCACCGGAAATGGACACGGAAGATGAATAATGATAATGAAGAAGAACACTTAACGGCTAACGACAAGTGGGTGCTGCCAGTGCGAACGCAATTGCCACGGATCGCACGGATCGCCTGCCGCCATTCCCATTTTCCTCGCTTTGGCCGATTCGAGCGGAAACGTTTTCGATTAACGCCACCGGCTGGCGAGGCTGTTCGATGTAGGTTACGCGTGCGTACCTCACTGATCGCGGACTACACGGCTCCGCAAACAGATCGAACGCGATGGATTCGATATCGCACACGACGCCCCAAAAGGCAACGGAAGCCTCTCGACGCTCAAGTGTCAGGCTTCCGTCATTAAAATTCAACCAACTTAAGGACGCCCGGTATACAGGGTGCCCTGTTGCATCGGTGTGCTTAAACGGTCGGAAAGCACCTCATGTGTGCGATAATTATATGCAAACGTTTTCCCCAGTACGAGCTGGAAAATGTGTCAAATGCAGCAATTTTTCGGTCCAGCAAAAAAAACCCCGTATCAAGCAAACACTTTGTGGACACAATGTTGCAAATGTTTGCAATGGGGCGGCGAACGATATGAAAATGATATTTCACAACATTTCCAACACAACTGGATGCTGGGTGATGATGGATTGAGATGCATTTAAATGTGATGTGAAGCATTGCAATACTTGATTTCGATTAATTTGCATTGCATTGAAGCTGAAAAGGAATCGGTTTCCCGTAAGGCAACCTGTTTGATGATGAAAGTGTGATACATTTGTGCGGGATAAACAGTTTTGCATTAATAAAAGGAAACAACGATTGATCAACAGCGTGGAATAATGTCCTTTTTTAATTTAAATCTTTTTACAGACGAATGAGACCAGTTTGCAGACCAAAAACAAAGCACACAGCTATTTAAATTCGCTTCGACTGCATAACTAGGTTAGCGATTCCTGCGTCACAACAAGTTTCACCAGCAACCCTTGTTATAATGGACAAATAAAGCTCAAAACAACTCACACGTTGTCGTAAACGCAACAGAGGGACGCCATGTCATGCGGATTGCATAAATGTAGGCTGATCCCAAGTATGACGACAAACTTATTTTACTGCAGTGCCGGTTACCGCGAGCACCAGTGTGAAACCACACTCTCACGGCTCAACTATCGACATGCCGGAAGTAGCGACAAGGCGATTGTTCTCAAATTCATCCTCACCACATGTGCACAGCGCTTCGTTTTGTGGCTGAAGTACACGCGCAACTACCAGCAAAAGAGCATCCTGCACCGTCAAAAAAGCAAAGCAAAAACATACATTCAGGCGCACCACCCACCGTATTCAACAATTTATTTTAATTGAAAAAGTTAGCTTTTATCGTCAGTTTTTTTGGTGGTGTCGGTCAGACCTTCAAACATGTCCAGTGTTGCCAACCATTGTACGGCTTTGATGTTCCAAGGGTTCAGCGTTTGGAAACAGAACCTCCCGGCACCTCTCAGTCGTCAGTCATTGACACGGTCGGAGGATATTCACAACGCTTTCCGCAGCAGTTTCGTAACCATGATCTGCTCAATTTTTCCTCCTCAAGATGAACTTCATCCAAAGTCGGCGATTTAGGTTCACGTGGGAGGTGGGTGGAGACAGACACGTTAAACTTTCCACCCTCCGGAGGGAGATTCCTTTTAATGGACTGTTTCGCTTTCCTCCAAACGACCCACCTCTGAGCCCGGTGCACCAATCTTCGGGGAACCGAATGCAATTTAGCTCATATTTTCTTTATTCCAACAGGGAATGTCCACTTTTGCGCTTGGACCAACAAGAGGATGAGCCACCAGCAATAGATACGCGCCAGTGTCGGTGTGTGAAAAGGAAAATCGAAAAGATAAAGCACTCGTTGCTCATTTTCCTCCAATCGGGACGGTCACGAAACGGTTCCATCGTGCTGCTTCATCCGTCGCTAAAATGTTTTAACCATTGGTACTTTCGCTCATTGGTTTTACGATTTTACCGAAAGCTCGTAAAAATTCATACCCGGCCATTTGATTTTCCTTTTCGCAACAACTGGTATTGCAAAATGTTTTAATGTGTCTGATTTCGCCTGGTTCGGAGCAATGGCTGGTGTAATGTAAGACCATCACGTGTTTGAAGTTTTGCACCGTTCAATGGTGTAGTGGATGGTGTGTCAATGCCATTTTCCGGTAACTAAAGCTGAGATTAAAGACAACTTCCTGTGCCGTAGCTGTCTCGGCTAAGTGGTAAGCGGAACCATTTAAAATAATATTTGCTGCTGGCTGTTTTATCGTGCCATTGCCAGGAAATTGTGATCATTTTTGTATTGCGTTACTTTACTTGTGTTTATTGAAATGTCAGTTCAGGCAAAGTGAAGTTGATAATGTCTTAGTATGAGAATTATTTAAAACTTGAATATGTCTTGAGACATAAACTGTAGTAATCGAATTACGTAGAATAAATTCTACCTACTCATGAAGTCAATCTCCTAAAGAATCTTCTTTTATTCCAGGCACTCTACCAGTAGTATCTAAACAATATTCGTCTATCTGCAGTCATCATCATATGCGAGAGCTTCAAGAACAACTCTAGTCGCATTTGCAAGCCAGAAAGGTAGGGCCTGTCATTTGACCGACATCAGGAAATGTTCCACAATCATTCCAATAATCTTGCCCACAAGCCTCGGCACGCTAACCTAGCACAAGATGGTTTAATTTGCAATTAACACTAACTAATTAGAGCTGTCGATCGTCCAGACCTATCGTTCTGACCAGGTATACCTGTGTGCGTTCACCGGTTTCCGAGCAAATGGCGATTATCATTGTTTCGATTGCTTACAGTTTATTTATTTTATTTGCAGAATTCTCCGCAGCTCGTTTAACAACCGGCTCGACAGCACGGTAGTATCGTTGCTATTGCTCAGGAGACTCGTTCAATTGCACAGGCCTATCAAATTGGCTTGCGTTAAGCTTCACAGGAAATAAGTTCAGGAATCGATCTGGAATGGTTTCTAAGAAAATGCCTTTTCTTCCGGCAGCAGGTAAGGTCTGAGTCCTGACTCCTTAAGGCGTTCAGTCAGAAACACAATCTCTCTAAAGTTAATAATCGTCCGGAATTAACAGCTGGTTAGAGAGATCCCCCTGTTCGAAACGTTGATGGCAGATTGTCTTTGCAGTCACTTCACTTATCGACGGAGTACTTGGGATATTGAACATCTCGAGCATTGGTCACTTCATCGGTGGAAAGCGAATCCAGCCCCGGATGGTAAACTCTATTATCAGTAATCGAAATCTTTGAGTCCTTCAAAAGTCCTGCTTCGGAACGGTACCGGAGCTGGGTACATCTCCAAGGACTTTTAGAGGAGTTAAGGCAAAGATAAGAATTCCATCTCTGTGTTGAGCAGAAAATGGTAAAAGTCACATTGGGGTGTTTAGCTTACGCTTCTGTACTGTTCGTTGGTGGTGGTGTATGGGGACGGATTAATTTTCGATAAATTTCCCCGACAACTTCGTCCTCAGCAAAAACCCTCCCCAGTGGCAATGAGGCTAAAACTTATGGCTAAGCTACCACACGGTACAGAATTCCTGGATATGTCCCGCATTGGAAGGCCTGTTTTCTATGCCTACTATCTAACATATGGACAACTTTTTCCAGCCCTTCGGGAAAGGACATCCCAACTGTCCCTACGCTTCCCTGCTCATTGCGAAAAAGGGACACAGATTGTTGGTAGGTGATTGCAATTAACAGCAATTACACATGTGCGTTTATTTATTGCTTTCGCCGCTTCGGTAAACAAACGTATAAATCGAGATCATCGTCCATTTGGTGGCCTGGAATTTCTGACCCGGATGTCCCGCAAAGCCTGTGAGACGCCTTGCGGACGAATTTTCATCACTCCCACAGCAATAAAACTATCGATCGGTGCAGGGTACTCTTCCTGAAATTGTCCGTCCACGGTAGAGTGAAATTAATCGAATCGTATTAAAGCGAACAGACGGCCAGCCGAACCGAGACTGCTGCATTGGAACATGTGTTTGGGCCGATAAAAGCCTAGCCCGGGCCTTGATACGCATCAATTAAGGGGTCGTAATGGTTTATCTCCTTTTACCTCGTGGCCGAACGAACGGTCCAAAGACGACTCGGCAAACACTCTCGGTGCAGAAAAATACACAAACTCATACATTGGGTAGTATCCTTGAATTAAGAAGCCGATTTAATGGTATGGAAATGAATTCTCTCACGTGCGGTGGGGTGATCTCACACACACAATTGAAATAAATGCTTAAAGTTGCTCCAGATTAGAGTGAGTTATGATTTTTTTGGACAAACATACGTATTACGCAGGATTAATTTATTGCGTAAGGTAATTTCGCCCAAGCACACGAGCGATCGGAATCGATTTGTGTTTGCAATAATCGAAATGGATCAGATTTCATTTGCAAGCGTTCATTACGGTTGAGTGGAGGTTACGACGAGTTGTGTTGGGGTTGTAATGGTTATGTCAATATTTTAGTGTAGTTGTAATTGATCGTGTAATAGATTGCGCTACAGATGGATGGCAGCTTACATCGAGCAGGAGAAGAAAAATCGATTTATCGAGGTTTTACCAATTGGTTTATGCGAAAAAGGGAAATCATTTGATTAATCAGGACGATTGATTATGAAGTCTTTTTTATTTTCATACAAGATGTTGCGTTTTTTGAAGCGTTTCCGTCTCAGAGTTTAGTTAAATAGCTAATTTTATTTCTCATATTTACAAAATACAGCTTATTGTGCCCTAGTGCTGCTGCTTTTTTTATATACTTAAAACATGTAACGCGTGTTGCCTAAGAGTAGGCGAAAACTATCGACTCTTCACTTTTAGTATGCTACTTTATAATCGATCCGAAATCTCAATTCCCAATGCGAAAAAATGGTCATGAAGAAGCAGTTTAAAATATTGCTAGCTCTACAACCATCAGCAAGTATTGTGTTTCTGCTTATTGCCTTTCCATCTCGGCGCATCTCGGAACATCCGCTCATACATAACGACTTCCGTGCAGACGATGGATGCCCCCCGGCTCGGGATGTGAAGGATAAAAATGGTAAAACAACAGACACACAGCTAACCAGATAGTAAAGCGCACGGAAGCTGCTTTGGCAAGGGATTTTCTTAATTTTATATCCACCCATACCCATTGCCGAAAACATTGGCCCTTCGCTGTGCTCTGTGTCCTTCGCATTGCCAAACAAACGCTCGTCTGTTTCTAGGATCAGCAGTCACGTGCGACAAGAAGAAAATGGTCTTTCATTCAAGAGTCTTCCGCAAATGGCGCCTTATCGAGCAACTGCCTCCAAACAACAGGCCCCACGTTTCTTGAAAAGGTTTCGCCCGGTTCAAAGAGGAATCGAAGCATATTTTATTTATAGATCTCATATGCTACCAAATTCATTTCCAAGCAGTTTTTTGTTTTTTGGTCGGACGATGGGCGCTATGTACCGCGTTAGAGTAACAGATCGGTTTCACGTGCCAACTGTGGGCTCAAGTGCGATGGCCGAGCATGCGTTTTTAGGGAAGTTTTTTTTTTCATTCACTGGAGGATGGTTTTGTGTTTGGGGCTTTTTTATGATTCACGTCACTGTATTTATGTTGCTTTTGTGTAGACTCAAAACGTTGCTGTTCACTGTTTGGTATAACTTTACTAAAAGTACCGAAGATCCATTTATCTATCGATGAGTCGGATTGTTTGACCATTAGGACTGGCTTGTTCGTTGTCGGATAGTGTTTGGCATGAAGAATAATTGATTATTTCGTGTTCTTTACTTCTAGAAATTCAAAACATTCATCGCGCAGGGTTTTATTTGAGTTTTAAAACACTAAATCGATGGATATAATGCTCGCTGAGCTTAAATATAACCCACAAACGCAACCCACAAGAAAGGCGCCGAAAAGTATGCAATAAGCAAAACGCCTTCAAACGACATTCACAGTTGCAGGGCTGCTCAACTGGTTTGCTTTGTTTCTGTTACAATTTTTTTCTGTAACGTACAAAATTCATTCCAAAATAAACAAAACAACACACTTTCACCTGTGGGAAATAGGTGAACAAGTTTTCAAAACACATCTGATTAAAATTACTGCTGCAAAATTTAACCCTCCCCAAAGCCTCTAACGCTTCTCACGCGAACCGAGCCAGTTCCCCCTTTATAAAAGAAATAGAAAATATTCACCACTCTGATTGTTTTTCACCATTTCTATCAGGCAAACCTCATAGCGTGGCAACCCATGGCAGTCGGCCGTACGCTCGTCCCTCCCGCCGACCCGTTAAATCCAAACATCACTGTAGCTATTTCCCCCATTTTAATATTTATTAGTTCATTTGTTGTGCATATTTTATTGCACCACTGTGCAGTTTTTATTTATTTATCGAACCCAAACCGGACCGGTTCTTACGATGGGAAATGAAAATAAAAATAAAAAAAAAACCAGATCCTCAAACATATTCATGCTGATCGGGTGCATGTTCGATTATGTTCCGTTTTTTGGTTTCATTCTCCGTTTTTCCCTTTCTGTTCAGGACACTGTAACCTGCACGTACAGGAAAATGAATATCTTTCCTGGAAAGCCAGGGTTGCTGCCCGCTTCTCATAGCCACTCGGAGCGGAGAATTTCCACATATGGCACCAGTGGAAAAAAGCGAAGGGATGGCGCAGGAAGATTGAATACAGTTTGCAGGTGAAAAATCAGGTTGGCATGTAACTCGGGGAGGAAAACCCACTGTGCAGAGAGGGAAAAACAAGTACAGATTCATGCCAGGTGGATTTATCCATCGTACAACAAAATAGTACAGCGCGTTCAGTTTTTATTTGTTTTTCTTTCCATTGAAGCTCACTGGCAAATAGTGGGAATACAAAACAAAAAAAAAGAATCGGAAGCGATTCCAAAAGAAAACACGCAACCTCAATCGATAATTCACAACGAGTTCCGGATCGAACGAACCAACGCGAGGGTGCCGTTTTTCACTGTGCCCGTGTGCATGTGAGCACGCGCGTGCATCCGGCAGTCATTTGCTTGTCCACTGCAATCCCTTTTTGTGCGATGCAGCAATCCGTCGAATGCGTGTTAAGCGACGTGCTACACGTGTTGCACAAGCCGCTGGCTGGCCGAACCGTCGCTCGTCCACGCCTCGGATCGAACGGATTCGGTACGGGATTTGGACGCTGCCACTACTGCTACTAAAAAGGATGAATGTTTTATGAGGCACTAGCACCAGCACCGGGTAAAGCTGCCACTTCCGGTGCCGCAAAGACCGAGGAGCACAACTTGCGAAGACCCGGTTGGCCGCGTTGCAACTAAATCCCCGGAAGAGGATTTGCGAAGTTTCATGATCAACAGTTCGATACAGCCACTGCCCGATAACCCGATAACCGGTAACCCCGTTTTCGTGACACCACACCACCGGCCAGCAACCCGGTGCAGCCAAACTTTACAGCCAATGCAGTTTATCGAACAGGACGCAACCGCAGCGCTGCAGCAGCGTTTGTGGATTTGATTCTGTAACTCTTACCAACCCACGAAGGATCGATTTATCGAGAGCAAAAGCCCATTTTGCCCCCGAGCCCTTTCGGGTGAGATTAACTAGCACGCACACATTCCTGGCGAACGCTTCGTGTGAGAAAGATTTGTTATCCCCTGTGGGGCTGTGGGGTGTGGCTTTAAAAGTTTTGCTTTACAGTAAAAGTGGTTTTAGAATCGGATTCATATTTGATAAACCTGCCCGGGACCTTCCACACTAGTGAACCGCTTGTGCATCGATTGGGGATTTAAAAGATGGATTTTAGATAAACAGGGAATTAGCAGGCCCGATGGATGGTCCATAACGGGGGAAAGCTTTCCTGCAGGTCGGGTATTACGATCGGTGAACAACTTGTTGAGGTTAAAAGTGAGCTGGTGGGCTGGATGCAGGATGGAGAAAACAAATAAGCTGCAGGTGAGCTTTATGAAACGATAATTAACTAGTACGACGATTATGCGCTCAACTTTGATACGATCGACCTGTTGTTAAATCGGGTTATTCGAGTGAGAACGATAATGAAAGTACATTCTAAATAATATGCAGATAAGAAGAAATAGTAACAGCGTAACAGCTACAGCATGCAACAACAAGGTGACTTTAAGACAAAAACTAGCATCTACATCCTTGGATAGACAAAACCCTGTAAAATACGCCTTAAAGTATACTATTTGCACAACAATTTTTAAATGCCTTTCTGTTTATGGCTATATTGGATTCGTTATTCAAACAGCAACAAGAGTCTTAACTAATCAGCATAGAGTAACAAGTTGTGCCATCCCAATTTCGCTCATAATTTGCTAATCAAACAATCTTGAACCGATTTGTAAGCATATTTCCTAGAATTCCGAACGAAACGCTTCTTCTTCCCTGTTGTTGACTAAGAAAAGCGGTAAGCCATCCTTTCCCGAAAAACAAACCATCACAGCACGCACAACGCGACAAAAATCGACGCTTCCAATCCAATTCTTCGCCTTAATTAGATCTGATTCCAATCGGTAATTTATCGTCACCAGGTCCGCTCCGTTCCGAACCGTTCCTCGAGCGTTTCCCCGATATTAACCTTCGTTATCGACCGCAAATCGTTGCGTCGGCATTCGAACTTCCGTGCTCCCACGTCCCACGGAAATTGTTTTCTCCGTGGAGAGCGAAAGACAAGAAAAAAAAACACATCGGAAGTGAACCGACGCTGATCCGAAAGGATGAGTTTCGGCCCCCGGGATAGGAAGTGCTCTCGATAGAATAAATAAATGAAATTTATTAAAGTCATTCCGTGCTGGCAATAAAATAAGGATAACAAGCTGATAAAGTAGCGACCGATACAGGACACCGGAGAAGGAGTGAAAGAATTCCAACCTACCTAGAAATCAGGCTACCGTAGGCCGACATGTCCTGTGGCCCAATTTTTTCCGCCGGTCAATTATTTGATCAACCGGTAGCTTCTTAACGGATGACGCAAAAAAGAACGATGCCGCTTCCTCCGTTTTCTCATTCTGTGTGCCCGATGTGCTCTGTGAAAGGACACAAAGTTCTCATAATTATTTTTTATGTAACGCGTTCAATAGCTAAACCGACGTATCCTTTTCCCATTCGGTGCGACCGCTTGACTACTCTCCCACCACAACTCCGTGTCCTGCTGTGTGTTGCGTTCGGGATACATGCACTGTGTGCTTCTATTAGTCAATTTGGTCGACGATAATGATGATCCTCGTATCGTAGTTTGCCGTTGTCCTTATCCAGCTTTCCCTGGATGCGGCCAGGATGCCTCAATACCTCAAAGAAGAAGTGACACTATTGGGCGGTTCCATTTCATCTTTTGCTCTAAATCACTTCACCAAAGGATAGCCGACCCGAAACCGAGGACCGAGTCCCGGGACTCGCTCTATGCCTGCACTTTGTCAAACGGGCAAACAACGGAGCGCACGGCCCAAAAAGGGACACCAGAGCCAAACCAGACCAGACAATTGAAGGACTCCTTTATCGAGGTTTTCTTTCAGCCCGTCGGTCTTTAGAAGAATCGGTGCATTCTTTCGCTGCATCAGCAGCGGTGGTTCTGGTTTTTCTTTACTCGAACCCGATGCTGCCGAGAGACTGTTCAAGAACTCTATCAATTGACTGTCACCCGGGAAACGGATATGTTTCTTAGAGTCAAATTCGAATATCTCGTGCTCGAGTCGTCCGCTCGCTCTCGGCGCAACAGTTCTAACAGACACCGACAGTACAATGGCGAAACAATTAGTCTCAAACCGATACCGATTTGTCGTTGGCCTGAAGAATGTGTTTCGGTACAGCACCGATTGACTTTTTTTCGCTTCAAGAAGGCGGACCCTCTTCGAAAACGCTACCGATCACCGTACAGGAAGGATACTTCTAATGGTTCTTCTGCTCGCTCGCGAAACATACCGACAAAGCATCTTGGCGGTTAGGCCGTAAAGAAAATGAAATGCCGCTCCGAAAGAGGAGCGAACAATAGCGCACCGGTTGGATCAAAGCTGTCGGGTAAGGTCGGGATCTATTGGTTGGCGTTTCGTTCCGGCGAGTGTCAATATTTGTGCGGCAGTTCAGAGAGCAGAGATGACACTCTTGTTGTAGCGTGACGAATTAATTCTGTGGGTGAAAACATGCGAGCGAAATGGGAAGGTTTTGTGGGAAATCCTTTACAAGAATCGCAAGGCGTTGGATGTAGTGTTAAGAATGGGCGCGGCGGTGTCTTTTCGTCTAGATAAAAGAAAATGATCTTTAATAGTTGTGGATATAAATCAAAACAGTGATTTTTGTATCTTGTTATCGCTCCAAAATCATAATACCAGTAAGTATAATGTTTTAAATTGTAAGAGACATATTTTAATCGCAAACACACCTCAAAGTATGCAATCTGCAAAGTTGGTGTTGAAAATAAGACGTTCCCACATCTGATTGAATAAACCTATTAAATTGACATTCCAAACCAAAGAACCGCCCCGCTGAGTAAAGCAGCCAAAAGCAGTCACCGGATGACACCTTCGCCGTGGAAAGTCAATCATCCTACGAGATCAGCCAGCCGAAATTCGATCAAGATCTATCACCATGGGATGTAAAACATACTAACTAGACAGCTTCGAGGCTTCCGTGACCATCTAATATGCTTGTCCCCGAAACAGGTCTCCCTGTCTGTGTGTCATAATAAGCTTCCGCAAACGCGCGCCTAACTACACATATCCAACCATCGATCCGGTGATCACCAAACTTCCAAACGGCACAGCAGTCACCTGACCGTAATTACATCGTTTCTGCTCACATGGTAGCTTAATCAACCGCTCGTTCGAATGTTCGGGAAACGACTCTGGGGTAGAATTAGAATCGAGTCGCCGTCCCGATCGGAATTCTCCGCGAATCTCTGTACCACGCTCTACCGGCGGCAGGTGAAGTGGATCTTCGAGTGCCTACTGGGCCGGCATCGCCACAGGTCGAGACCGGGAGACCTCAGCTCCGGGTGCGTATAAATCATACGCAACCAACATATTTCATCTGCTACGCTTGGGCGCACAGCGGGACCATTTCCCTACGATTATTCCGAATAAATAATCAACCCGATGACAGGCGCGATGAAGGCGAGGCGATGCTCGATCAGCAAGCGAGCAGCGTCCGAGAGCTCCATTCATGGAAACCGTGGAGAGGTGGCAACGCACACGGGAAGCTCTGCACAAAGTGGCCAGAACACGGCGGGACGTCAACCGGCACCAGCAGCAGCAGCAACAGACAAACCAGATTGCAACGAAACAGAACTCCGTTTGTACTCTCCTTTGTGCCGTTTCTTCTCACTCTTTCGGACAACAAGTCAGTCCGCTCGTTTCGGTAAGACCTAGTGTGGGCACCCCTTTCGGTGGTAATATCTAAATTTGAAATTCTTTCAAAACATCCATAAAACAGCAGGATACAAATTGATTAATTTAAATTCCACCATTTCCACGCCATTCGCGGCCAGCTCGGCAATAGCTCGGTACGCGTACGCCAAGAACGAAATGTTCGGCCTGGGGTAAAATTCTCGAATCGGTCCGGAGTTCTCGAGCAGGATTTAGATCGCTCGGATGCAGGTGACCGTACAGGCGGACCTCCTGGGGGGCGGCAAGTTGTCGGTTAAAGTTCGGAGGACGCACACGGGATGACAATGCAGCGCTGCAGATCCCTACTCATTACGCGGCTGCCTGAAAGGGCGTGCACAAAGCGCACACGGGAATCCTGGAATCGAGTCCGGATTTGTGGGATGTGTGGGAGCAGTCGCAGTAGCAGTAGCAGTCGGTAGTCGGTAACCCCTTTTTCCGTGAGGACAAATGGAGAGTGATTGGTCCTGGTCCCGGTGGTTGGTAGGACATCATCTGCATTCACCACCGTTCATCCGGAGGCATCGGAACCATCAGCAGACGTCTCCGCGTACCATCAACAGAGGGCTGGACAAATCGAAAAAGGGTTCTAATAGAGCGGAATTCTATTGAATGGAAGTTGGCTGTAATTGGATTATAGCAGCGGGCACAGCAGGCGAGTGGGCAAACCTCATCCCCGGCCGCAGTACTAGTGCGCAGGCAGATGAGGCGGTTTTCGAGAAGTCGTTGCAGTAATTAATCAAAGTACGGTCATTGAACCACATTGCGAGGCTTCCTGCTTAGTGAGTACCGAGAAACGAAAGGGGTTTTCGCTGCAGCCATTTAACATCACAGAGAGAGAGGGAGACGATCCGACGAGTTCTGGCTGCCGGGAACCAGACCGGCTGGGTAAGGAGCGTCCCGAAGCGGCAAGATTGTGATGATTGTGATTACAGTTTACAGTTAATTTTAACTGTTATAGTGTGGACATGGGACGAAGAGTTTGCAGAGTGCTGCCCGAGTTATCTCCGATCCGGCAGGCCCGATGTAGTAAAACTGCTGGCAGGAACCATCAATGTCTGGTAATCCTTGGCAAGTCAGCAGCTTGTTAGCATTCCCCCGGACATCAAAAAGTCCAGAAAACTGCTTCAACGGACCAAAAGCGTTACGTCAGCACCTCATTTACTGGCGTGTTAGTGTGCTGGTGCTGGTGTTTGTGTAGTACGGCAGTTAATTATCCTTTCCGGGTGAAAACTCCGGGAATGCAGCTTGCTTGGGCCTGCTCGGAAGCGAGACGTCATAACCGTAAATTTTGACCAAGCCCAGAAGGTCCTTCCCTCTGTTTTCTTCGCCACGCATAAAAAGGACCGGCAAGGAAAAAGGACATTCGATTTGCGTTCTCCGCCGCTACAGCAAGGGGTTATTATGAGCCATTGTAATCGTCATTGTTGACGGCATATTTTGCCGCGTTGTTTCCCGTGTTTTTCGGTGCTGGATGTCTCGTGGCACTGTTGGTTCGATAAGATTTTCTTCCACCGGTAGGCCAAGTTAATTAATAAGATATTTTTAATTAATACCTCAGTTCATTATGGCACCCCAAACGGACCTTGCTTGTTTCGAAAATACAATCTCCTTGCCGGACTGGACCCTCCGTACCTGGGACACGAACCGACCGGGAACGACACAACGGTGGACGGTAAATTATTTTATTATTTTTCGGTGGCCTTTTCTCGCCCAGGCTACACAATCGGAGGCTAATAAAAATGTTACCACCATGGTTTACATGTTAACAATCTTCCACGAGTTACTGCACCGGGTGCGTTTCCATTTTGTTGTCGGCCTTCCTCGCCCAACCTAAGCTCCGGAAGCCAATTGTTGCTACCGAAATGAATGGTAGCGTCCCATATGGAGCATGTGTTTTAAAAATAGTTATGGAATAGCTGTACGAGTTGCACACGAGTGAGTGTGTTTGTTCCGCTATCGAAAGGATTCCATCAGGTTCTCGTTTCTGTGGTACGGGCCATGTCGTCCTGGTTAATTGTCCTCATCGGGCAGGCTCAATGAGTCCTTTTCGATTTAATTTCACCCCTTTTTTCCACCCCACGAAGCCATTCTGCTGAAGCTGGGGTAAGGAAAAATAATGAAAAGCCTGTCACTCGGTTCGGTGCATTTTATTATGCACGCTCGCACTCATTACAGGAAATAAAACTTGCACTGTGGGGACCCATGTGTGTGTGTGTGTGTTGTTGCAATGGTTGTGCAGCTGGTGGTCGTACGAACGATGGTCAAACAACCGCATTCTTCGCGTGGCGTGGTTTGCCTTCCCGTGCGCACAGTGGGTGTTCAGCCCAGCCGGTGGTCACAAACGATGCAGGTCACGTTGGCATGGATTAGGGGGAGATAAATAAAGTGACCAACAGGAACGCACTACGATTATTTAGAGATGGTGGTGGTTTTGCAAAATTTATGTGTGCTGGGAGGGCGAACAAGACAATGTTATTTTTGGGTTCTTTTCGTCATAAACTAGTGAGGTATTAGAATGTTGGATTTTTGTCATTATTTTCTGCTTCAGATGTAGTTTTATTACCTTAATAATTGAGAGTTTGTGTCTAATGGAAGCTGCAACTGTTGCGAAAGGACCGTGATCAAATCTCATCCGGATTATACCTCTGTAGGCAAGTTAGAATATCTAGTTAAAGGTAAACAGAAATTCAGAAGTGACAGATTAAGACCTTCTGAAGTTCTAATGCCAAAGAAGTTGGGGACGACACATTGTAACAAATTGCAGAACAAAAATAAATGGTAAATAAATAGTGTATAACTAATTTAAAACAAATTATTGCATGATTTATATTTTTAGGCTTTCCTGCATTACAATTGGCCAATGTGCGACAGTAAAATGATTCCAAAAGGGGACTGGGAAAACTCCTTCCACCTTGTCACAATGCCACCGGGACGATTTTATTCAACGCGAATTACGCACACAGCAATACGATCCAGCAAAAGAATGAAAAGCGAAAATTATTCCAATCACACCGACCGGGCCCTTTTGCTAGCGAAAGTCCATCCTGAAAGCTGGACGCTTTATGGGCCCAGGTCTCCTTTAGCTTTCCTTCTTTTGTGGCCGCTATTCAACCGCACCGGATTCGGAAGCGTTCGAAATCGCGATCGGTATGCCTCTTCAAACCAAAGTCCTTCATAAAATACAAGTACCACGCGCACAAACACCGACACACCGGTTACTACTATTACCCCTTTTTGAACGCGAAATAAAAATAGCGCGCGCCCTTACATTTCAGGAAAAAGCAGGATGCATTTTCATTGCACAACCAACCAGCGCACAGGATGCACTTTCGGTGCAATGTGAGCACCGAGCATCGATTTGCGAGTGGACATTTGTGGTGGAAAGGAAACACGCACCTACACACACACACACATTCGATGTCCTTTTTCGCGGGTCGGTTTGCCGGAAGGACCAAAAATAGCTAACCGCTAGCCTGCCCATTTGCCAAAAGCAAAACCCCTAACCTCAAAACACTCACACGCGGGTGTTCGGTGCACTGTGCGGTTGAATGTGATGGAAGAAGGAGGGTTGGGAGAAGGGAAGATGGGGTAGTGTAGGGTAAAAGCAATTTCATTTAATTTAATTACACCAAGGACATTAATTTTCATATTAAATTAGTTACATTATTTAAACAATTTATTTTACGGCCAACCGCAACCATTACTTTGCACTCGTTTCTCGTTTTGTGTTGGAAGAATGGAGTGCAAATTTTTCTTTGGCAGGAGTTTCCCCCCGGATGTGTTGCTTCTCGTGTTTGACAGTCGAAAATCTCAGCTTTATTCCTTCCGTTTCAATAGAAAACTAGATCTTACTGCTACAAATGACAGCATTTAAAGTACGAATCGAAATCTTCTGTTTGCTTCACCGACAGGTCAACAACAGTGAATGAGTTCCGTTCCGGTGGTCAACGGGCCAGAAGTGTTCATGAATAATTTCTTGTACGCTTTTCCCAGGACGCCGGACATCTCCTGACCAACGGCAAAGGGTCAAACCGCCATGAATGGTTTAAAGGCCGATGGCGAAAGCTTCTCCACCGCACGGCCCGGGGAGTCCAGGCTGGTGTTTACTTATTCATTTCGAAGGCTAACTGGGCGTCTGTTTTTCGGGATGCACGGAATTAAAAATTGGTAGCAATTCCAATGAACCACTCGATTAAACGTAAACGAGAAATTGTGGACAAAAGGTGTTTCGGGCGATAGCAGGCGTCCTTGTCCGGTTTGGCCAGCAAGTCCTTCAAGAGAAATATTTTATGAATATGATGGTAATAAAGGACCTACCTTACACACACCGCTCTGCCCCTCTCTCTCTCTCTCTCTCTCTCTCTCCGCTTCTCCCTTTCTCCCTCTCACGCTCACTATGTCCCTTGCAGATACTGTTGCTGCAGATGATGATTCGGGATTTGTTACTGACTTCAGGAGAACCCCATCCATTGTTTCCCGACGCCAACCAAAGTAAATGCCAAAAATAAAACCATTTTCTGTTGTGTGTTTGTGTGTTTGTGTTTTTTTTTTTCTGCTGGAAAAACATCGTACCATATTAATGGACAGCACCAGCAGTCCTTGTCGTGTCGTGCGGTTGGAGATGGTGGTAGTGTTCGGGGCCCACAAATTTGTAAATGTCACCGAGGCGAGCGGTTGAATTATTAATGCAGGTTAAGCACGGGCCATAAACAGCTTTACGGGGTGGAAAAATTAATTTTCCATTCCCGCCCGGCCCGTCATGCTTTTCGTTCAAAGAGGGAAGGAACAATGTTCTCCCGGCTGCCTGCCTGCCTGCATGTGCAACTGTCAACTGCACTGCAACTGCACTGCGATGAAAATTGCGATGCAAACAATGCAACAGCTTCCCTCAGCGTTGTTTGGTGCGGAAATAAGGAGGGTGCATTGTAGGGGAAACAGGCGTTCGTTTTTGGGGGGGAGAGGTTCCAGTATGACCTTCGAAATATTTTATTAGCAAAGTCGTTAAACAAGGGCTGCGTTTATTGTGTTTTGCAGCGATACTTGGCCAATGATGTTGCTAAATGGTGGTTTGTGGACATCAAATAAGAAATCCTGCATGAAAGGGGACGGTCGGTTTTGGGTTATTTCGATTTAAATTTGTATCGCACTTACAACGTTGTAAAAATTCATGGAGATGTAAATGGTTGTTTCAAACGAGCCTAGGTAAGCCTAGGTATAGCCTATGGAAAAAGCCTTTTGTACCAACTTCAAATGGTAATCATTAATGCAAAATCAGTTCAATTTATTTTCCTTTTTCTCAAATGTTCAATAAAACAGTTAAAGGTTCTATTGAGCAAAGAAAATTGGTAGTTTGTGGTAAATAATGTGGTTTGTCTTAAATATTCAACAGATCAAGAAAACAAATGATAAGAAACGGGATACTTTGTGATGAGCTTCCTTACAGAAATGTGTTTTTCACTGATGCTGTAATGCAGATTGCATACTTTATGGCGTAATTCAACCTTCTCCTAAGCAATCCAACAGCAAGGTGTATAAATTGATGATTATTTGTCAACACTGCATCCCAGTTACACAATCTAACCTTCAACCAAGGATCCTAGAATCTGCTTCAAAGCAATCTACATCCACTCCGAATGCAGCTGTACATATATCTCGCAATACAGTGGGCACGGCACATTGGGCAGACCGAAAGGTAGCGCAACATTACCATCCAACCACAAAACAGATGTCCCTGCATGGTGTGGATGTTGTTAAAATTTTATAATACTGCAGCTTAAGCCCGGGCATCACTTTCAGGACGGTTCCAATAATTCACCAGTTTTTCTTCCGCAGAAACCATGAGATGAAGTTTTCGGAATCAGATAACTGCACCACACGGGCGGGCTTGCGAGATTTCCCAATTTGCTCATCCTCGTCCATTCCCCACACTAGAACGCCTCACAATCGCTGTGTTTAAATTCGTGCCATAAAGGCGGACTGCCATGGACAGGGTAGGATTTGTGCTCATGGACACACACCCCACAACCGAATGACCGAACGACCGCTCGTAAGTTAGCACTTACAAGTGCAGGGACATGTGTTTATGATTTGTAAATGACTCCCACTGATCCGACGGTCGACCTAATCGTTAGGCAGGGAAGCTATTCTCAAACACATACGCGCACGCCAGAAAGCTCCATGAATCCCTCAAACCCTGAAAAGGGATATAAAAACTACAACCCGAATCCGCCCGGTACAACAAACTGACGGTGCAGTTTTTCACATTCGGGGTTTTTCCTACCCCAGACCGTAAGCGATCAAATTGGACCGCCCGTAACTGGTTTCCTACCGAAAAATGGGCCCGAACGATGGGCAAATTCTCGACGGACATTGGAACGAAATGAATCAAACGATATATGATTGTGCAATCAGGAAAAAGACGCCTACTAGCCGGCTCTTGGTGGCCAAGGATGTAGTTATGCAACGCGTTATGTAAACAATGGACAGGCGGAAACCGAAGGCGAACACATTTTTCATTCATGTTGCTCCCGACGTGCACGAACCACCGTACCAACAGCAGCAGCAGCACTGTGGTCGTGACATTGGGCGAGCGTTGGTGTGCGTAGGTTGCGGATGACCAATGCGAGTCTTGTTTGGCAGGAGGGTAATAGGCATCGGCTGGGGCGGAAGGACCAAAGATTATGGTTACGGTTTTAGGAAATCACAAACGAGCCGATGTTACGCCACATGGTACGGTCGTTACGGCTGGAATGGTCAGTTCGGTGTCCTCTGTCTTGGGGAAATACAAAACCCCGTAAGTCCAAGGATGTAATTTAAAGGGTTTCTCGACAAACTTTAGGTAACTGCCGAAGGTAAGGTAACCTTTTTGTTGATACTTTTTATGGATCAAATTAATAAGTGTTTAAAATGACTTGGTGATGTAGAAATGTTAAACGAATTGCATAACTTAAGGCGCCTTTACGGGTGTGCCATTCAATTTCTCGTTTTCGCAAAAACCCTGCACGTTTTAGAACCACAGCTCACCGCAAGAAGGCCAATACGCCTGAATGGTTATGTTATGTTTTATTATTCTGTTTAAAAAGCAATAGTTATTGCCTTCAAACAGAATGGGAAACCATTTGCACATAATTAAGATACGAAAACTTCCTGTATTTGTTTCTGTGGAGCAAAAATATTGTTGAGGTTTCACACAAAATGGGACAGAACGTGGGTTAGACATCCGGGTCGTCACAACCCCACAACCGGAAGTAGTAAGATCCTATCGTTCGCTATTGTTTTTTCCTTCATTTTGTATTCGTGAATGTGTGTGTGTGTGTGTTATCTGCTAAAACAGCAAGGATTAGTTCCGGTGGTAGATAACGTCACAGCCATTGACTGTTGATGAATCGCGTTCCCGTGAGCGCGTGGCAGATGGGAGATTGAGATGGACATCCTTCACGTTCCACTCGACCAAATCCTGTAGGTTGCGGCTAATGGGCGCTGCAAGGGTGACAAGCAAAAACAACAGCAACAGAGATAGGAGAAAAAAGTCGGATACTTGAGAAGAAGAGTTCGCCCGATTCCTCTGGTTGTGGTGGAGGATGCTGCCATTTGTCACGCTCCTGCTAGCTGACGGCTAGCTGACTTCAATGTAAGGTGGAACGGGAGATAAGCAAGCAATATGACCAGCAAACCATGACGGAACATTGGATCGAATGAAATTAGCCACCGAAACCGTCACCGTCACCGGCCATTTCGAATAAGATAGACTCTCTCTCTCTCTGTGTATGCTTGTGTGAGGGATCAGGAGTGTGTCTCTCTAATGACGGAACAATGTGGTTTGAGCGAGTGTACTTTTAAATAATCCTCCTCCTTCTCGAGCACACCGAACACCGAAAACACTTGACTTCAGGCTAAGAAGGACTATCCTCTAATTTATACTACCATCACCGACACTGGGAAACTGGGGTCGAGATGCTAAATTGTGTGGTCTTGCTGGCACATGCAAGATAACGTGCGGATATGCGGATAATTGGCCGAAATCGCCGAAAGGATCCTCCCGATAAGCCGTAAAGCAGTAAACTCAAACGCATGCCGTAACGCAACGCAAGGTGGACGCAGACGGTTGTTGCGGTGAGCACTGATTTTTCGCCCAAAAGTCACGTCCGGGCCATTTGTCTAATTTTTCAGCTCCGTCAAACAGACCAACCACCGGGACGTTCAATTCCCGTAGCAAAATTGTGAGTTAGGTAAGCGAGCGTGTACATTCGAGCGGATTGGGGACACTGAAAAATCTTTGGACACAATCTTTTCGGATAGTTTAGGACCTTGCATCAACTTCTGGTGGGGGAAGGATTTGCGAAGGTGAAAAATCATCGCTGCATTTTCCGGCATGGTCAGCCCCATTCGACCGGAGCACTGGTGTGGGTCTGGTGTGCGGATGATGAAACACAGAGATCTCCGTTAATGAGATTTACGTACAAGTGCGCTTTGTATGATGATCCCTTTTTTGTATCATCTCACACCTCACGTACAATCGAACAGGATCCATGCCCTGTTTGGGTTTTTTGGTATCCCAGCTCCTCTCTCTCTCACTCTTCCTACGGATGGCTTGGTGGATAAAATTACGAAACACTTAACCCACTTGTGGCCGGCAATAAATTACACACACACACAACACGCCTGGCGCCTGTTGGGCCTCGGGAACGTATCCTCCGCAGGTCCAGGTCGTCCGCCCGACCGACAGGCTTTTCAACAACATCCTCCAGCGATCTTTGACGTGTGGTGGCTCTCCGGAGCGAAGGCCCCCGCTATTCAGGCCGTAAATAATGCTGTCATCGAAGTTAACAGGATCGGGACGCACACGGGTACCGCGTTTTGGCGCGGTGGCGGCGTTAGGTGACAATTTATGGTCAGCCATTAATTTTACCCGCACAGTGAACCCTTTCGATTTCAATCAAGAAGGAAATTGTTTTACCTTTTCCCCGGCAATATGGAGCTTCGGCTGGGGTGAAGGATCAGCCCGGAATGACCATCCACCGTCTGGCTTGGTGGATGAATGCCAATATCTTTCTTATCAAATGTTGTTTGGATTGTTTTGAAACAGGCGTCCTAAACTCGGCAACACGGACTTTCCCGACAACTTCCTGTTTTGTTGTTTTTTGCGATTCTGAATTGAGATGGAAAAAGTCCGCCAAAATCTGACCTTCCGCCGGAATCGTCGAGGTTCGACGTTTTATGACCATCCATCCATCCCCATTCGCTTCATAAATAACGTCCCACGGTTTAAAATTACCTTTCCGTTCGCAGACCTTTCGGCCGTTCGGCGGGGTTTCGCTTAAAGCAATTCCTCCCCAGGGATGGATTATCCAGGTCAGGAGTTTTACGATTTAAATAGCAAGCTTTCGTCTCGTCCAAGATGCAGATGAACACCCTAGGAAGAAGAGGGTTCCCTTTCGTCCTCTTTTTATTGCGCACCTAAAGAAAGCAGCGAAAAGAGCACCCTGTGTTTGACTCTGTGTTCTATGGAAATTGAGGACTTCTGTTGACTTCTTCGGTGGAGTTTATAGTCGAGCCCATCCAATGACCCAATGTCACCAAATTATGGGTGATAAAATGTAGTAAAAATTGCTCACCGAACGTACCTTGAATGTGTCCCCGTTTTATCACTCCGAGACCCGATAGGCTACTGTAGATGTTTATGGGCACGCCTTTGGGTTAGAATGGTTTGTAAAAACCGATCGAAAGGTGTCATGGAAACCGTTGTCTTATTTATTTCACTTATATGACGCACACATAAAATAATTCATCAACATATATTCGTCACATAAAAGTCATTCCTCAAACAAAAAAAAAAAACAAACAGCCAACAAGAAAATCATCGGAAATTGAATGAGGCCCATATATTACGCAGTCACACATGCAAATGCGTTACGTTCCGGGAATTTCTGGATCTGACTGTTTTGACGTTTGCCGTTCTTTTTCTCTCTCTCTCTCGAAAAATGGTTAAATTTTCTAGCCTGCCCATGAGCAGAACTCCAATCGATAGGAAAGTACGCCGGGATAAATAAAAAAGCGAGCGCAGAACGCATACCATATCGTCTCGGCAAGAATGTCTCGCCAGCCGGAGCAGAAGCGCTGCTGTACGTTGAGGTTAATCGAATTCTAATTTGTAAAATATGTCTCTCGGAATCGGCGGCGACACATGGGAGACTTCCAAGACTTGGTGCTTTCTTGCCGATGTTCGAAATGGAGAAAAAAAAAAACGAAAACCTCGGGAGAGAGAAAAATGGCTGAACGGAATTTGAAATTTGTTACCCACCCAAGCATCCCCGTTTTCCTCGCACCGTATCCAACCATCTGGGTGGGAAATCTGATGTTCTTCGAAAATCGATAAAACCGTTTCGCTTCGGTAGCTCGTATTCCGAATCTAATTAGACGCATCTTCCGATTGTTCTTGTTCGTTTTCCTTTTTTTACACGCACGCCTTGGTATCTAGCGTTGGTATCTTACCGATATCGGTCGGGTTTTGGAACATCGAATCTTAATGCCCGGGGAATCCAGTTCGGTGACGGTTTTTCGGAGGTGTCGAATTTCAAACGGATTTGCTTCCGAAATGCCGCACACCGATCGCAACCGCGCTCGAGGTGAATGTCCCCGCGCGAACAACACAACACGGTGGGGCTTCAACTCATCCACGCGCGAATGGGATTAATTTCCACCGATGGAAAGCCGGTCGGTGGGCACGCGAGCATGATGGCCGTTTTATAACGTATGGAAAATTTCCTCTCCGGTATTTGGTGAAAAAATTTCCCCACCTTAGGGGACCTTAGGGAAGCTCGGTGACCTTTTCCAAACACATACATATACGCACACACCGTACCTCGGCTGTTTATTTTCCCCCGTCTGTTTGCGGTTCTTGAGTTTAAAAATCGTTAATTAAAGACACGTGGCTCGGGATGTGAGAGGGCGTTTGCCGGAATTTGCTCTTGGCCGCAGCGCGGATCGGTTTCATGCCGTGGATTCAATTTCGCTCGCTCGCTCCGATCGCTCCAGCACCGAAAACAAATGGCCACAGTATGTGAAACTGTTTGTTTTGAAATTGTGGCCCGCGTCAACGCCACGTGGAGTCATATTTCCTTCGCCAAGGTTCCAAAGTTGTGTGCGGTGGTTTTTCAACTCAAAAACTCTTCGCCTGGAGTCGATCTCGCGGAACGATCTGCTGACGAGGCGGTGGGGTCTTATTTCTGGCAGTGAATTAAATATTAATCCTTCCCAGCGTCTGTGGCATCGGCATTAGTCATAGTTGTGGCTTCTGGGTTCGTAGTTCGGCAAATGCAACCGAATGCATTCGGGTGAAGGTAAATCGAAACATGTTACGCTGAATGTGATACCCATTAATTGAAGCAGCTTGTTTAAATTAATGAGAAACAAATAGATGGTTAGTTGGCGAACTTCACAGCATCATCCAGGGAATTGGAAATGTTTTGTTAAATAGGGAAGATATGCCAATGTAGCAGACTCAACTTCAATTCTCGAGAACAAAATAAAGATCTTCACATCGAAAACTCACAAACCTTTAAGGCGTCTTCCAACTTGAACTTCAGGTTTTTACCTAACCTAATTTTTACTGTTCGGAGAATAAATGTATTTTAGGGACCACAAACAAAGGGAACCCTGAATTGCCCCAGTGACATTGACTCTCGCAGAAGGAAAACCCTTAACCCAACCGAAACCGACCGAAGGTTTGCCCGTCTAAATAGCCCATCAACGCATATTAATGTAAGGAGCAGCTTATTTGCTGATCGAATTTGCGAAATTCCATCGAGAACCGGACCGGAACTGGAAACCCATCGGCAATCGATTTATCTGCCCGAGTTGACGGGCAGACCTCCATTTGCCAAACGCGCAGCCCAGATCCCAACAGAGCACCCTCGTTGACTGATGCGTGGCAGCTTGGTACGAGACAGCATCAAAGGGAATTTCAAATCAGTTCCCAACAACTTCCACAGCCGTCCCCGTTTGGGCGGAAAAGTTGTGAATTTGCCAAAAACCCGATACGAAATTAAAGTCCCTTCTCGTCGGGTTTTGTGGACGAAATCCATCCAGCTTTCCGGTTTCCCGGCACATTGGATGGCAATTCCGGGTGGCCATTAAATTTCAATTGACAATGTAAATTGATTTACGTTTCGGGTGCGCGGACACCATTGGCTGCCGGCCGAGCACCTGTCCGGCGGAGCTTTTACGAGATACTTTGTGGCATTCGACACATATGCTAATGAGCTGTATAGCAGCAGTATGGATGAGGTTCCATACCTTTAAGGACCGAACCGGTCCTTAACCCGGGCGCGTTACAAAACGCACATTTTGGACCTTTCGTCCAGGTACGGTCCTCAAAAACCGGTAGCCGACGACGAGTGGACTTGAAGGTGGGCCTCAAGAAGGTGGGTGATTAATTTGGTTGCATCTCCTCGGGGCTTGACTCCCTACCCAACTGTCGCCTCTTCCTCTTCGTCCCATTAAATGAAGGTGATTATGCCCTCATTAATTGCGTGTCCGACATGTTTCTTGCCGTTTGCGTTCCGTCAGGTACGGCCGACGGTGCACTTATGCAGATGCAGGCCCCGGTATGTGCAGCCGGTTTCGGATGATGGCAGTAATTTACCAGTAGTCAAATTTAATCGCCATATCGTCACGGCATCTTGCGCCTGGAATTTTGTCCTCTACCCGCTGGCGTTAGGCCTCACCGACTTGGAAGATGGATTGTGGTTGCTGCGCCCGAGAAGATGTTCCCGGGGTTGCGCTTCCTGTTGCGCCTTGCCGTCTCGATGGAGTTTGTTGCAATTTACCCAAGGGAGTTGTGACGTTAGGGGCAGGTTCAGCTTAGTTATTTAACTGTGCTTGCGGACAAGTAACAAATGTATTTCCGGTCTTAAAGTAATCTCG
>KZ061983.1:145589-199749 GCA_002091835.1 Anopheles maculatus
ATCAAAGGGAATTTCAAATCAGTTCCCAACAACTTCCACAGCCGTCCCCGTTTGGGCGGAAAAGTTGTGAATTTGCCAAAAACCCGATACGAAATTAAAGTCCCTTCTCGTCGGGTTTTGTGGACGAAATCCATCCAGCTTTCCGGTTTCCCGGCACATTGGATGGCAATTCCGGGTGGCCATTAAATTTCAATTGACAATGTAAATTGATTTACGTTTCGGGTGCGCGGACACCATTGGCTGCCGGCCGAGCACCTGTCCGGCGGAGCTTTTACGAGATACTTTGTGGCATTCGACACATATGCTAATGAGCTGTATAGCAGCAGTATGGATGAGGTTCCATACCTTTAAGGACCGAACCGGTCCTTAACCCGGGCGCGTTACAAAACGCACATTTTGGACCTTTCGTCCAGGTACGGTCCCCAAAAACCGGTAGCCGACGAAGAGTGGACTTGAAGGTGGGCCTCAAGAAGGTGGGTGATTAATTTGGTTGCATCTCCTCCGGGCTTGGCTCCCTACCCAACCGTCGCCTCTTCCTCTTCGTCCCATTAAATGAAGGTGATTATGCCCTCATTAATTGCGTGTCCGACATGTTTCTTGCCGTTTGCGTTCCGTCAGGTACGGCCGACGGTGCACTTATGCAGATGCAGGCCCCGGTATGTGCAGCCGGTTTCGGATGATGGCAGTAATTTACCAGTAGTCAAATTTAATCGCCATATCGTCACGGCATCTTGCGCCTGGAATTTTGTCCTCTACCCGCTGGCGTTAGGCCTCACCGACTTGGAAGATGGATTGTGGTTGCTGCGCCCGAGAAGATGTTCCCGGGGTTGCGCTTCCTGTTGCGCCTTGTCGTCTCGGTGGAGTTTGTTGCAGTTTACCCAAGGGAGTTGTGTCGTTAGGGACAGGTTCAGCTTAGTTATTTAACTGTGCTTGCGGACAAGTAACAAATGTATTTCCGGTCTTAAAGTAATCTCGGCTCTACGTGTCATTTGACTCTAGATTATCGAAGTCTAATACAAAAGTCAAAAGTAAATCTTTTATTATAGAATTCAAGATCAATTGAGTGGACTTGGAAGGATGCAGAGAATATGTCTCATCCTTAAGTAATTCCATTGGAAGATAGTTGCGTATACCTTCTGCGGCCTTCAAATAAGCCGAAAATGTTTTTGAACCATTTTCACTGTAATTTAGGCATCCTAGGCATCACAAAATTTCCTTTCATTGTATTTGTTTTGGATCAATATCAGGACGAAATGTGATCCATCGTCCGGTAGCAATAAGAAAGCCCCAACAAAAAGAAACAGTAGCAAAAGTCGATGAAGTGTAACAAATCAAGAAGGGTGAGAAAGATAATATTGCGCCTCTGTTTTTTCTTGTACACTTTAAGCACGGGTTTTCCTTTATCGGTAAATATTGCAGGAACGGAGAAGGTAGAAGTGCTGTTAAATTGATCCTTAAGCTTTCCATTTTTCTTTTCTGCAAACAGGCCAGCAAAACCCGTCAGGAAGCTCCGATAAAATAAGCACACAATCGAACGACCCCATCGAGAACCGTTCCGGACATGGAACCTGTTGAAATATTGATTGATATGTCGTTTCCACTTTGGAGTCCAGTTTTTACAATTACATGCTCACCAATCTTGACAGGTATTTCCCATCCCTTTTCGATTCCAATGTGATTCTTTGTGAGGGGATATGCTGAAGGATTCCTTCGTTTTTCTTGGGGAGTGAGATCTATTTTTATCAGGGTGTGTGTGTGTGTGTTTCAATTTTTCACAATACCAAGGCGTGAATATGTATGATGGAACAGAGACAGGTTGCTGTTTGCCTTTACCAACTCCCTCACAACACTCGGGCCTCGTTTCTTTCCTCGCTACAAGTAATCGTAAATAAAGATTTCCTTTGGGAAACCGTCAGGCACAACGCGAACCGGAAGGAATCTCCTTCTTGAAGTTGGTGAGACTGTAAAACAATTTCAAGTATACGCTGGTTGAAAGCAGATGCAGGCAGCAAGATTTCGGCAGCAACTAGGAGGATGAAAAATGTATTCCAGGTCCAGATTCCCACGGGAAGGATAAACCGTGCACGGAACAAGCAGCTTCTCAAGTCGCGTAATGTCCTGGAGGAGAAGACGAGTGTACTTTAATAGCTGGCAGCGATTAACAAATTAAACAGTTGTTGATGGGTTTTCGGGAAAATAAGGAAGCAACATAAGGAGAATAAAGTTATTTCTATTAAACTGTTTAAAGTTTGGACATTTTTAAGTGACTGTGTTGCATAGAACAACCAAGCCAGGTGCTGCATGTCACCGACAGCAATTCTTGCATGATAAATTCTAGCTCCATACATAAAATATGATTGCGAACAATGTTACTCGTTACCTGCCCGGGTCATTAGTGGCGTTTTGTCATAAACTGGTGACAGGAAAGAACACGGGAAAAAACAGGAAAATCAACTACGCCACCTTACCTACCGGCCAGCCAAGTCCAGTAATTGCACTAATCGATATTCCCACAGCCAATTAAGCGCCCAGTTGCATTGGCATTCGGTGGGTGCATTTGAATGTTCTATTTTTGTGCAACGACTCGTTGAGTTGCTACCCACAATTCATCAACCAGTTTGCCATTTGGCAAACCGTGCGAAGCGGAATAAAATATTTGCATGATAATAAAAGGTTCTGGACGTTGAATTGTATGCACGGATTTTCAATTGTTCTGTGGAAAATTGATGAAAAATATAGTAACACTGCAGTTGCAGCACTGCTGAACAAGCAAACGAACTGAACTGCACGGGGAAAACACATGTTTGCGCGCGATGAGTTGATTATTGTGATGACAATTAGAGGTCAACTGGTCTCGAGGTGCAGACGGACGTACAAATTATTTTCTAATTATCAACTTCTAGTAGTAGTTCGTTCTTTGTTTTTTCGCTTCGAATCCATATACGCACTGGCCGGGGTGCAGTTATCCAACCGAAACGAACGTAAACAGTATGCTGCACCATAAATTCAACAAATTCACTGCATTCAATCACCGTGACAGTGCGGTCGGTGACCATGTGGCCGGTAGACCACCGGCAGTAACAAGCTTCCACCGTCGGTCGCCAGCAATAGTCAGCACGGTTGGTGAATTAATTACTGGCAACCGGGAATGGTTCGCGCGATAGGTGAAAATTCCTTCCCGTTTTGTGAGGTGTAACAGCGTTGGTCTTTGTCTCGTTTCGTAAAGGGGTGATTCGGCATTAAGGTGGTGTTGCATTTATATTTATTACATTATGTGGTAAAATATTTCATCATTTCAAATAAAATGCATAAACAATACAAACATTGTGAAATTGTCGTTCAAATAATTAATAAATTGTGAATAATAAAATAAAACAAGAAAGAGAATAAATATAAAATTATAATTTAACGATAGAAAGTATCAAAAGGAAGAAAGTTACATTTAAATGAAAGATAAAACATATAAACAAGAAAAAATAAAACACATAGAAACAATCTTAAAAAAACAAAACATAAAAATAGAAACATTTAAAAACTAAAAGTAACAAAAGAACAGAAGATAATGTTTAATAACGGACGCAGGGAAATAGGATGAGGTCCACTAAAAACTAGAAGAAACAGCGAGAGCAAACCCTGCAGTCTTACTAACCTATTGCCCACGGGAGCGATTGACCTTTTAGTTTCAACATAACTTTTGATGTTTATTCTACACATGAAGGCAACAGGAATGTTTTCCTCTCAGTAAAAATGCATACATACACACACACACATCAGGGGATCGAATGGAATATTTGTTAAATTATGTACCCCCCGATGGTTTTCCGTTCTGCACGGGTAAGGTTGACCCCATGTAATGCATCACTGCATCCCACCATCTCACAGGTCTAGCCAACCACGCGAGGTGCAATAAAGTACTTTCGGTTGTGGAAGCGAAAAACCCAAGATAGGACCCATCGATGCAGGAGGTGATGACCTGAGCGTGTGTGTGGTGGAGTGCGCGTGTAAAACCGTGTCATTTCGTACGCGTGCATACTGGACGGTACCCGCTTCCTGGTGATGGTGAGGAAAATTTATTTTATTTCCATATGTTTACCTCTCGGCTGACCTCATACTACCCAGACGCATAGGTAGTCCTTGGGGAACCCCACCGCCAAAGGATTCTTCTTCATTCAGCAAAACGAGACCCGACGAGAACTAGTGTCCTCGAAGTGCAGCCGAGCATCCTTGAACAGGCACAGGCAAACAGTAATTTGAGCCAATGTCGATGGATGTGTGCGTAGGGTTGTTCTGTGGCCATAAAATTGAATGAGTCCGCGCGATCGTAAAACCTGGGACGCGTGGGCACGATCGTCAAACATCAGAACGACATCTCCGTATCCATCTCCCAGGGATGCCGAAGGACAAGACATCCTCCCATCAGCGACAAGTGTGACTTCCTTCTCAGTAGTGCAATCCGAGAACAGAATAACAATCACTTCCTACTTATGGCACGCTACGCAAAAAGCCGAACAAACCGCGTCCGGAAATGGACAAGTTTTTGGTGTTTTTCTTTCATTTTGTAACGAATTTTATGCGACATGCTGTATGCTCTGGTTCCTTCTAACATGTCCCGTAGTCTGTCAATAAGGCCGTCACTGCAACGAGGAAGGAATGCTGCACTTACAACAACACTTCAAATTTAAGTCTCGTTTTGAAGTGGTTGGGACCCGTCCAGAGCCGAGGATCTGATGATTTGTCGATTAAGCTGTGTAAATCGAGATCTGTTGTTGCGACAAAGCTCGTTCAGCTGCAATCCTGTGGGATAAGCGATTCTAAGGACATGCTGCTGCTGCTGGTGCAACACGCTGGTCTGCTGGGACAGTGATGGGACCGGCTGCGCTGCATCTCTCACAGGGAATAGATACTTTGATCTCTTGTGCAAACGATGGTTGACAGCCACGAGATGATCTTGAGAGCGGGTAATTATGGCAGCTGACAGTCGATTGATGTGAGCGTTAACTTGAAAACATTGTAAAACATATTACTGATTGTGCAGGAAGAAAGTTTATACTATATTTTATTAAAGTGCAAGCTTTCTAATCAGTCACAGAAGCATTAAATATATTCTTCAACAATCGTATTTACATCAAGCTCAACGTTGAGCCCCTGTCAATATTATTAATAACATTCGGTCATTTATCAAAAAACCAATAAAAATTCGCAGATGGTTCGTTGCTTGCCAATAATGGTCCAAGTTTTAATTCCCAACACACACTCCCACGGCACGAACGCTCCAGGGGACAACATGATGCCGATGTCAAAATATTTTCCTTCATCATAAAATCACCCCAAATAGAACGGCCCACACATCAACCCTTTACCAATCGTTTACCCGCTTACAAAAAGGTCCCCGATGATCGTTTATAATCAGTTGCACTTTATGCAAAATCACCCACAACCAACGTTTGCTAAAAGCAACCAGCTGCCGAGAGAGAGCGACAGAAGCAACAAAAAAATCATTTATAAATTTCTTTTTTCTTCTATTCTGTCTAGCCTAACCCCCAGACACAGTGCGAAATTGTTAGTTGCCATAAAAAGGGTAACAATTACAACCACCGGAAGCCAGCGCCAATTTCGGGCTCTTTGTGTGGTGTGCAAAAGGATGCTTTGCCGGTGCTTTAGAATAATGGAAAGCGAGTCCTGCCGAAGCATCACCCACATGCTCTTCTATTTATTTGGCAACAGTTAAAACTTGGCAACTCCGGTGAGCAGATGTGACGATGGGAAATTTAATTCCCAAAAAAAAAAATAGAACTTGAAACTCATCCTTCTAACCGAATAGCCGGCAAGAATCCTTTACTTTAGCCTCATAGTTGTTCATAGGCCCGCTTTGAGCAGAAACCTCGAAAAGCCATCACCAAAAACCGCAAACCCCGGCGTACAAAGGCAGCGATGGGCTCGTCTACGTCTCTCTCGACACGCTTAAATGGTTGGCACATCGGGCCTGCGACATCCAGCGCATCATCATCATCATCATTTGCCAGCACAAACACTGCCAAAAAGGCTGGGCTGCGTGAGTTGACAGTTTTTTACCTGACAAATTTGGGATCCCTAATCGAACAGCGAACGCACGGAAAAGAGCATCCCGGGGAGGGTGGAATCGATCGATCAGTCTGCTGGCCTAGGACCGCTCAGCTCGGCAGTACCTAGTAGTAATAATAAAGGGCAGGACAATACCGTCAAACATACCACCATTCGCCTAATCCCGTCGATCAAAACCGTTTTCGCCATCATTATGAGGCTTGCTGCCTGTTTTTTTGCTTCATTCTCTTTCCATCTCCTTCGCCTATTCTATATTTGTTTCCTTCTGTTTTGTATTATTCCAACAGTTTTCTGTTCTTCTTGTTTTGGTGTTTCTTTTCTCTCTATCTTTAGGGGGCTTCGCTAGGTTTTTCATGAATCCTATCTATGCTTTCACATCCACTTCATCGCTTTGTTGGCATTTACTAGGCTTAAGGATAAAGTTGGCCGTTCTTTCCTTAACTGTGCCTCATGCGCCCTCCTCGCATCCTGTGACACGTTGGCCTCAGGCCTCAGGCCGGGTCCATTATCCTGGCACAGCATCCTGGGATGATCCGCGTGCTGGGAAAGGCAGCACACAAAATCACATAAATAAATGAAAACAAGGACCTTTGGCACTGGGTTCGGAATGTGTACTAGCGCAAGAAGCAATTAGAAAGTGGGAGCGAGATAGGGGATGAATCTGTCACAGTTACCAAGGCCGCTTCCAGGACGTGTGTCGCCTGTGACGCTTGCAAATGGCGACAAATCGGCAAGCGAAAAGAAACACCGCCCGAAGAGGTCCTCAACAGAAATAGATCGGATTCATCCCGAGGAATCCGAAAGCCCTTGTTTTGGTTCGGTCAACGTGGGTGACCGCCGCTTGAGGTGATTCCGGAGGCGTTACGCTAATAACAGCTGCCATCCAGAACTATCTCACCTTGTGCGCTGTCGATTAGAGCTATTGCCCACTAATCCTCGCCACGTGATCGAGTGCAAAAGGTACCTCCCTCCGAGAGCCTCATCATGTCACGTGCCTAATGTTGTTAACCCCTTTTTTCGGTATGGGATGATTTTGATATCGGGATCAGGACGATTGCCGTAGTTTAACACGCAGACGGAAGCACAGAACAACCTCCAGTAAATTAATCCTTTCAGGTTAGTTCGCACTGTTTTGCCAATAGATAAACGCATCGCTTAGCGTCCGTATAGAATCTGACCGCCGCTTGAGGTGATTCCGGAGGCGTTACGCTAATAACAGCTGCCATCCAGAACTATCTCACCTTGTGCGCTGTCGATTAGAGCTATTGCCCACTAATCCTCGCCACGTGATCGAGTGGAAAAGGTGCCTCCCTCCGAGAGCCTCATCATGTCACGTGCCTAATGTTGTTAACCCCTTTTTTCGGTATGGGATGATTTTGATATCGGGATCAGGACGATTGCCGTAGTTTACCTATACGCTATGAAAACCCTAATTTTTCAGCTAAGGTTTCATATGCGAGGATTCGCAGGGTACGACTCGCTATATCGTCAGTCTGTCTGGCCACCGGCGATGAGATGATTCGTCGCCCAAACAGTCGGGTGAAATACGCTACCGAAAATCGTTGGTGGAAATCTTCTGTAACACGGTGTAGGTCACGTTCGTGATTTTGATATTCGAGCCGCCTGACGGCGGTACCTTGAGCATCGGTTGGCATCATGGTTAATCCTTTCCGGCCCATAAATCAACTCTCCGGCTGGTGGTGGTGTGTTTAGAAATGCTATGCGGGAGTCATGCTTTTTTTTCGCCAAACAAAAAAACATACAAAAAATGTGCCATCGACATCCCTGTTCTTCATTACGGTGCGAAGGTTTAATTGGTATTTAGAAGGATGTTTACAGAATAGCACGCGATATGGAATGTCGTACGCATTTTATTCCATATGTTCACCCTTAGTTTGTGGTTCGTTCGTTAAAGCTGTACACATGAAACCGAAATAAACAAGAGATGCGTTTCTCTCCCACACAACAAACGTGGTTTCGAGTCGAGTTATTATGCTGTTGTTCTATCTCGTTCATGTTTGCAATCACTCCTTCACTCCTATGCATGAACGCTCTTTATGCGTTCTTTCATAATTCTCTCTCACATTTCGAGCTGCTCGACTGCTCGATTGACTCACGATGAATCGAGTGAGCAAGAACATTTCGCCCCTTAAGCGAAAGCGAGAAGGCGAACAAATGAACATTTTCCCCTTTCGTTAAAAAACTGCATAGTGAGAAGTGGTGAATGGACAGCATCTCACTAGGTGAGAAGAATCATGGATCGAGGTGCAGCTGTGTTGAATGGAACAAGTGGAATGAATACGAGAGTTCTAGTCGAGTGGAAGCGAGAATTTCGTCAAGATTCATTTTGATATCTTGGCAGTTGTTTACAAAGCTTAACGAAGCAGTGAGTCGTTCACCTAATAATGCAGCGGCTTATAGCGAGTTAAGCAATGTATGCTCTGCCAAAAACAGAAATACCTCATAGAACTCTCGGTATTCTTTGTCTCCATAAGACCTCTTTCTATGACATTTTTGTCAGGATGAAATCACAACCTTTTCATTCATATTTTCATAAAATGCTTCAAGTAATCATCCCATCAGGTAGACTGCTAAAATGGTAATACCGTCCGCATGTGCGTGTTCTGAATTTGCACGCCACTACTCGAACTGGCCACTCACATTCATTCGAACTTCACAAGCAAAAACGAATGCATTCCGAACTGTCTGGTGAGATGCTGTTCGCTCACCCCTTCTCACTATGCAATTCTTTTGCCGAAGGGGAAAATGTTCATTTTAACAATCTCTCTCGCTTTCTCACACGCTAAACTGGAACACATCAGTCTTCCATCTCACTTTCACCACCATGAATGAAAGCATACAACGCGTACAAACCCAAAGTTGTAGCATTCGAGCAGTTCGAGCAGTTTGAAGCGCGAGAGAAAGAGCGAACATAACTAGAGTACGCAAAGAGAATACACAACAAACACAAGCACGTGCGAGTGAGCGAAAGAGCGTAAGCCGGAGACAGAGAGCCAGCATAACAACTCGAAATACCGACCGTTTTCGGCGATCGGTAGAGTCAGAGAAAAGCGCATCTCGAGTTTATTTCGAGTTTGAACGCGAAGCCTAACGGACGTGCACGCAGCATTAGTTAGGAACCACAAAACCGGAGACACCGGGAAACGCAGATTAGAAACATACCGGGACAAAGTGTAGAGGTGTGTGTGTGTGTATGGGACAACTCTGTTTCATATCGTGTTCGATTACGAGAAAATTACCAAATAAACGACGCTATCAATTCGTGCGGATTAGTACCACACAGTTGCAAAGTCCGTTCTCGAGTGCACACAGTCCGAGGCAGCATCATCAGTGTGTGTTGAAGAAGAGAAGTGTGAAAGCGAGCATAACGAAGCAAAATCATAAAGTGAAGCTGGCTGGCTAGCGCTCGGGTGAAGTGAAGTGAAGCGGATTGGAAAACGAGTTTTTCCACCCTTCTGGGCATTGTGAAAAAAAAACGAGCAATAAAAAAAAGCAGTGCCGCAGTGTGGTGTGAATCGGTCTGTCCGGTAGAGAAGCCTCGGATGGACTTTAGGGCAGGACGTGATCTCTGAAGGTAGAAAATCCTCACCCAAAACCCATTTCCATCATCGAAACCCAGTCGCGTACGGTTGGGTACAGAAGTGTTGTTGCTGATGATGAGCAAAGGCAGCGCAACAACGCAAGAAAATAAAATCGCCTAGTGAGCTTGTGCTCTGCTCAGTGAGTTTTCGTGAGCCTGTTGTGGCAAGTGAAGGAAGCAAAGAGAGAGTGGTGAGGTGTTGTTGGAAAGGAAATCAATACCGCGGAAAATCTAATCCGTGTCTTCCTGTTTGTGTTGTTGGGTGTGTCGGTGTGTGTGTGTGTACGTGCGCACCACTGTGTGTGTGTGCGCGCGCGGTGTTGTACATCGCTCTGTACATGTGGTTCTGTGCGTGGGATACACTGGCGCTATGAAAATGTTCCGATCCTGATATCCGTGCTGTGCGAAAGTTAGAATATTCTTCCGAGTGTGTTGTGTGTGCGAAGTTCGGCAGCACACCGAAGGCGCGCCGTGATGTGTTTGTGAGTGGCAAGTGGAGCTCCGGCATTCCCTTCCCTCCGGCCTGCGGCAGGTGGAATGTGCGCGCGGTCTGCTGCGGTGGTGATGGTTGTAGCAGCCCGCAGTTGTGTTCCGTATTGGTTCGGTTTGAGTTATCGGTTGAGACCTGCGGCCGTGTCTGGTCCGTGAGGTGCGTTTTAGGATAGGGCCCCGTGGCGGATCCCTAGTGGCGCGAGGGATAGAGAAAGAAAGAGTCGTGTGACGCGAAGCAGAGTACGCGAGTTTGAAGGAGAATTCCGTTCGATAGGAGAAAAATACAACACACAGATCAACAAAATGTATCAGCGAAGAAGTAGAACGTGCGATGGTGGCGAATTCAACGCGATGGTCCTGGTGCTTCGGTTAGCGGTGTTCGTGTGCACACTAACCCTGGCCAGCTGCTCCCAATGCACGTGGGAGTACGAAAAGTCCAGCGTCGTATGCCGGCTTCGGACACTCGAACGGACCGGGCTCGATCTGCAAGGGGCAGAAGGTACCTCCCGGCTAGACATCGAGTGCAGTGAGTTGATTCTGTTCGAGAGTCAGCTTCCGCGGAACAGTTTTAGCCGGTTGGCGGCTCTCGGCGAGCTACGGATCGAGTCGTGCAAACTGCTCCAACTGCCCGAGGGTGCCTTTGAGGGTCTGCTGGCCCTGAAGAAGCTTAGCGTCAACACGCGCAACTACGAATGGGGACCGGGCAAGGTGTTGGAACTGCAAGCCGGTTCGATGCGCGGTCTGAAAGAGCTTCAATCGCTCGACCTGAGCGATAACAATATTCGTGCCCTGCCCGATGGTTTCCTGTGTCCTCTCACCGGGTTGAAGGTGTTGAACCTTACCAACAACCGTTTCCGGTCGGCGGAAGCGCTCGGTCTGGCCGAGAAGACGTGTGCCGGTGGGTCGGAGCTGCAAGCGCTCAATCTCGCCTACAACGAGCTCCGAGCCGTACCGACCGGTTGGGGCGTTTCGAAGCTGCGCCGTCTGCAGCATCTCAACCTCGAGTTCAACAACATCTCCGAGGTGCACGGTGATGCACTGGCCGGACTGGGTTCGCTCCGTACGCTCAACCTCAGCTACAACCATCTGGAAACATTGCCGGCCGGTCTGTTTGCCGGATCGCGTGACCTCCGCGAGATCCATCTGCAGGGTAACCAAATCTACGAACTGCCCCGTGGACTGTTCCACCGGCTCGAGCAACTGCTCGTGTTGGACCTGTCGCGCAATCAGCTGTCCTCGCACCACGTCGACAATGGGACGTTTTCGGGACTGATCCGGCTTGTGGTGCTTAATCTGGCCCACAATGCCCTCACTCGCATCGATGCACGGACCTTTGCCGAGCTGTACTTCCTGCAGATTCTCGATCTGCGCAACAACTCGATCGGTTACATCGAGGATAATGCGTTCCTGCCGGTGTACAATCTGCATACGCTCAATCTGGCCGAAAACCGGCTTCATACGCTTGACGACCGGCTCTTCAACGGGCTGTTCGTACTGTCCAAGCTTACCCTGAACAACAATCTCATCAGCATCGTCGAGCCGAACGTGTTCCGCAACTGTTCCGATCTGAAAGAGCTCGATCTAAGCTCGAACCAGCTGACCGAGGTGCCGTACGCCATCCGCGCCCTGTCGATGCTGCGGGCACTCGATCTCGGCGAGAACCAGATAGCACGCATCGAGAACGGCACGTTCTCCAACCTGAACCAGCTGACCGGACTGCGGCTAATCGATAACCAGATCGAAAACGTCACCGTGGGCATGTTTGCCGATCTGCCCCGTCTGTCGGTGCTCAACCTGGCAAAGAACCGTGTGCAGAACATCGAGCGTGGTTCGTTCGATCGCAACCTGGACATTGAAGCGATCCGGCTGGACGGTAACTTCCTGACGGACATTAACGGTATCTTTGCGACGCTCGCTTCACTGCTGTGGCTGAACCTGGCCGAGAACCACCTGGTGTGGTTCGACTACGCGTTCATCCCGAGCAACCTGAAGTGGTTGGACATACACGGCAATTACATCGAATCGCTCGGCAACTACTACAAGCTGCAGGAGGAGATTAAGGTGAAAACGCTCGATGCGAGCCACAACCGGCTGACGGACCTGGGGCCAATGAATGTGCCGAACAGTGTCGAGCTGCTGTTCGTCAACGATAATCACATTGGCACGATCCATGCAAACACCTTCATCGACAAGGTTAACCTGGCCCGGGTGGACCTGTACGCAAACGCACTCAAGAAGCTCCAGCTGCACCAGTTGCGTGTGGCGCCGGCCCCAACGACGGATCGCCCGCTGCCAGAGTTTTACCTCGGTGGCAATCCGTTCGAGTGCGACTGTTCCATGGAGTGGATGCAGCGTGTGAACAATCTAACGACCCGCCAACATCCGAAGATTATGGATTTGCCGAACGTCGAGTGCATTATGCCGCACGCACGTGGCTCACCGATTCGTCCAATTGTGTCGCTACAGCCAAAAGACTTCCTGTGCCGGTACGAGACGCACTGTTTCGCGCTGTGCCACTGTTGTGATTTTGACGCGTGTGATTGTGAGATGACGTGTCCGTCGAACTGCACCTGCTACCACGATCAAACCTGGGGCACGAACGTGGTGGACTGTGGCAATCAAGGCGCAGCCTCGACAGCTGCCACCGGTGGCCTTCGACCGGTACCGATGGACGCGACGGAAGTGTATCTGGACGGGAACGATATCCCGGAACTGCAGCACCATGTGTTCATTGGGCGCAAGAATCTGAAAGTTCTGTATGCAAATGCGAGCCATATCACCACCATTCAGAATAGAACGTTTGCTGGGCTGACGGCGCTGCAAGCCCTCCATCTGGAGGACAATGCGCTTCAGAGGATCCACGGGTACGAGTTCGAGAATCTGGCACTGTTACGTGAGCTGTATCTTCAGAACAACGCACTCCAAAGCATTGCGAATGGGTCGTTTGCCCCGCTGTACTCGCTGCGAGTGCTCCGACTCGATGGCAACAAGCTGGTCTCAGCTACAACCATCTGGAAACATTGCCGGCCGGTCTGTTTGCCGGATCGCGTGACCTCCGCGAGATCCATCTGCAGGGTAACCAAATCTACGAACTGCCCCGTGGACTGTTCCACCGGCTCGAGCAGCTGCTCGTGTTGGACCTGTCGCGCAATCAGCTGTCCTCGCACCATGTCGACAATGGGACATTTTCGGGACTGATCCGGCTGGTAGTGCTTAATCTGGCCCACAATGCCCTCACCCGCATCGATGCACGGACCTTTGCCGAGCTGTACTTCCTGCAGATTCTCGATCTGCGCAACAACTCGATCGGTTACATCGAGGATAATGCGTTCCTGCCGGTGTACAATCTGCATACGCTCAATCTGGCCGAAAACCGGCTTCATACGCTTGACGACCGGCTCTTCAACGGGCTGTTCGTACTGTCCAAGCTTACCCTGAACAACAATCTCATCAGCATCGTCGAGCCGAACGTGTTCCGCAACTGTTCCGATCTGAAAGAGCTCGATCTAAGCTCGAACCAGCTGACCGAGGTGCCGTACGCAATCCGCGACCTGTCGATGCTGCGGGCACTCGATCTCGGCGAGAACCAGATCGCACGCATCGAGAACGGCACGTTCTCCAACCTGAACCAGCTGACCGGACTGCGGCTAATCGATAACCAGATCGAAAACGTCACCGTGGGCATGTTTGCCGATCTGCCCCGTCTGTCGGTGCTCAACCTGGCAAAGAACCGTGTGCAGAACATCGAGCGTGGTTCGTTCGATCGCAACCTGGACATTGAAGCGATCCGGCTGGACGGTAACTTCCTGACGGACATTAACGGTATCTTTGCGACGCTCGCTTCACTGCTGTGGCTGAACCTGGCCGAGAACCACCTGGTGTGGTTCGACTACGCGTTCATCCCGAGCAACCTGAAGTGGTTGGACATACACGGCAATTACATCGAATCGCTCGGCAACTACTACAAGCTGCAGGAGGAGATTAAGGTGAAAACGCTCGATGCGAGCCACAACCGGCTGACGGACCTAGGGCCAATGAATGTGCCGAACAGTGTCGAGCTGCTGTTCGTCAACGATAATCACATTGGCACGATCCATGCAAACACCTTCATCGACAAGGTTAACCTGGCCCGGGTGGACCTGTACGCAAACGCACTCAAGAAGCTCCAGCTGCACCAGTTGCGTGTGGCGCCGGCCCCAACGACGGATCGCCCGCTGCCAGAGTTTTACCTCGGTGGCAATCCGTTCGAGTGCGACTGTTCCATGGAGTGGATGCAGCGTGTGAACAATCTAACGACCCGCCAACATCCGAAGATTATGGATTTGCCGAACGTCGAGTGCATTATGCCGCACGCACGTGGCTCACCGATTCGTCCAATTGTGTCGCTACAGCCAAAAGACTTCCTGTGCCGGTACGAGACGCACTGTTTCGCGCTGTGCCACTGTTGTGATTTTGACGCGTGTGATTGTGAGATGACGTGTCCGTCGAACTGCACCTGCTACCACGATCAAACCTGGGGCACGAACGTGGTGGACTGTGGCAATCAAGGCGCAGCCTCGACAGCTGCCACCGGTGGCCTTCGACCGGTGCCGATGGACGCGACGGAAGTGTATCTGGACGGGAACGATATCCCGGAACTGCAGCACCATGTGTTCATTGGGCGCAAGAATCTGAAAGTTCTGTATGCAAATGCGAGCCATATCACCACCATTCAGAATAGAACGTTTGCTGGGCTGACGGCACTGCAAGCCTTGCATCTGGAGGACAATGCGCTTCAGAAGATTCACGGGTACGAGTTCGAGAATCTGGCACTGTTGCGTGAGCTGTATCTTCAGAACAATGCACTCCAAAGCATTGCGAATGGGTCGTTTGCCCCGCTGTACTCGCTGCGAGTGCTCCGACTCGATGGCAACAAGCTGGTAACGATGCCACTGTTTCAGCTGCAGGCCGCCCAAGGTAATCTGCAGGCACTGCAATCGCTCTCGCTCGGTCGTAATCCGTGGAGCTGCCGGTGTCGGTTCCTACCCGAGTTGACTGCGTTCGTAGCGGACAATGCGGTTATCGTGCAAGACCCGCAGGATGTGTACTGTGCGGATGATGGTGTGCATCGTGAGCTAGACTTTAATGTGAGTGCCGCGTGTAGTGACTTTTATGCCGGTCGTTCCGTGCTCCCCGGTGATGGACTATCCGAAACGTACATCCTGCTGATGGCCAGCGCGTTCGTGCTTACCTGCCTGCTACTGTTTGCCGTGCTTGTGTTTGTGTTCCGTGAGCCACTGCGCTTCTGGCTGTTTTCGCGTTACGGTGTGCGTGTGTTTGGACCGCGGTGTGAAGATTCGGAAAAGTTGTACGATGCGATCCTGCTGTACTCGGCCAAGGATGCTGAGCTGGTGGCCCGTAGTATAGCGAGTGAGCTGGAGAATGGGCGACCTCCGTTACGGTTGTGCTTGCAGCATCGGGATCTGCCCGAGGATGCATCCCATCTGCAGTTGCTGGAGGCTTCACGTGCCTCCCGGCGCATTGTGGTGCTTTTGTCGCGTAACTTCCTGCAAACGGAGTGGAGTCGGTGTGAGTTACGCCGAGCGGTGCACGATGCACTTCGTGGCCGTCCGCACAAGTTGGTGGTGGTCGAGGAGGGTGGCGGTGTGCTGCTGGAAGCGGAGAACGATGTCGAGCTAGTGCCGTATCTGAAGACGACCACGGTAACACGGGTACGGCGTGGCGATCGTCACTTCTGGGAGAAGCTACGTTACGCCTTACCGGTTGAGGCGCCCTACCGTGGCAACAACTACACCATCGACCATCACGAACGCGTGAAGCAGACTGGTGCCGGAGGTGGTGCGGGCGGTACTGGTGGTGCCGCTGGTGTCATGTTCCGGCAGCCTCCTCCACCCGCCTACTGTCCGGAGATCGACGAGGCGAACTACTCTTCGGCGACGACGGCGACTCCTTCGCCGCGGCCCTCTCGGCGCGGTATGGTGGAGGTCCCAACGCAGCGTCCACCGAGCGAACACATCTACTCGAGCATCGACTCCGACTACAGTACGCTCGAGTGCGAGAACATGGTGATGGCACCGGCCGGCGTACATCGACCGTCGTGGCGATCGGCTGGCGGACATCCCGTGCAGAACGGTGGTACGATGCACCATCCGCACGGTCCGGGTGCCGGTGGCCATCACGTGCAGGCGTATCTGGTATGAGACGGCACCCGAGTCCGCCGTCTTTTAAGTCGTTAGTCAGTAGGGATAATAGGCGTAGTGCGTCACGAAACGGATGCGGAACTGAACGGAAGTGCTAAATTTAAATTGTACGCGTGTGTGTGTATAGCAGGTGTAGAGAAAAATGCGTAACAAGTGCGTAATTGTAAAAAAGCGAACCCGCTCTTAATCAATTCTTTAGTTAGTTTCATCTAATAAGGCGCCGTTGTACATTGTAGATTCGTTTGTGTTACTATTATATTTTTGTTCATCGCTTTAGTCCATCCCGGTTTAAGCCGTGCGAATGTAAATGTGTATGCTCGTTTTTAATTGTATTTAACTTTATTATTGCTCGAGAATCGGAATCGGATTCGGGCAGTGGCGTGGTGTGCGTTGGTTTCGAAGTAAAACCCCGTTTCTGTACGCAGTCTCCCCCGCTCGCCCGCGTCTCCTCTCACTCACACAAAACAGTCATCTCTTAAAGTATTACTAGTAGGGAAAACGGATACAAAATGGTTGACAAAAGCGTATGCGGCACATGAAATGTTGATGTTGATGGTGGTGAACTGAAATTCGAAAAGCATCCATCATTGCTCTGGAGCGGGCGCAGCAGCTGGCACCGAGAAGGGTCCGGTAACTACGCGTTGACGTGGGTTTTGTGAATGCAAAAAGGCAAGAAAAAGGAGGGAAAAACTATTTGTGATATCGTATTTAATAAGTTTTAAATGTAATAAGCGGTAGCGCGAGCGCAACACTTGAGCGAAGAAGAGGAGTTTAGTTTAGCGAATGAAAAGAGTGAAGTGAAGTAGGGCGAATACTACTACCATTACAACTCGTACACACCAAACACACAAACAAACACTCTAAGAAAAGCGCCACAACTTTATGTTGGGACAGCAGAACTAGCAGCAGCGCACACTTTAGTTTTCCAGGATAGGTAAAATAATATTGTGGAAACCGTAGTTTCCAAACTGTACGTCAAAGCTCAAAATAAAACCCACACAAAACAACACAACAAGTGACAACCTGCGACTGTTGGAATAAAGGAATGAAGGATAAAACTTAAAACAAAAAAAAACAAATATGGCTTATTGTTTCGATTTCATTGGCATATTAGACAGAAAGAAGGCATGAAGAATTTCGGGGCGGAAAATGGCGGTCGGTACATGAATTGCATTTTAATTATAGCTCGAGTTTTCCACTTTTCGTTTTGTTGTCCACCTCCTGCTAGTTCCGATGGCGGGTTACCGGTGGAACCCGGAAGCAGCAATACCTATGCGCAGGGACAGGTTATTCGACATCGTAGTCTTCGTAGTTTCGTCCCAGAGAACAGGAAAAAATACACACAACTAAAAGGATAAAATGCCATTTGCTAGAAGGCCATAATTAACACTAAATGGCACACACACGCACGCGGGTCCGGCCTCCGGAGATGCTCGTCCACTACGGCGTGGAATCAGTGTCATGTGGTTGTGTTGTTTGGACTCTCTGTGAACCTTCACTTGCTTTTTTCCCTCCATTTCCCAGCATGGATGGGCGTCAGCAGGCAGACCTTCCTTAATTAGTTTGCCATCCCTCTGTCTGGTGGTCCGGTTCGGTGTCGGTGTTTGCATTGCTTAGGTGCGTGAGTGACAGAATGGAAGGACACGAACACTTTCAACGGTAAGGAGCCTAGCCTCCCTGACCCACCTACCCGGGGGTAGCCAGCGTGTAATTATTATTTAAATTATTTATTCACAACCTATTTAACGAAGGACGAAGATTTTCTCGGTACCGAGGAGCGTTTAGAACTTCAAAACACTCACACACATGCCAACCGACACGTGTAGAAGATGGAAAAAAGCAGGACACATGTAAACATACACATTTCAACGTGGTACAGAACTGGTGAAGCAGATAATTGCTGTTTGCAACTAAAGAAAAGCAACAAAAAAACAGGACTGAAGGAACGAAAGAATGTAACCGATTGTAAAATAAAAGTGAGTAAAAAAAGGCTTGTAAATAGACGGTAGCTTATAGAGAACTGTTAAAAGCGATGGAAAAAGAGGAGACAAAATAGGCATGGCACAAACAAACGGAAATAGCATTCGAAATGGTTGGCGTTAGCGTTTTCGGTGCGTGTTGATGGGATCCCATGTAACATCCTGAAGCGAATGATTCCTTTCCTATCAGACTGAATTAGTGGTAATAGGCGAAAGTGGTGAACAGGTGTCAGCAAGTGTGATGAACTAGTATCAGTCGAGAAGAGAAAACAGAAAGCTGTAAGCGTGGTAAGATGAACAATTGGCAATAATTTAGAACAGAAAATCACAAACATACCGACTGCACATACAAAAAGGAAGTAAATGTGGTAAAAAAGAGAGAAAATTGTAAGAAAAAAAGAACATAAATGTAAATAAAACGTTCTTACTGGAACGCAAACGTTGAGCAAGTAGAAAACTAAACAAAGAGAAATCGATTTACCAGAACCAGAACTAGTTACGAAAAAAAGAGAGATGAAGAATTACACAAACACACTCGCAGAAAAAACAAAAAGTTACAAAACCGGATGTTACTAAAGAGAAATAGAACAGTCGCGCTTTCATCACACGAAGCAGCAGAGCAGCTCGCGCCCCATTACCAGTTCTGACTGTGGGCGTTTGTGCGGGACAAAAGTGGCCAAAAAAAGCGAAAAACCAGAACCGTTACATTCTGTTCCGTTTGCCATGGGGTTGTTGTAGACCGGGGGCCTTTAGAGACCCGATGTTGCACTAGATTGTTTTTGGTTCCTTTTTTTCTTACGTTCCCGTTCCCCCAGTTTTGCAGTTCTGTCTATCGTTTTTGCAAGGTTTGCAATTAGTGTCAAATCTATGCAGCAAATGCCAGACAACAGGATAGTAGGAACTAACGAAAAGTAAAAAAAAAAAAAACTACGCACACACAAAAACAGGCAAAAAATGTTTTGCCTACAGGAAAAGCAAACAAGTTGCAATATACGGACAAAAGCTAAACAAACATATGCGAAAAAACAAGCGGAGGAAAAAGCAAGAAAAACCACAAACTCACTACTAGAGGTAAGCGAACAATACAAAGTCAAGTGTGTATGTAAAAATGCCACCATCACTCAGCTGCTAGAATAAAAAAAAAACTAACGCGCCCGTTGCCTGCTCGAGAAAGGAATGTAATAAACAAAACAAAAATCGTATATATATTAATATATTTTAGGACTATGGAAAACAAAACACAATGCGAATCGGTGGTATATATATGAATGACAAAACAACAAAAAAGATATACATATATACAACGCAAACCACTCTATTATATACATATAAGAAAACGGCTAAAGCGAGGTACGCGAGAGATATTGATGGTTCACAATAAACCGCCACAAAACAAAGAAGCAGAAGAAGACGACGAAGAAGAAAACAAAACACGTGAATAAAACAAGAAAACTAATTAATCAAACATAACAACGACTCTCGATTGCACTGGATTTTATAGTTTGTTTTTATTTGTTTCGTATGACACACGCTTCCAAACACTCGCAGGTGGGTTCGTTGGTGGAACCGTTCGAATGAGTTTCCGGTCCAGGTTAGCAGGTCAGAGACATTTCGTCACAAGTGCACAATGGCCGTTCTGTGGGCATCCAAGTTCCGGCACGCTTGTTGTCCAGCGTCGTCTCACCTCATTTCGTGCGTTTGTTTCAAATTGTTTTGTTTGTTTTTGTCCGCTGCGTTCGATTTCCGCTGTTGTGTCTGAGGTGACGGTTGTCGGGTTTGTGGTTTGTGTTGTTGTTCTTCTCCCACTCCCCCTTTGATGGAGACCCGTCCGGGTGAAAGTTTTACCATGCCGCGGCGGCGCACGTTTTGGGACCGGCCATCAGCACCAACCTGGTAAGTGTGAATATTTTAAAATTGTATCACTTTTTATGATCCCTCAATAGACACACCGATTGCAGAGGCCCTGGCGTTTCGCGGGCACACCAGGTCGGACTGGAATTGACCGGTAATTTGGGTCACACGGCACAGAGAAGCATGGGAAATTGTGGAGCTTAGTTTTAGGCTGTGGATCCGGTTGACGGAACTAATATTTTGGCTTTGGCGGCAAGTTGCAATTGACACAGAGCGATTGGTGGGTCACTTTCGCAAATAGGGCTTCCGAGAAAGAAATCGATATCCCCTTTTGTAAACACAGCTTGGTAGAGTGTGTGCGAGCGAACGAGTGAGTGAGAGAGATAACATACGGTAGAGCGAGCTAAGTAGAACGCTAAACAAAAGCACGCCATTGTTTGCGTAAGTATTAGCAACGAGTGATTATGTGTGCGTGTGAGCTTGGAACAGGAATCGGAGAAGATGAGTTAGCATATTGACAGTTTTCGATGTGCGTTCCGCATCATCGCGTCGTCGCGTTCTTTAGTCCGAAAAAAAATGGTGAAATAAGTAGAAATTATGCAACATTCACAATAAGCAGAAATGTTAACAAGCGTGTAGTGTTGATTTGGCATTAAAAGTCTCCCGTCAAGCATCAAGACTTCCTCCTCACCCCACTAAACAAAGGACGCCGTATGCACGCATCATCGTACGGTGAGTTTTGCTTTTATAAAAATGATGTTGCCAAATTCTAAATTCTCCATTTCTCGTTAAAGCCGCTTAAGCCTTTCGAATTGTGCAAACGGGATTCGGAATGTGGGGGAACGCCACTGTCGAGCCGGCAATGAACGAAACGGAAAACACCCTGAAGCGGAATTGCAACTCGCTGTGCGCTGGAGTCACCCGCCGCCATCGTCGACGGTGTAAGTAAATATTGACTTTTAATTAAAACCTAATCTGAGACCTCTGTTTGTGTGTACGCGCGTCGAGCCCGCGTGTCGTAGTCGTTTATGGGGATTGCGAATCGGATGTATACAGGACCGGTGTTTGTGCTCACTTTTTTGTGTGTTCGTCTGTTTCTAGGTACCGTTTGCACGGGCTGTGTTGTGTTCATTGTGTTTATAGTGTGGAGTAGCTTCTTCACGGAGCTGCTGCTGATGGATGGAATGTTTGTGTGCCGTGCTTTACCCATTGTAGAGTCCCGAAGAGTGTGCCCACATTGTTGCCGCCGGAAGTGGCGATCTCGGAATCATCAACACCATCCATTGCCGGGTGCGCTGCTAACAACGGGCATCGGGGATGACGAATTCGGTTATGGTCCGTAGTTTTCCAGCGGATTGAGCTTGGATGGCAGTTAGATGGGCGGACTTGGCTTTTTTTTGTTCGGTCGCGCCAGTGCGGGTACCGTACCGTGTAGCGCTGCACGGTGTTGCTTCCACGGTTGGGCAGGTTTATCTACTACAAAGTTTCGTGGGATGTTGGAGACAGCCAAGGTTAGCATGAAAGGTACACGTTGTGGAATGGGACAAACAGAAAGCAAAAAAAAAAAAACTCCAGAGAACGAAAAAAAAGAGACACTGCCCCAGAACCTATATGAGTTGGGTTTTAATCCATGCATCGTTCCGAACCGTTGGTCAAACGACCAAACGGTCAACACACGATCTCTCGCTGGCACAGGTCCACCTTCGTGCCAACCGGGGCCTGTGTCCCAAGTAATAGGCTTTTTATTTGATTTGCACTGCCACCGCTTCACCGAGTTCCTGCCCGAGCAAACTCGTACAACGTGAAGCCGCGCGTCCATTGCACACACACACACATACTCCCCATGGACAAATGCAGTTGTGGCAGTTTGTGCTGAGGTATTTGAGATTGAGAGCAGATTGAGTTGCGATATGTGGAAAGGCACGGCTCCGATCAAGGGCAGCCATTAAGCTTGGGCTTGGTCGCTACGCTGAAGCTGTGCACGAACTACCGATCGTCACAGCCTCAGGGGGCTGCAGGTCTCGCCTTCGTTGTTGGTCCTGAAGTTTCGGTTTGAATTTATCGACCGAAGCCTTCGGGAATGGCAACTTCGTAATGAACTGTGGTGCTTCCAACCCAACTGGCCCAGTGGCTTTGCATAGGAAACCCCACCACAATCAGAAACCACCGGGTCCCAAAAAACCACAAAACAAGTGCACCGAGAAAATGCACCTTGGGTGTTTGGGTGCGGGAGCCGTAATCAAAGTTGGACAAAAAGTGACAAAAAGTGTAACTACTCTTGCCGGGGAACGCCTCGGCACGTTATGGCATTCCAACGTAACACCAGTGACCTACTCCGGTCGGCTGATGTCTGGAAGATGGGCGATGAGCAGGGAACGCCGAGTGCGCAGGAGCTTTTGATTGTGAAAGTTTGTCACAATCACTCCAAACTGCAACTCACCGGGCATTGGTTGTAACCTCCAAGGACCGTAGCATGAAATCAGAAGCCACAATGGGGCAGATTTCTACGGCAGTTTGCACACACTGCAATTATCCGGCTACGGTTGTTCGTGTGCTGCAGTCCCGGGCGAGTCCGTTGAAAGGTAAACTTTTCCTTCTGTAAAACGTGAGATTATCTTCTACCTCTTTAAAGTTGGGCCTTGCCGTTCCAGTTTACTGTCAATCAGTGGCTAATTACAGACACAACGCATTGTCGAGAGAGAGAGAGATCGGACAAATTATAATACTACGACAGGAGCTATGTTATTGGAATGCTTCATCGGATGATAAGGAGATTAGACATTAAAGAATCATGGTGATTAGAACTGCTCGTGTATCCAAACGAGACACGGCTCACCGCACACTCGAAACCATTTTCCCTCGCTCTCGAGTTCATTGACGTGACTGTGGACGCGGTATGCGACACATTGAAATCGGGCTGGATCGTCCAACAACCGACGAATAATAAGAGGTTAGTTTGATTGCTCTTGACATCCGTCACATGTCATGTGGCGGCGCGGGGTCAGCGTGGAACGTCCCGACCGACGACGAGCTGGGCTTATCTTGTGCCGGGTCAAACACTGGTTGCTCGGTCTCGGGTCAATTAAACTCGTACGGTTCGGTGAATCTACGGGACACGGTTGCATTTTTAGCCGCCAGTTTGGTATTGGAAAACTGCCCCCAGAACACAGCTGTTTCGTGGCGATCGGTTAGCAAACAGCGCTTGATGTGAAGTTGCCACCGAATGTGCGCTGATAACGAGCGCATTGCTGCCACCGAATTCCCGGTATTCAAATATGTCAAATGTGTCATCCCTCTGTTCGTACGTGTGTGTGTGTGTGTGTGTGTGTGTGTGTGTGTGTTGAGCCGTCAAGATACGGGATGGGTCATTACGATTTTAACAACCTTTCATATTGCTCTGACCCGAGGTTTCCAACTGATAACCGTATGCCCTTGTCCCAACACGTGTAGTGAAAACATGGCCTCCCCACACGCCCTCCATTCCACTCCATTCCTATGCGGGCCCGCATTTTATTGCAATCGATTTTATTTTACGGAAGCTACGGAACACTTTTGCGCAAAATCGATATTTTTCGGTGCTTAGCCGATACAACCTCACACGCAAGGCACGGCGGCATCAACCGTCAGCGTAAATTGATGAGTTTCAACCTCGGCACAGACGTCAACACAAAAACCTTGGGATACCTCCGGTTGTTTGTTGCTTTTTCGCCGTCAGCATTTCACTTTTCGCGTTCACCATAGCTTCGGCGAGAGAAAGAAGGTGCGGCCCGTCGGATCGATCAAGTAAAGGGATTGAGGGCTGTTGATGGCTAGCGAAATGAGTCCGATGAGGTAAGCAACATTAACGGCAATCCCCAAACGGTGCGCGGAAAATGCGGTCAACCTGAACCTGCCCAGGCGCTCTCGGCTCTGACATTGACGTTATCGTCGCATTGGAGGGATAGCTATGAAAAATGACAGCAAGAAATGGTCGCATTAGTGATCTCTCGGACATCGAGTCCCCGGACATGCGGTCCGGCAATGGTTTTCCTTAGCGTTGCGGTTGCGTGCGTGTGTGTTGGTGTGGTGGGTCTGTCAAGATAAGTGCACAGTCCAAGACGGTGGCTATTAGGGCTTTTTTTTCCTTGGTGAGGCATAGACGAAGAAGACGCAAGACGGCATGCCCATAGGTACGCACCATCAGATACCTTCCGAGTCCGGTGATGATGGGGTACCGGATAGAACGGGAGTTGAACGGGCAGGGAAAATTATAGGTGTAAAGGAGACAAACGAATGCGTAATGGAGCACGAAGCGCGGAACGAGAGACGAACGGCGGTCAGCAAACAGCGCTTGATGTGAAGTTGCCACCGAATGTGCGCTGATAACGAGCGCATTGCTGCCACCGAATTCCCGGTATTCAAATATGTCAAATGAGTCATCCCTCTGTTCGTACGTGTGTGTGTGTGTTGAGCCGTCAAGATACGGGATGGGTCATTACGATTTTAACAACCTTTCATATTGCTCTGACCCGAGCTTTCCAACTGATAACCGTATGCCCTTGTCCCAACACGTGTAGTGAAAACATGGCCTCCCCACACGCCCTCCATTCCACTCCATTCCTATGCGGGCCCGCATTTTATTGCAATCGATTTTATTTTACGGAAGCTACGGAACACTTTTGCGCAAAATCGATATTTTTCGGTGCTTAGCCGATACAACCTCACACGCAAGGCACGGCGGCATCAACCGTCAGCGTAAATTGATGAGTTTCAACCTCGGCACAGACGTCAACACAAAAACCTTGGGATACCTCCGGTTGTTTGTTGCTTTTTCGCCGTCAGCATTTCACTTTTCGCGTTCACCATAGCTTCGGCGAGAGAAAGAAGGTGCGGCCCGTCGGATCGATCAAGTAAAGGGATTGAGGGCTGTTGATGGCTAGCGAAATGAGTCCGATGAGGTAAGCAACATTAACGGCAATCCCCAAACGGTGCGCGGAAAATGCGGTCAACCTGAACCTGCCCAGGCGCTCTCGGCTCTGACATTGACGTTATCGTCGCATTGGAGGGATAGCTATGAAAAATGACAGCAAGAAATGGTCGCATTAGTGATCTCTCGGACATCGAGTCCCCGGACATGCGGTCCGGCAATGGTTTTCCTTAGCGTTGCGGTTGCGTGCGTGTGTGTTGGTGTGGTGGGTCTGTCAAGATAAGTGCACAGTCCAAGACGGTGGCTATTAGGGCTTTTTTTTCCTTGGTGAGGCATAGACGAAGAAGACGCAAGACGGCATGCCCATAGGTACGCACCATCAGATACCTTCCGAGTCCGGTGATGATGGGGTACCGGATAGAACGGGAGTTGAACGGGCAGGGAAAATTATAGGTGTAAAGGAGACAAACGAATGCGTAATGGAGCACGAAGCGCGGAACGAGAGACGAACGGCGGTCACTTCATTCTATCTTTCGGTTTTGTCGTTGGAAGGAATTGAGTTTTTATTTTAATTTCTTCCCTTTTCCTGGCTTGTTGTGTGCTGCTGGTGGTGATGGTGCGTTCACTCACTTACGTACGTTGCCCGTCTCCGTCCCTGTTCTGTTCCGATTTCAGGTTTGCTGTACCTCGCATTCAGGTTTCACGGGACGGCACAAGGTATCAGGTTTTGCCTGGGTCTTTCTTATTTTAATTTTTATTACATAAAGGTAATAGTGGTAATAAAATATAAACTAGTTTCTCCGTTTTTTTCGCTCTTTTTGTCCACAGATCTCTTCCACCGTATGTGTGTATTTGTGTGTGTGTGATGCAGTTGTCGTTCGAGTTGGGCAGACACGGAACTTCCCGCGCCGATGCGCCCGGTAGCATGTGGAAGACACCTTCGCAACATGCGCCATGCTGCTGCTGCTGCTTGTAAAGACGCTTCCACCTGGGACATTGAGTATGAGCAATGAGCGGTCGTTCGCATGTTACGCATGCAGACACACGCATAGAGCGCCCGCTGAACGATGCTGGCGATTATCATATCGGAGGTGATTGCATGGGGGTCATCTGTTACAACCGGTGGGGTGGCGAGACGCACGGCAGTTAATTCGCCTTTCACCAGCCCCACACACAACCGCGTACAGACACGTTTCGATCTCGATTGTGTGACCGCGAAAGAATTATGTGCGTGTTTGTGTGTGTTTTGTACTTCTTACCGGCGGAGCAGTGATGGATGGTCTGGCTTTTGGCCAGAAGTCGACCAGACGACAGCAACACGCACCAACAACGAATGACCCGTTTCAACGGAAAGTGTTGTGGTCGATTAGTTTGTGGTTTTTGAAGTTGTTTGTATGCGGAGTGGGCTTTGTTTGTTGAATCACCCAAGGGATGATCGCCCATCAGATCAGTTCTCGGGAGTTGAGTGTGTTTACTTAATGTAGATGAAGTGCATTTTTCAACAATTTCTACTGCTAATTAGAATGCTACATTTAATGAGCGTCGCTTATCAGGAGGAGGTATATTAGGAAGTCGGATGTTCGCATCTTGGCGTAGCGTTTCGTAAACAACCATATCTGCTCCAAGAAATCAATGGCACGGTGCTGATAATGAATCGTGCGGATGTATCGATTTGTGTTCGTTTGTGAAGTTCAAAGGGTTTGGAGCCGCATTGCGGGAAAACATGTGTAGAATTTCCGACGAAATGTGTCGTCTAATAGTGATGTCTCATGTTTTGTGCAGTGTAATGGAACAGGCTAACACGGCGTAAGATGAAGCGATGCCGCCATGTAACGAAGCAGGTAAGTGAAATTTAGGAACTTTGTTACATGATTTGGAATTTGATGTCCTCTTTTTTAACAGTCGTCTAAAGTCAGATTTTCGGCTGAAATATGATATACAGACTATGTTGTATCTCCACCGATTTGGCCAAAGAGAAAGAATTTGAATGTCAGATACATTATATGTAGTCGTGAACATCATATCGACACGCACGCTCGGGTCAACTTCAATTTACGGTAGGTCCGGATAGGATCGGGCTGCCAAATACGTGGGACGTCGTCAATTTTTGTCGCCGTCGTCCAGCATTTTAGTAGTACGACTACCAATAAACAGTGAGAGGTACAAAAAAACAAAACGAAAACTTCCCCAAAATCAGAGTTGAAGTCAAAGAAGAAGGGACCAAAATCAGAAACGTTCGCGAGACTCCCTCTTCTCCGTCTCTCCCGGGACTCTTCCCTTGCGACGAACCATTAAGTTTGGAAACGTGTTAATTAAAAGAAAAAGTAATTATTATTTTTCCCCTCGTACGCTCTCTCGCTCTGTCCCTCTGTCGGATCGATCGGGTTTTGGGCTGTTCCCCGTTCACATGCCTCTGGGATGCTGCACAGTAATATGCCTTTTAATACATCGGGAGTTGTGTTGTGTGTGTTTTTTTTATCGCTGTGTGTATTATTGCTCCTTCATCTTCTCCTGAAGACCTGTCTAATGGAAACGGAGGGCAAATGAGTAGGAGGAGACCATCGCAGGAGAGGGCGCTGCCGATAACGGAAAGGATAGGGAAGGCTTTGGAGAAGAGATAAATGAGCGGGTTTCGTTTTTTTTCGGGTTTCAAAAAGAAATAATGCACAGACGCGCACGAATGTGACGATTGTCTGTCGCGGCCTTTTTTTTGTCGGGTGAAGAGTTCAAACCCAAGAGAAGCGTAGGGTGCTCCCGGTACCAAAAGGAAACTCTTTGATAAAATGAGAGGTTAGGAAGTGTACTTCTGCTTGGGGAGAGTTGCCTGAGGTTCGTTTTGTATGATGAAAATGAAACACTGTGTCCCATTAAAAGCCATGGAAAGGGAAGCGGATAAGCGAGGATTATCTTAGGTTCGATGATGAAAATGTCGATTTTTCTTTCACTTTCTTCCGTGCCTGGAAAGCCTGGAAATGGGAAATATGTCAAACCAGTGGAGAGCTATTTTGGTTGTTTTATGATGCTTTCTTTTGGCCCGAGAGCGATTGAAAGTAAGTTGTTGTGATGAATATTTTATCAATCTTTTAACGATAGACACGAGACAAGAACGTTCTTGCATTTGAAACCTTTATCTAATAAGTGCTAAGAGCATTTTTGTCATAAAGAAAATCTTGCCGACCTTTCCGACCGAACACCGTCCACGGTACCGATAAACGTTAATGCTACCGGTACTACTTCCTTCGCACGGAAAGGATTTTGGACGGTCACACGGCGGAACGGGAACGAAAAAGTGAGACAATTTTCTTCCGCCTGCCCGGTTGGTGGAAAAGTCAACAAAACGGAAAACATTTGTAGCAGCAAAACCGGAAACCGACCACACCATCTCCCACCTACGTAAATGGGTCTAATGGGCCAAAAGTCGAACACCATGGCTACGGAGTTTTTGGGCCGTGTGGCAATAGCAGCAGTCGTAGGTCGTACGTTCTAATTGTTATTACCTTCCGCTCTCCGATGGTGTGTTCGTGTTGCTGTGTGTTACTGTGTGTGTGTGTGTACAGGCAATACAGCATGTTCTTATGTTTGCAGTTGATTTTGTTGGTGTGTTTTTTACCTTTATTTTTGTCACCCACCAAGAAGGAGTGTAGAGCCTTCCTTCCGGAGTTTTTTTTTTTGTCGACTGTTGTTGTTACTCCAATACTCCCACGAGATCCCTGGTCTTGTTCTTCTAGATTTCCTGTGTTTGTTCTGTTGACTTGCGTTCGAGAACAACTTTCGGTAATTGAATGTATCAAAGTTTTGTGCCGTGTCGGGCACAAATGAAACAACAAGAATATTTCGGATCGGATTACTGGTGCATTGGAAGAAAGTGAGCAAAAAAAAAGAAACTGGAAACGGTGGTAGCAAGATTGTTAAAATGGCTCATAAAAAGGGTATATTTAGAAGTTTCGGTACTTCCTTTATCGCTTAAAATTCATTACCACTAACCACGAGTACAGCAGCAGACAGGGGGCAGCCAGAACACAGCCAGACACATGCTTACCCGATTTCAATTATTACCCTTGTTTCACACGGTACCGATTAAAAGTAATAATGTCGCCGAGGAGGAGAAGCGTTGGCGCATAAAACCCGTCGAAGGAACCAAGAATTAAGAGTTTTAGAATTAATTTAATCCGTTTCGTTCATTGCTTTTTATCACAACAAAACGGCTCAGAACATTAAATCAAACGCGAAATGAAGATGTCTCGTGATATGGAGATTCATTTTTGATAAGAAAAGAAGCTTGAAATGCTGTTAAAAATGCGCTTCAGATCAGATAGCTCTAATTTAGTGCTGCGTTAATAAAATAATTAGCTCGATCACCATCGCCAGGAGAGCATCAAACCATTTTTTTTGCTGCGTTTGAGTAATAAAAACAAATAACAATCATCCGACCGCGGTCGCTTTCAGGCGCGACTCGTCTCGAACCGAGATTATCTGAGACCGAGGACTGTACCCTGGCTGGCTGTCTTTTACGCCATTCGGAAATGTCAAATTTTAAGCCAATTTTTCTTTCTCCTGAGCAGATGTCATCGGGATGGTAATAAAATGTAGTGGAGGCAGGGAGAGTGAAGAGAAACGTTGGAAGACATTTTTCCATAAGTTTGTTGTAGCGTATTTTTGTTGGGTTCTTTTACTTCACTGCGAGTTAGATCGGCAGTAGGATAATCGGTCAACGTTAACGGGGTAGATAAGCAGAGTAGAGGTTCGTAGCGAGCCTCGGCCGTAACCCTCCAGAAACGGGTTACGACGCACGAGCTTTTGGAGGGAGGATTCATCCAAAACCAAAATTAGTGGATGAATTCCAGAGACCTTTCCTTTTGGCTTTTTCGTCGTCGTCGTTGTCGTCTGCTGTACGGCACAGGCATGTTGTTGCCCGGTTGCACTGGAGGAATAGAAAGAAAAAAATGGAGGGAAACATCTTATCGCATAGCACGTCATATTTATCATCGGTACCACTTCACTATCGTCCGGGCGGCGGCGCATACGCACGTCTTCTGCGTCAAGGTGAAGAGCTTCCAAGCACACCAAGATCATACGGCAGAAGAATGACAATCTATGTGAGTCCACGCGCACAACGGCCGAAACCGTCCATGTGGCTCGGGAATCATAACATTTGCATTTTATGGCATGGCGTGTGTTTTCTTCGTGAGTCCTCGCCTGGTGGACTTACGTGTAACGTAACGCTATCGATGCTGCGGTTTTTTTTTTGGCTCCTCCGTGTGTTTCTCGGTGAAGCCTACGGACATGGATAGGGCACAGTGCGTTGCAGATGAAGATATCAGTCGGGGTTTTTATTTTGGGACTGTAAAACACGAACGAGAGTCAGTAAAAGAAGACAAACACTCCTCCGAGACGTGGTGTCGTTTTCGGTGGCAGATGGAACGATGAGTCCGGTGGTCGGAGTTGCTGTAACCTCCGGTGAGGAAGATATGGTGCCCGGGTGTTGGTGATGTGCAAGAACTTCGCTAGTTGAGCATGAAGTTAAAGGTAAGGTTAAATTCTAGTAGAGGTAAAAAAAATCCATTTTGTTTGCTCGGAATTGAAGTCTAGTCCTTCCTTTTAGCGTTGGAAATGACCGGTGAAGGACAAACTCCGTTACCCGAACGCTCATATTTCGCGTATCCTATGTCCAATGTTTATAAAATGCCAACAAAAAATAACTGAGGAGGGTCCAGAACCGTACCGTTTCGGATTTGCCTTGGAAATGGACGAACTTCGCTGGGGAACGAACAACATTTGCAGTCACAAGGGAAAAAGCCATCGTGAAGGGCTGGTTTTTTTTTGGTAGAATTAACTAAGAATTCGTTTATTTTAATTAATCTGTCTGAGAATAGTATTTTTTATGGCTTGTAAAACTGAAATTCTATTCACTTCGTTAGACGAGACGGGTTTTCGAATGGAAAGAAGCATTTATGTTGAGGAAGTTTATTTTAGAAGGGCTTTTTATATAATTCTTGATAAAAATATCCGTTGCACCTGTACGTGCTCGCTCATGCGAAATAATAATCTAAATAGAAAATTCTTGCCATTCGCTAGGGTTTTTATTTTCGCTTCTATCGACATGTTTGTGTTGAATTTCCCTCAAGGACGCAGGTTCATCGCAAATTTAGCTCTGTTTTTTTTCCCTTTACTTTGGCATTATTTTTTTGTGAATGAGTTTTAGAAGGTTTCGGGACAGCAACAAAAAAACGGCGCCGGCACCAAAGTCAACCCATTGGGGTGTGCAAAACAGCGAAAAGCACTTCGATGAGCAACCGGCTGGGATGCCCGGTGACCTGTGCAGCCAGTCAGTGCCGTCATTAAAGGGAAAACCTTTGCCTGCGCCTTTCGAACCAGGCAGGCACATTGAGCGAGGACAAGGGTCAAGCCTGTCGTCGATCGATTTTCATTTGTTTTCAATTTCTTGTCCACTCTGCCTGTGTCCTGTGTCCTTTCTGCTGAGTGTCCCGGTTTAGACGATGTGCTGAGTAGGCGAAGCTAGGCATTAAGACTTTACGCTATTCCCCTTTGAGAAATCTAGTCCGAACGTCCGAAAATGTGCTCTTTGCAGCGGAGTGCTCAAGAAACGGTAGCACAATGTGGGACACCACTTCGTTTGATTTCCTCCTTCTAGAACCCGTCGGAAGGATGCGATAGAAGGGAAGCGATATTTGGCGGATGGCCTCTCGGATGGCCGGACGACGCCAACTGACGGATGGACGAACGGACGTTGTTGCCTTTAAAGTCATCCCGGGCAATATATCAAAAACTTGAAAAGGACCCAGATCGGAGCCTTTTTTGTTGTCCTCCCACTCTGTGGCTCTCTCTTGTTCTATGGTCGTTGAGCTAAAGCGAGCGGTCAACTATAGCGGGTGAGGACAGGCCGCTTGATGGATTTCGGTCCCCGAAAACCGGGACTTGTCCGCACTCTCCGCAGTTCGATGTTCAGGGTCACCGTTAAAGTGTGTCTGTTCTACCTCAACCGCGTCTCGCCGATTCTGGGCCGTATACGAGTCGCTTTTGTCCCAAAAAAGGGAATATACAAAGAGCGAAATGAATAATTGTTTCCTCGGAACTTCGGCCCTTGCACTTCAGTTCGCGGCGCGTTCCAGTGTCATCTCGATGGTAGACGGCGCAATAACAATGTGTCTCTCTGCTCCTCTCTGTCTCTCGCTCGTTCGCTAGGGGTTCCTCCGCTCGGCGAAGTTGGACGAGACACATCACATATTTATGTTGGGAATGGGACAGGTTTTCTTTTATGCTTTCCCTCGCTGTTGTGTTGCTGTGAACCATCGAGCAGCGGCCACGGAAGAGCATGAAGAGGAGGCTCGTCAGATGTAAAAAGAACGTGATCAAAATAAGAGCACACCACACAACCGATGACAGGAATTGCTGACCATTGGAGCGTTGTCCAGCGTTTCTGTGGGACCAACGAACCTCCGGCGTACATGGCCGGTGCCGGAGCTTGGACCACAACGGCCCGACAACTCCCAGAGACCAAGAGGGAATTTTATTAAAGGATAATATTTGTCCACCATTACACTCTCGAGTGAGTACGAGAGTGGAGAGCTGTAGCTGTGGCCACAAGTGGGACACACTGCTTTCGGTCAAGACTTACTAGAGTTCTGAAGAACATAGAAGTTTGAACAGAGCAAGAAAAAAAAAGCGAGAAGCGACCCAGTCTATTTCAACCTTGATCGCACAATTTCCTAGGGCACGTGTGTGTGTGCTTTCTTACGTCCTACGTCCGTACCAGGAAATGTGATTTGCCGGAAAATGGATTTCCCGCAACCAGCTCCTCCACCAGCTCTGTTGCTGGCCTGGTTTCTTCGGTTTGTTCTGTTTCTTCCGCCGGGGTGGCTTGGGGTTTTATGGTTTTAATCACGTTATATGTCGTCTAGACGGACACGTATTAGATTACGAAGCTGCATTGTTTTAGAATCATATTTATGACACAATGGCCACGTTGTGTCGGTTTTTATGGACCTTCGCTTACAAAGCCTTGGCACAATGTTTCTTTATGGCAAAACATTGTCACAGCGGCTGAAGCTTATGATCGAAGATTAGTCATTGTAGGACGAGGAACAAACGGGGTGGCTTTGTGGGAGTATTATTATTAATCCACTCACCGCCCACCGCGGTTGACAGATAACTAAAAATAACCTCCGAAACCGATCCTTCTAACCGTGGCGGTCGATAATGTTTTTGGTGAAGCCTCGTTACGCCTGTTCCGTTTTTTAATGTCAGGACATTATTAAATTCGGTTAACTTTAATCTTATCTCGTCCGACGAAAAGTGGTTTTTCTCGCAGGGTATATACGCCGTAGGAAAAGTCAAAAAGTTAGCCGTTATCACGTTTCAGGCAATGTTTTTCCGCGCGATAGAAAATCCATTGCGAAGTTGGAAAGCTTCCGTGTCGTGGTGATGCTTAAAGCCCAGCTTTTCGTTGCGCTGAGGTGCGTGTGGTGGAAATGATTTCATTATAAAATTTCCCTTCTTATCCTGCTGCCGTTTTTGGAGGAATTTTCGCCCCTTTTTTCCCCACGTGTCTCGATGTCTTGGACGCTCGCGTTTTATTGATTTATGACATTTTAAATACCGCGGAAGACAGATTAAACTGCTGCTCTGCTCGTAAACTTCCGGTCGTTGTACTTTGTCCTTTACCGTCGTTACCGGGAAAGCGGAGCGGAACGGAGAAAGCTTTCCTTCGAATTTCCGGACCGTAGTACACCTGCAGGTTCGCCAGAAAAGCTTGTTCAACTTCCACCGTCCATAGAAATGGAAGACCATTGAATCCATTTGTTTGTGACAGTGATAAAAAAAACTGAGAAAATGGTGGAAAATGGTGTGGACTTTGGAGAAAAAAGGCATCGGAGGCAGCTTTTTTATGTTCTACCTGCGCCACGAAACGGACTGGTGCGAAAGGTAAAGAAATCAGAAACAGTCCTACAGTACCAAGGAAAAAGCTGGACTCTTTTTTTTTTAGTTCTTGCTGCTTGAACTGTGTGCCACTGGGTGTACTTTGCCTTGGAAACCGCCGCCGCAGCTTCGGCAAGGATTCAGGCGAACATGTTGTACAGCAGCCGCACCAAACCCATGGGCGGAAATATCGCAACACAATGGGAACAATCAAATAACAATCAGAAATCTCCACCACCTGCAAGCACTGGTTCGTTCTCTCTGCCCTGTTTGTTCATTATGGACGCAGAGGGAATCCTTCGTCGAAGGTCCTCGGATGTAAGTAGGACACTGGAGCGTGGATACGGTAGTGCTCGCCGGAAAAACGCCGAGCTTCACACATGCAGTTGCGACCCGAAAGCGGACGAACCACATCACATGGCAGAACTTTAAACAAGTGCCATCGGAAAATCGGCCCCAAACGACCCATAAACTCTCCTCCGGTTGCTGGAATTTTGTATTAAGTTGGTGGAGTTCAAGAAGGAGGGGAGTGGAAAAAAAGTCTCGTGCAAAAGGAGCAGCAGCGCAGTTGGTGGTTGGGAAAGTTTTCCCATCATCGTCATTATCATCCTTGCCCCTTGGCTTCAGTCTACAGGCCTCCGGCCGCTCCTCCGTCGCGATGGGCAATTGTTTGGAAGAGTTGGCAGAAATTGCTCGAAAGAAATATTACTACGTATGAGCTTGTGACAACCGGGGACTTGGACAGCGAGGGTAAACAACAAGCCAGAGAGGACGCTTGGAATGTTACAGGCAACACTTGCCTTTACACACAATGGTGCCGGTAGAAGTGTTGCTTGACGTTAGCCGAGAGCTCCTTTAAAGGGTGCTCGGGAGACTCTTAAAGACAGGAAGCAAACTAGCTCCACCTTCGACCGGCATACCGAACCATCCGAAAACCGTTTGCCGGGCACTTCTGGTTCGCATCGTTGTGCTTCTTCCTGCAAACGGTAACGCTTATTTGAATTTTAAACCTCCGCACACCTGAAACCGTTTTACGACGCTGATGGTCGTATACACGCGAACCGTTGTTTGTCGCCCGATTTCTCGAACGACGGTGACCGATAAAATGCTACCCTAGGCGTTAGGAAAAAAAAGCCCCCTGCCCTGACCTTGGACATTTGATGGTCGGGTTTTGCTTGACCCGGGTGCGTGCCTTAATTATTTTTGTGCTGTGTACACCCACCGGGGAAAATTCGTAATCGGTAGGCTGGACTGCCGGGCCCGGAGGGGCGTTGGGAAATGAGATGAAAATTCAAATGTGATGTATTTAAGGGCAAATGGGTTTCGGGGTGGGCCTCTGGAACGAAAACAAGGGCAAAAAACACATCCTTCTGAAGGACATCCTTATCGAGCTTTTCGTTGCGCTGGGGTGCGTGTGGTGGAAATGATTTCATTATAAAATTTCCCTTCTTATCCTGCTGCCGTTTTTGGAGGAATTTTCGCCGCTTCTTTCCGCACGTGTCTCGATGTCTTGGACGCTCGCGTTTTATTGATTTATGACATTTTAAATACCGCGGAAGACAGATTAAACTGCTGCTCTGCTCGTAAACTTCCGGTCGTTGTACTTTGTCCTTTACCGTCGTTACCGGGAAAGCGGAGCGGAACGGAGAAAGCTTTCCTTCGAATTTCCGGACCGTAGTACACCTGCAGGTTCGCCAGAAAAGCTTGTTCAACTTCCACCGTCCATAGAAATGGAAGACCATTGAATCCATTTGTTTGTGACAGTGATAAAAAAAACTGAGAAAATGGTGGAAAATGGTGTGGACTTTGGAGAAAAAAGGCATCGGAGGCAGCTTTTTTATGTTCTACCTGCGCCACGAAACGGACTGGTGCGAAAGGTAAAGAAATCAGAAACAGTCCTACAGTACCAAGGAAAAAGCTGGACTCTTTTTTTTTTAGTTCTTGCTGCTTGAACTGTGTGCCACTGGGTGTACTTTGCCTTGGAAACCGCCGCCGCAGCTTCGGCAAGGATTCAGGCGAACATGTTGTACAGCAGCCGCACCAAACCCATGGGCGGAAATATCGCAACACAATGGGAACAATCAAATAACAATCAGAAATCTCCACCACCTGCAAGCACTGGTTCGTTCTCTCTGCCCTGTTTGTTCATTATGGACGCAGAGGGAATCCTTCGTCGAAGGTCCTCGGATGTAAGTAGGACACTGGAGCGTGGATACGGTAGTGCTCGCCGGAAAAACGCCGAGCTTCACACATGCAGTTGCGACCCGAAAGCGGACGAACCACATCACATGGCAGAACTTTAAACAAGTGCCATCGGAAAATCGGCCCCAAACGACCCATAAACTCTCCTCCGGTTGCTGGAATTTTGTATTAAGTTGGTGGAGTTCAAGAAGGAGGGGAGTGGAAAAAAAGTCTCGTGCAAAAGGAGCAGCAGCGCAGTTGGTGGTTGGGAAAGTTTTCCCATCATCGTCATTATCATCCTTGCCCCTTGGCTTCAGTCTACAGGCCTCCGGCCGCTCCTCCGTCGCGATGGGCAATTGTTTGGAAGAGTTGGCAGAAATTGCTCGAAAGAAATATTACTACGTATGAGCTTGTGACAACCGGGGACTTGGACAGCGAGGGTAAACAACAAGCCAGAGAGGACGCTTGGAATGTTACAGGCAACACTTGCCTTTACACACAATGGTGCCGGTAGAAGTGTTGCTTGACGTTAGCCGAGAGCTCCTTTAAAGGGTGCTCGGGAGACTCTTAAAGACAGGAAGCAAACTAGCTCCACCTTCGACCGGCATACCGAACCATCCGAAAACCGTTTGCCGGGCACTTCTGGTTCGCATCGTTGTGCTTCTTCCTGCAAACGGTAACGCTTATTTGAATTTTAAACCTCCGCACACCTGAAACCGTTTTACGACGCTGATGGTCGTATACACGCGAACCGTTGTTTGTCGCCCGATTTCTCGAACGACGGTGACCGATAAAATGCTACCCTAGGCGTTAGGAAAAAAAAGCCCCCTGCCCTGACCTTGGACATTTGATGGTCGGGTTTTGCTTGACCCGGGTGCGTGCCTTAATTATTTTTGTGCTGTGTACACCCACCGGGGAAAATTCGTAATCGGTAGGCTGGACTGCCGGGCCCGGAGGGGCGTTGGGAAATGAGATGAAAATTCAAATGTGATGTATTTAAGGGCAAATGGGTTTCGGGGTGGGCCTCTGGAACGAAAACAAGGGCAAAAAACACATCCTTCTGAAGGACATCCTTATCGCGCGATTAAAGACTGATTGCAATCTTTAAGTTTCGTTGGGGTCATGGAAGTTTCTTTCGTTGGATTTGGGTATGTTTTAGCTTACTACTTTACTGCTTTAAGGAGATGAAGATTTACCAGATCTAGATTTCGGAAACTAACCTAAGAAAGAAACCCAGGATTCTTATAATATTGGACTTAAGCACTATTCCCGTAAGAAATATCCACAATGTGCACAGTGTTGCCCAGAGTGATGAGCATGCTGATGATGCTTGAGTCCAGTATGAAGTCGTCCTGTAAAGCCTCCTGACATCATCAAATGCTTTGAGTATCAGACTGTTGTAGATCAAGAAGTAAGTTTCCCCAATAAGCGGAGTTTCTCTTATCAAATTCTCGGAACTTAGAACCTATATTACGATCAATCACAAAAGAAACCTTTGATTCTTCCCCAAACAGAGGCCGCCTTTTTTAAACTTTTGCAATAACGTCGTCAATCTGTACGACACGATGGCGAAGGTTATGAGGTGTAAGTTTTTATACTGAGGTTTAATTTTTTTTGCTTTACCTACTTTCGTTCCAAACCTTCTTTCCTTTTCTGGGGCACAAAAGTATCACATGACACGTGTCAAAGTTGTAAGGTTATTAGTAAAGTTTGCGTTATTTTTTCGTCCACTTTCATCGCGCCTTCTCCCACACGATGCGGAAGGATGAGGGATCAAAGATTTGCGCGAAAAGTGCCCCGGAAAAGCAAATGGTTCAAAACTCACACCAACTTAAGGAAGGGAAAACCGGGAAACACCAAACACAAACGTAAGTAGGTAAGGTTCAATTCACCAGTTTTCGTTAAATTGTGCACCGAGCTGGAAACAAATTCGGGATCGGAATGAATCGGCGGGTTTTTTTTACTTCCAGTACTGCTTGCTCTTGGGAGTACGAAAGTGTGTGTGTGTGCGTACTTTTTAATAAAAGTACACCGTGCCCAAAATTTTGAAGTTTTACCTACTTTTTTCACCGAGCGAATTTTCTTTGTCGAAACAAAAATCCGAAAGGCGTAACTGGCGGTGGACCCTTTTGCCCCCTTTATATTTCTTTTTGGGGGCGAAAATGCAAGGAAAAGCCGACTTCCTGCAGCTGACAGAAACAACACTGTGCAAAATTTCCTCTTCGTACATTGTGTATGTGTGTGTGTGTGTGCTTTGAGGGAAAGGAAGGTATGCCCGTGACGTCACGCGCGTTCACTGACCCAAAGAAAAATGGTATTCCCTTTTCGTTCCTTTTTTAATGTCCTTGCCACTGGGACGGAAATGAAAAGCTCGGCGAACAAAATGAAAATTATGAAACAGGACCAACCAAGGGAATGGGGTGGCTTCGGGGAGCGGAGAATAGGGAGTGATGCTTACTCACTTTCCATTTTCCACCTGTTCTATCTCACTCTATCCCTCTCTCTCTCTCTTTCCTTTCCTAGCCCACGTTTCATCTGTCATGAAATATGCAAAAGAGTGCGCACAAAAAAAAAAAAAACGAATAAAAGCTCAAACTCTGAGTACGACAGGGAAAACATATTTTCCTCCAGCTCCTCTGTATGCAACCGTACTCCAGTAAGAGCAAACGGGTTTTTTTTTGTCGTTTCGCTCTGTTTTGTTTTTGAACCGAAAAGTGTCAAACGAAACAGTTTTTACTTTTTCGCTGCAATGTCGAGCGCAATGTTGTTTGTTGCAGGGTTTTTTTGTAATGATTTAAATTAAAATTTTGTTGTGGAGACACGGCCGCCGACACGGGATGCAACAGTGACTAAAAATTGCAACATAGTGTGTGCTGTGTGTAAAGAAAAAAGTTTTATTCACGTTCGCTTTTGTGTGTGGCTCGCTCGTTTTGTTGGTGCCTTTGTGCAGGAGGCTCTGTAGCACTCTTGTTCATCGGGATTGAGCTTTTAATATTTGGAATTAATTTTCGAGGTCATACAGAGCGTTCGGCTTCAAGGATTCAAATAAAGGCTCACAAAAAAAAAACGCATCGAAAAACCGACAACATTCCCGAACCCTTTTTTCGAAGCGATCAACGCACCATATGTGTTGTGTGTTGTGTGTTGTTTTGTTGTACATTTCCTCTCCTCTGCTGCATTTGCTTTCAACCTACACCTCCTCCTCATCTCCCCAACTGCCTCAAACAACAACAATCGGACCTGACATTAATTATTCATTTGTCAGCGTCGCCCAACCCAATGCCAAACCGTCTCTCTCTCTCTCATTCTCTCGATCTCTCTGCATCGTTTCAGATCCGTAGCGAGCCCTTTCAACGCGCGATTTTTGCGCGGGATGTGCGAATCGAATGCGATGAGTGCGCGATAATCGTGCGCGCGCAACATACGCAGATGAAAGAAAGATGTTTGCCACGCGGAAACGCCAAACGATCGAATAAAGTCCCATCAGGTGGGCGAGATTCGGTTGTGTTTTCTTGGAGCGTCTCATCACACACACGGAGCACAGGCATCGTCGTTGCCGAGTACGAGATAAATGTGTCCGATTGTACGTGTGTGTGTGTGTGTGTCGAAGAATCTGCTGCACCACGCTGCGTCGTTGCATTTTGGCCGTGCTGCTGCTCTGGAAGGGGGATGGAATTTTGCATGCTCCGGTGGAAAAGGGAGGAAAATTAATAACACCCTGTGGATGGCTGGAGAAAGAAATCGCGAGGACTCGAGTGTGGGCGCCGTAAAAAGGTCGGGAAAACGGGCCTCCGAAAAGGCGCGCGAGATACAGGCTGACAGACGCATAAACGAGAGTTGAGCATTAAAATGAGATTTTAACGCCGCGTGCATTTGCGAATCCGTGAACCGGTGCGAATGGGGCTGGTGCGTGTGCTTTGCAGCGCTTAAAGGGCACATGCATGTCGTTTAGCGTTGCATTCGTCTGCTTCGTGGTGGTTGCATTCCCGGGCACATATGCCCAAAGATTGGGGGCCACAAGAAATCGCAGACAAATTGAAACATTTTATTATAAATCGTGTTCGCTTCTGCTCTGGTTTTCTTATTTATAAAGCGTACAACAAACACACAGGCACACACATGCGCGCAGTGTGGTGGGTCGGCAGTGGCTGAAGATGATTTTTTGGCAAACGCGATACATCGATCTAAGAATAGGCACAATAAATCATTCCAAATGCCGATTGGCCGTGCATTATGAAGCGCGACGAAACGATGCCATCAATCAGGCGAGGTAAATTGGCACGTTCGATGGGGTGGGTGGGGTGGGGGTGGGTGAGATGTCACCGAAATAGAACACATGGGGTAGTGTTGCGATGCAGATGCATTGAAGCGCGGAAAATTGATTAAAAACTGAATGTTCCGATTGCGATAGAACCCGATGCAAACTCATATGAAGATCGTTTGGTGTTTTAGCTGTTGTGTTTTTGTTAATATTATTCTTGTTTGTGTTCTTATATTTGGACGTGTTGACATTGTCAATTGAATATATCCTTATTTTATGTATTCGTTTTACCTATTTAGTTTATTTATTTGATTATAATTGTTGCTATTGTTTATTTGATGTATTTTTATCTTCTTAATTGTTTTATTTTTGTATATTGTAGTTTTACTTATTATTATGAGATGCATGATTGTTGCTTTAATGTCTTATATTAATGACTATTTGTCTTCCTTCGTAATGTAGCTTAATTTAATCTTTTTTTTTTTCATTTATTCGTTATGAAATTGTTTTTTGCTTCTTTAGTTTATAAATTTACTCTTTTTTTCTTAAAAGTGACATAAATCAATAGGAGTTTGTTTAAGAATTCTTGATAATTATCTCAATTTAATTATTATGAATAGAACATTTCATATTTACTAAGCAAAATAAAAAACTATCTAGAAAGCTGTTAAACATAATGTAATTCATCATTCAAAACGTTACAGTAGGAAAGAATACATGCATAAGGAATGGAAAAAACACACAATTGTCTAATTACTCCGCCTATACGATGTGAAAACAAGCCCAACACTACCACTAACGCCCGTTGCATAAAACATGGGAAAACGACATTAAAGGAGCTTCCCGTTTTTAAAAGAAGAGAGTAGAAAAAAACGATGAAATTTGCTTAATTTTGTTCAAGAACAACGACGCGCGTCCCGTGTTCTATTACCACTGCTGGATATGTGCAATGTGGATTGAAAGGTGAGGTTTCTCGTCTTTCCTTTCATAATTTTAAATCGAGTTGTACCACACAATTCCCGCCATTCGAGGCTGAAAGCCTGGGATTTAATTTGTGCCACCCATCGGTGGCTGTTTTAATGCCCGGAAAGGTCATTTATTTGATTTGTGGATTTTCTCCTGCTTCGTGTTGTTTCCTTATGTTAATACAGATAAGCTGAGCATCTTTATTTTTCGTTTGCGTTCAGTGCCAGAACGAACGATTTGGAAGGTTCATCTTTATAATGGGTTGTTCCATTATGCTTTCGGTTGGCCGGTGCCCAGTTAAATGGCTTCTCGCCAGAGCTCAAACGAGTCATTTCCGATTGCTGAATTGCCTTGTTCGGTGTGTAGTTGTGGGTTGTTTTTTTTTCTCTCTCCTGCTCTTGGTAGAAGTATGTGAAAGATATGTTTAATGTGCTAATCACTCTTCTCTATGATGGTTTGTTGTGTTTTCGAATTGCATTGGAAAAGCGCCTAGTACTGGTCCGGCAATAACAGATTCGTTAAAATACAGCTGAAGCTACTCTAGCTCTGGTTGTTGTTGGCAGTCTAAGGTGAGAACAATCCGTCTTAAATTCAAGCAGAATTGATGAAAACATTACATTCGAACATGTTCATTTGTTGTTTTCGGTTGTTTTTCTTCCAACCAACGGGACTGGGATTTGTTTTCTGATGGGGTTTGTAAGCGGAGTTAAATGACTGTTTCTTCTAGCCTTTAGACCTCATATGATCGAAATAATGACTATCGAGAAGAAGAAAAGCTGTGAAGACTACAGAAAAGGGTAAAAACCCAGGAACCATTCCAGAACCTTAAGGTGAAACAAATATTACATCATTTGTAGCATGACTTATACCGTTTTTGGGGGGTTATCTGGTGTGAAGGGGAGTCTTCTTTTCGCTAGAACACTATGTTTGGAAAATGAAACCAACGAACGTACCCAAAACCCTAAACCGGACTCCACCAACGCTGGAGATGTGGGTGAAAGTGTATATTTGTGCAGTCACCTCTCTATTTCGGAACGCCACGCCGGCACCCATAGAGACCGTTGACGACCGTCGAGCGTTTTTACAGCTCAGGATCAAAGGCGTGTACACACAAGCCTGACGCGTATGTCTTGTTACTATTGGAACGATTCTCTGCGTACCAAGCCAGGTTAGTGTTCTTCGAAAAAACGCATCCCCGTCGGAAACCCACCTCAAAACATACTTCAGTCGCAGTCCGCATCTCCATCCCGGAAGAAAAGAACTCTGGAACAAAAAAAAAAAATTGGAGGCGAAAAGAAAAATATTTCCCGAGAATTGAACGAAAGATAAAAATAAAGGAATAATACACATTGAGGCCGTGGATGATGCGCCTTGACTGCGTTTTTTTCTCGTATTACCTTCTTTCGCTCGTTGGAGTAATGCTTCGAATTAAAGCACCTCCAGGGATCTCTCTCTCTCTCTCTCGCTGTTTGGGTCTTGGAGTTGGAGTTTTTTTTTTGGTTGGTGGTAACATTGGAGCCCTTTTTCGGCCAACTTCCATCATAAATAATGCAAGTAATAATAATATCCATGGTATTGGGTGAATCGTTCGAAGGCAAAAATGAGTCGCCGTCCGCCTCCCCATCCCGGAAGAAAAGAACTCTGGAACAAAAAAAAAAAATTGGAGGCGAAAAGAAAAATATTTCCCGAGAATTGAACGAAAGATAAAAATAAAGGAATAATACACATTGAGGCCGTGGATGATGCGCCTTGACTGCGTTTTTTTCTCGTATTACCTTCTTTCGCTCGTTGGAGTAATGCTTCGAATTAAAGCACCTCCAGGGATCTCTCTCTCTCTCTCTCGCTGTTTGGGTCTTGGAGTTGGAGTTTTTTTTTTGGTTGGTGGTAACATTGGAGCCCTTTTTCGGCCAACTTCCATCATAAATAATGCAAGTAATAATAATATCCATGGTATTGGGTGAATCGTTCGAAGGCAAAAATGCTCTGAAAAGACGCGAGACCGCTGAGGAGACCAGGAACACATCGAACATCGAATATCGTTTCGTCTATTGCAGGCGTTTTAAAGTTTTCGGTCGGCGTTTTGATTCTTCTGCTCGCTCGCTTCCCGTTCGGTTACGATTGCGGCAGTGGAAGACTGACGACGCTGAGCGGGCAAGGTCTTGCGGTCTTGTGATGATGAGCCAGTTTCTTCGCGTTTGGAGCAGTGTTCTGGACTCTCGGGGATGGGGGGAATCCGTGAAAGGTTTGGAGGTGGAAATCAGAAAACGCCTACCTATCACTTTTATCATATTTTAAGTACAAGGTGGTGCCCACGCGAACTTCTTACGACCTTTCGCTTAGGGATTGCACCCCTCCCCGTACCCTAGCATCTCTCACCATCGCAAGAGCTGGGGCGTTGGGATGTCGGGTGGTAGGCCGCATTCGCACCTCCTTTAATGTTGGGCGTGCGCTGCCGGCTCATCATTTTTGTTGCCGCCAAGGTGGTGCATCCCTTCTGGTCAGTGTTTTCCTTGGTGTCGTTTAGATTGCAAAGAAACTTGTTTTGAAGCTGACATACGATGGAGCAGCTATCGCGCCCCGGGGCCCGAAACAATCCAGGGGTACTGGGCGATTACTGGGACGCCGTTTTTTTTTTTTGCTGCGCCACTAAAAGCAGTTCGTTGTATGGTGAGCTCGAGTGTCAACGAATATAACAAGTTCCCCGGTTGGGATGGGAGTTCCCATCCTTGTCGTGAAAGACATCTTGGGAGAAATTGGCGAAATGGATCGACAGTCCGAGGGATGAGGTTCGTCTGGAAAGTTTGCTCGAGCGAACCTAGGCATGTTGCTGCCTGCATGGACACATATGTCAATTTGAAGGTGATCTGTTCGTTCGGTTTTTTTTTAATTGTTGTAAAAGTATCGAGAGGATTTTTGAGAAGTTCAAAAAGCGCTTTGTTTAGACATTTTCCAAAGTTTTGCAATGTGTGTCTCGAAAAAACCCTTTTTTCGAATGTGAAGACACACATGTTGTAAGCACTTCCTTGTGGACAAAGACTTCTTTTTGAAACGATTTTGAAAAATTACCTTCCAGCTTAAACATCACCCGAGTTCACAAGAACCTGCGAGAGTTGTCTCGAATCTGCTCACGAAAATCACTTGGAACGAATCCGTTAGTTATTGCCTTCTTTTCTTCGGCCTGGGTTTTTGTTCTGATTCTCTGCTTAACTTACCAGTTCGGATGTGATTTTTGAAGGCTGTGAAGGGCTGTTTTAAAAGGATTTGTTGAAGCATATTTTACGTAGTTATCGCACGATGAGTTTTCTTGGCGAATCTTTTGCCCGGTGGCGATTCATTTAAGCAGTCAACGACACTAAGTACGGGGTGTTTGAGTCTTGGAAGTGGAAGAACTTCAATTGCGTCTGGTTGAAGCATTGGAAATAATGTTTCTTGTTTCTTGTAATTTAATATATTTTTATTAAGCAAAACTCAGTTTTATTATGCTCAATTAATCTGTTTCGTGAATTAAAGTTCGTACTATTTCTCTAAATTTACTGTGTTTGTTGTTGCCCCACATTTTCCAAAATTGAAGCTTTCGTGTGATACAATGAAGCTCCAATTTCAGCCCTTTTTCTCCTCTCGTTTGTATACCTTCTCGAATATCTCAAACACCCCAATTTTTGGCATCTTATTTCTCATGTATTTTGAACGGCAGTAAACTAACGAGCGTCTCCTCTAGTCGCTGTACACAATGTTACTGTGCCGTTTCTTCCCTTTTCCAATAAGAAACACAATTGAATTTGATTGATACGCCACCGAGATGGTATCGCATCTCGTCGTGGTCTATCGGCCCATTGCGGATGATGATGATGGTGGTAGAGAAAGTGGATCAAAACCCCGTCTGGGCGATGGTGGTGGTGATAAGCGATCGGTTTCGTCACGCGCTGTTTCGAGTGTAATGGAAGGTGTATCTTAATTTTCCCCACAGACCGAAGATTAATTCATTGTTAAAAGGGCTTATGGGGGAGAGAGACTGTTTCGCATTTTTCGTCGAGATTTAATTTGTTGATTTTGTTAAATTGTGAAGCCATGAAATGTTTTAGTTGCACATCTATAACATGCAATAACTTGCATTTAAAAGAATACAAACAAAACATTGTGCACTGAATATTATACAAAAAATCAAAAAGCATAAATGACTATCATCTTCAGGCTACCACAGGTTCTCGCCTGCTTACCAGCATCGCCGTAAGAAAGGAAGTCATTCGTTGGAACTTATTAATGTTTCCCATCCCTTTTATTTATCTCGCTGTTTCTTTGGACTTTGCCGGCGGCTCCAAAATGCAGCTTCTTCAAGCTCGATCAACCGCCAGTTCTGTATGCTTGCCTGGGATGTGCCCCCCACGACACTGCTGCGCAAGAATCACGGCGTAAAATCTCATCCCTGGTCCATCCTCCGTCTTCAGGTTCTTGTCCAGCTGAATAGAAGGAAAAATCCTTTCCTCACGAAAACCTCAGCAATAGACAGAGACCGAGAGAGAGAGAGAGAGAGGGTCAGTCTCGTTCGGCAGCATCCGAAACAGAAGTGAAGATGAATCACAGTTTATATGTAGATCCGCTGCCGGTTGTGCGTGTTCCACACCACTTCATTCTTCGCGTCGCGTTCGACTGCATGATTAAGGATGAAAAAAGGAAGTATAACGAGAAGAAAACAGAAACTACACGAAGAATCGAAGATTATGTTACAATCTCGCTTCAGGTTTTTTATTCCTACGCCTTCTTCTATACATCCTAACGTGTGTCCCATTACAGCGTTCTTCAGTACTGAATGAACCGGCAGCAGCAGCATCGTCGTCGTTTTGATTCTCTACTTAATAATACTTTTCATTCGCTCGTTTTAGGTGAGTCTCGACGTGAAGGAAAAAAAGTTTGGCGCGATCCAACACGATCGTCATCGATCGAATCGAAGCTAGGAGCGTACGGAAAGGCTTGTGTGAGTGTTGTTTTCCAACCCGGTTCTTGTCGCTGGAACACGAAGCAACACAGCTTCTAGAAAATAAAATAATTCTCTCCCGAAAATTGTTCACCCGAGCACACAAGCGAGACGAGTTGACGGTGAGGAGATGAAACGGGACGTGTACCCAACACCTTCATTAGTTAAAAAAGAAAAGAAACGAATCTTTCCATCCACAACCCACACCCTTCGGTGTTGCGCTCGGCTTTGTCCTAAGGTTAGGGCGCACGGTTGCTGGTTTATCGAGCGTTCTAAAATATAAACAGAAATCATTATCATTTTGTAGGAATCTCTTTAATAACTTCACTGTTTCACCTTTCCACTGTGCGCTCGGTGCTGCATTTCCCGCGGTTTTTCTTTTTCGATCCGTGTTCCGATTCTGTGGCGGCTGTTAGTGTATGATGCCTGGGTCATGATCGTTTTCATCGAGCGAGATGCGATCGACCAAAACTTCTCATGTGATTTGCTTTTAGTCATCCGCACTGTAAATGAACGTTGAAAGGAGGTAACAGAAGTGACATTCTTTGCATATGTGCGTCTCATAATCGCATGGGAAGAGGCTGGATATTTAAATCTCTTAATAAATTTAACATTTTTCTATTTGTTTTGTTTGTGTTGTGTGTTTTATTAAGATTTTTGAAGTATCTTGTCTTTTGTTTTGCAATGTTACATAGTAAAAGATTTATTACATTTTTTTCTGTAAAGCGTTTTGTTTTTTATCATAGTTATTTGTTCAATGTGCTCTTATGTTTTATAATAATAGTTCTATATTCTTTCTATCCCTACTCAATTGCTTCTAATGTTTCGTTATGTTTGTTGTCGTTTATTTTGCTTGTCTTGTTTCCTTCACTTTTTATCTTCTCTTTGTAACTCTTTTTCTCCATCCATTTTTTCCACCTCTTACCTTTTCAGGTGTTTCGATCGTTGATTTGTTTGCTGTTGTTTTATTACACCGTTCGTAATGATCGTTTAGAATCTTCCAAGTTTTTTTTTGTTCTCTGCCTCTCTTGCTCTCGCTGGTGAATGTGTGTGGAAGCTGCTAATGGAATGGAACAGTTTGAGCTGGGTCGGCCAACAATCGCTCGCCCGATTACGGACACGAAAACCCCCTCCGCTCGATGCGCCGTATTTTATTTATTACTCCCAAAACGCTACCTACCGTTGGCTGTTCGTTCCCGTTTGCGTGCGTCCCATAAATGTGGCTTTATTGGTTCACTTGGCAATGTCTCAGCGCCACCACTGGACACGCACCGCACAACGATTGTCGTCTGTTGTGACGTGAGTGCGTGTATGTGTGTGTGTTTTAGGTGGTTATTCCTCTGCTCTCACCAGTCCCGACCGCTTGCCGAATTAAGCGCACCGCACACTTCTGGTGGTTTTATTTCTCAATCTTGATGGGCCCCTAGTATTGGTGGTGTTGGTGCCGAAGAAACGCGACCGATCGACAACATCAAACGCGCGCGAGAAATCTCGATTGAGGATCTTCGTTCGAGGTTTGTTTCGTTTGGCGTTCTTGGCGTTCTAATTAAATCTAGTTGCCACGATCAAGTGCATCCACAGACGTTTCATGCTGGTCCTCTTCAGCCTTCCGACTCTCAATCCCTTCTCATTTGTTTGTTTGTGTTTGGAAAAACTGGTCCGATCCCGGGAGCCGTGTGTTTTGACTGCTGCCTCAGATCCCACAGAGAACTGTGAGTTCCCGTTCGCTTACCAGCGTGGGGAAGCATTTATCATTTCGATCGTATCGAGCGATATGAGTACTTAAATGCTGTCTCCCTAAAAAACATAAAAACACGATCAAACGGAAGAAGGATTGGGGAGTTGGAAAGCATGCAGGGAGGGCTTTTCCTTTGAAAGTCAGATCATTTATCTGTGATCTACTTGTGCGCCGGTAGCAGCGAATGGTGACCAAGTGAAGGCGCCTTGGATATTTTTCATGTGTCTTGTCGCGTGTGTTTTTTTGTGTTGTTACTTTGGGGTGGAGATCGTTTCAATGGTGACACGACTGCGCGACTAGCCGCAAGCGATCGATTTGTTTTTTTTTTTTGGAGAGGCTGGCTGGTTTCGGGTGTATCTAGATCAAAGAGATTGTTCGCTGAAGAAATGAGGAATTTCTTGTTGTAGTAACGAGCATCGTGGAAGCGAAATAAATGGCCCATAACGAGGACTTTGATGTAATTCCTTCTAAAGAGGTACACGAGATGTGTTTGTTTTAAATTATGCAAATAATCTAATTGATGAACAGTGCCAGAGAGCTCGGCCCATCGCCGAGAGATGGTTGTTATGATAAACTATTTTTAACATGTCTTCAAATAATTGATGCAGAGTTCTTTGAAATACTTCACTGGCACTGGTAGAACGCAATGGTGGCTTCTGTAAAATAAAAGTTCCCTTACTTCTGTCGTTATTGTAAGTTAGAAGTCTAGACCAATAACTCAGAGGCCCACTTATGGGGCCACGTGAGCCACTAATCTCGCACATTATCGAACGATGATTAACCTGTTTTTTGTTTGGTGGCTGGTAGGTACCCAGCACACAATCGTCCACCCGAACAATTGAGCAATTTTCCAATTCCATCCGGTTCAAAGGGTCCCCAAAATCTCGATCAACGCGCCAACACCGCGCGAAGTTGACTTTGATTGAGCGTTTGCGTTTTGCCACTCGGGTGTCGGTGTTTCGATGATGGAAAGCGGATTGAGTCACGAAGAGTTGGCCTTTAGAAGGCTTAGGACTTAGATTGCTTAGAAGCATTTTCTTGATTATTAACGAAGGTGTATTTCTTCCTCTTTTGTTGCCTCTCGCTCACGCTCGCTCTATAGATTGGTCCAATCGAATGCATGACGCAATTTGATACCGTACCGAAAATGGTTAGTTTTTGGGAAAAGAAAGCCTAGCCGTTCGAGCAATTGGCTTATCAATCTCGATTAAGTTTATCACCTGCCACACGAAGGTGCACGCTTTTTTTTCTCTCTTTCGCTCTCTTGATGGTAAAAAATGCGTCAGAAATAAAGGGGAATAGCAAAATACCAATCCAGCAATCGATTTGCTGCCGGGTAGTATCGTTTCTTGCCTGCAGGACCGACCCTTAAGCAACGGGGACGTAAAGCGATCTCCGAACAGAAAAAAAAGTGGGAAAGCGCGGACGAGATTCCACAAGATTCCGTTCGCACGCAGTCACGCGTATTTACGAGCCGACCCTGTGTGCGCGCGCGCCCTCGCGACAAGAAGGGCTCCCTCGCACTGGATGGGGCCTTTTTCTTCGTTATTCAAAATAGATTAATTGGTAATGCGATACTTATCGCATACGATCAATCAATGTACTCGTTTGAGAAAGGGAATGGCAATGGGGTGATGGGTCTCTCCAATGTCCCCTGCTTTGTCACCGATGCGAGCAGGCGAGGGTCGTGATTTGGAAGTTTTTTTTTCTCTTCTGCCATGGCTATGTTTTGTTGTTGTGATGGTGGTTCATTCCAGCAGACATAACGCGGAACAAATCATTGCTTGCTGGGAAGAAGAAAAAAAACGACAGATCTCAATGGATAACCTCCAATGGTCGATGTACTCAAGTGTCGCGTGTCACTAAAGACGCTTTCGGACACCGACGGTAGAAATTGTTGGACCGAAGAAATTGGAGCAATTCTGTGATGGCTCCGGTAGAATTGGCGCAATTTCATGACTGATCAATCAATGTTGCTCTTGTTGGAGTGTGAAGTTTGTTTGGGGACTTTTCTTCGAGGGACCGCTTTTCGGGATGTTTTCAAGCGTCACGCATAATCACGTCACGATTACGCAAAAAGTTCACGCGGGTCCCTTTAATGTGTAGCATGTCTAGCACTTTTGCTTGCAATATTGAAGCTCCCGCGTCGATCGGTATCGATTTTGTACCAGCTCTTATTCTACAGCTCCCGAATTCTCGTCCTCGGAGGTCTTCATAATATCTGGGCCGAAAAGTTTTCCCCAATTTGTTATTCCACAAAGACTTACCCTGTTCACTGCATCTATCGTCTCCTCAGCGCCGTCCACCCGCTCTGGGAGGGTGCTGATGGCGCGAAAAAGGCGTGAAAGTAGTACAATTTCATCCGGTCTAGCAGTATCCTTTCAACGCCACACCATCGACATCATCATTACCATCATCGTCATCGTTTTTTGGGTGCGACGAGTTGTTTGTCGCGTCACTGCTATGCCTACACCGCAGCAGACGCGTTCATTCCTCATCCCTGGTTTCCGTGGGGCGTCGTATGACGTGTATCCGATTGCGCGCGGACACCCGGACACCCGGGTAAAAGCGTTTGGTTGATGGATTTTCCCGCGGGTGTGGCTGACAGGAATCACGGGCTCCCAAGGCGGGATGGAAATGCGGACGAGGTTTTTTGGCAGGAATCTTATTCGATTTTCGTGTTGTCGCCTTGGCGTTAGTTGCTGGAAATACGCGTCCCACGGCGATCGATAATATCTTTCGGCCTTTCGCAATCGACAGAGGGGCAGACGGCAATGAACGGCGAATCGAATGAACTGAGAGCGAGCAAAGTTTTATTCTGCATTTTCCGCTGGGAGACCGGGACCGAGAAAACCCGGAAACCCGAGAAGATGTTGGTCAAGTTGGTCGTTTGATGTCACCGGGGAGGGTCTGTGTGCCATCGGGAGGTCTTTTATTTCCCTGGTAGAATCGGGTGGAAACGAGAAAAAGGAGAAGAATTGAAGCATATTTCATCATCGATTTTCCTTGCTTTTTGTTATACGCACGCGATTCATACGCAAAAGAAAGCAAACTTTTCCAGCTGGCAAGTCTGGGATGTTCGTCTTCCGGTTGGTTCTCTTCGCAACGGTGGTTTTGCAGTAAAGTGGAAAGTTTGTCCACGCTGCTGGCGTAAGTTTATTGGCGAGCGTCAAGTGAATATTGTGCTCCCGCTTCACGAGTTTCCAGGAAGAAGTTCGCGCCCGGTTGCGATGTATTAGCAAAATGGACGGAAGCTGATGATGATGAAAATGATGACGATGCTCTCGAGCTATGATCGGGAATGTTGATCCATTTGGGAGCTGAGTGAGTTGCACAAAAGCGTTCATAGTTGTAGAGCTGAACGGGAAGCTTTCAGTGCAGTTCTTGGAAGCGTTTATTAGTTTGATGGAAATTTAATCATGAGTAGATCGATATAACGATTAATTTATTCGAATAATGTAATTTTTATTCTACTTTTAGTGATGCGAGGCAAGTAATACTGCAACAAAACGCGGAAAATTATGTAATGGTTGAGCTTGTAGTTCAGCTTTAAGGATGCAGCGCTGTAACTGCTAACCCACAATAACGAACTCTTGAGGACGACAAAGCCGTGGAGCGTGCAGAATTCTACGAATCCTTCGAACCACCAGGACGACAACGTTGAGGACGATGGGAATGAAATGAAAATAGCACACGATCGTCGCGTAACGACAACGATGACGAGAGTGAAAACTTTCTCCGCGACATCCTACCGCAAGTGCCCTGCGAATGGGAAGGGCTTAACACGGGAAAGGAGCGCTACAGAAAATGAAAGCATCAGAATAAACAGGATCAAGGACCCTTCCGTCCATCCGACGACTCTTCGTCTTCCGTTAGCGACGGTTTTGCCCACATTCGGTCGCTCGCTCGTCGTCGGTTGACCCAAGAGCTGCACTTGACTGCACATCTGCTGATTGACACTGCAATTTATTTGTGCACAACACTGCATCATCGTTCCCTTACCAGCGTCGGTTCTGTCGTCGGTTGCTCCAAGAAAAAAAAGGGAAAAAGCCGGCATTAAATGCAATAAATTGTACACAAAACCCCGAGACATTGAAGTGGAAAACGGATATCGATGATGGTACGGTTAGGAAATAAACACATCTATCCGTGAGATTGTACGTTTTCACTAGCGTCTGTGGTGATAAGTTGCAATTTTGTCGATGGGTTTCCAATGGAAAATTGAGGCCCGTACATCGGGCGTCTATTTAAATCAGAACATAGGGATTGTCCACACCGGAAGCGAAGTTGATCGAAAGACGAATCGTGTTGGACTTGCATTTTTCGGAGGGAGGAAGCAATTTATCATAATCGAAATATAAATCAATGCTTCAGTGCTGTAAGTTGCTGAGGTCGATTAGAAACAGGGGAATGGGCGAATGGTTCGGTCGCACCTATTTCCGGCAATGTAAATGGAGTCATTAGTGTGGTGGGTTATCGTGTGTAGAAGCTAGAATTAGATGACGAAGTCGTATTCAAAGAAAGTAGGGTTGCTACAAACATGTAAGTGGTAGTCGTAAGGGCCCTTGGTCTAAATTTGCCCAAAACTGCTCAAATCAACTCAGAATTGCACACTTAGCCATCATACATTGAAAACGTTTTAAACGACACGCAGTAATGCGTATCTCTCGCACGCCGCATTCTATTGCTACGATGAAAAGACAATTTCTTTTCAATGTCTTTACCATTTCCCAGAAAGCCGTTCCATTCGTAATGCCGTGAGAGACGTTTTATATCCCATTTAAATTAGACCACTAAATGGTTTAATCGCGGGCGGGATACAGGACAAAAAACACATCAGAACGCGCAGAGGAGAAGTTCTTTTCAAGGCCTCCCCGAGAATGAGGTGGAGGACGAGATAAAATTGGTTGTTTGTAAATGCCGTCGCGCCACATCTCGCGGCGCAGGTTCCTTCAACATCGTTATGCTCTTGACTGGTGACACTTTCTGTTCGGATGTTGTTCGCCCGAGAAAGCGTTCTCTGCTCGTTTTTTTTTTGTCGTGAAGAGAAATATTAAAAGACAGTAGAATGAAATGAAAAACGAACATAAACGGTACCAGCCGACCGGAGGAGAAGATTGCCATCATCATTTTTATGACCAACTAGTAGTGGGTTCCTCCCTTTGCCTCTGGTGCCCCCGGTGATGTTGATGATGATGGTGGTGGTGGTGGTTGGTTTCGTTTGATCTGTGCCGCCGCACAGTTCCATTTCCATGCGTTCTCTCGGAGGCGTATGAGCGTGCGCGCGCGCTCGCGATCGTGTTACAAATTTTTGTTCCCCGTATACACGAAAGATGCGAGGTTAAAAAATACGCTACAAAATGCTACACATACGACACTCACGCATAAACAGCCCGGTCCGATGTTCCGGAATCAAAGCAATATGTTGTGTGGATACTCGATTTGGTGGTTTTTTGTTGGAGAATTAGTTCCCCGATTTACACTGGTTGCCATCGAAACCGGAAGCTATCGGTGGCTGTTCCTGTGGCACTTGACGGGATCTCTGGGGTGTCGGGTTTCTACTACTCCATCTCTCTAGTCTCGAGCCGCCTGCCTCCCCCCAAAACTCACGTAATAATCGTAACAAGTACGTTCAGGAGAATCGTAGCCACCGGAGAGCTCCGATAACGAGATAACGCATAACTCATCGCTGTCGCTGTCGGCGAGGTTCCTTGGAAGGGGCTATTGTCCGGAAGCAGAGGTGGATGGTGTGTGCGTGTGAGGGACACAAAGAGAGAGAGAGAGAAAAAAAGCATAATGCATAATAAGTGCCGACAATTCCAAGTAATCCGAGCGCGTCGTGGTTCATGTGAATTATGCTACCAACCACTAAGAGAGGGGACCTCTCATAGAACCTGCTGGTTGGTAGGGGCCCATGCAACACCGGACATGGCGGGTCGGTCGCGTAACTTGATACAGATATTACACATTTTATGCGCGCGGTCGCGCTCGGGGA
>KZ061983.1:199993-253048 GCA_002091835.1 Anopheles maculatus
CTACAGTGTGGTGGAGGTGGTTTGCGTCTTAAGGCAATTGCTCACTTTTAATATTTATTGAGTTTGTCGAGAAAAACTGATGTTGTACAATGTATTCCCCGGTTCAATGATGCCCAATCAGTTTGAAGTCTTCATTTTAAGGACTTTAGAATTAATCGGTAAGGACTGTATAACCTTTAAATTTTGATTGTCCTGTAAATGTTTGATTAAGCCACAAGTTTCTTCACAATAGTCCAGAGTCTAGTGTGCTACGGTCAGAGCACCTTGTGTAATAGGACCTCAAATATCTTGATTTAGTTTTGCATATTTTCATTAACTCGACTTCAAATGTCGCTTTCATAGGTGTGTAAAGCTTCAAAATCTGAATTTCGTTCAAGGTGCAACCTTCCTGTACCACACTGTACAACTAATGAAGGTGAAACGGTTTGCAGCGGTTAGAAGAAGGTAAAAAAGCTATTACGTTATACGATTAGAGTGCTTCCAAGCAGCACTTTTCACGCTCAAGAACCAGAAATACACACACAACACACACAAACCGCCAACGCAGTCGCGCGAACCCTTTCCATCGTGGCATCGAACTACAAATTAACACTTCACTCGCTATTGGCACTTCGTCGGTGCTCTCGCGGGGTCACGCCAGGCTTCAGTGTGTCGCAGGTCGTTGAGGTATGTTTTAGCATACACCGAGTCGCGTTGCGGCACAGTTTTTCGAGTATTGCGAATCCGCTGCAAAGACTTGTGGTGGTGCCTTTAGGAGTGGCATACCCGCACCGTGACGAAAGTCATCCCTGTCGGATGGGACGGGCGGTGGACAGGACAGGTGGCGGGAAGTCTTTACAACACGATTGTTGTGTGCTGTAACACTAGATCGCTTCCAGGGACACCTCTTCCAGCGGAATGGGAGGTAAATATGGGCGAGCAGGAGAAGTTCCCACCTTCTTTTACTTAGAACCTGGCGATTCTGGCGCACAGAGCCACCCTGCCCCATGCTTCATCCTTTGATGTTTTGTTGTGCTTTTATTCCGTTCGTCCGCACCTCCTCTGCAGCGGTAAATCTTCGACAGGGCATGCCTGGTGGTGTACGGTACCCCCCACGGTGGTACAACCGGTGGAGGGGGGAGAGTTCGTGATGCCAAGATGTGGAGTCGCCCATCACACAGAAATGGCGTAAATCGAGCGCAGTGGGAACGACTCGGGTTGCGCGATTTGTAGCTCTTGCCGCGTTGTTTGTATTCCGAGAGTGTATTCCAACCTTTTCATCCCGAGTGGCGCATCTCCGGGGATCCCGGGGATCGAGTCTGCGGTCCAGTTCAGGACGACAGGGCCGGTTACAGTGTGACGCAAAGTACATCTTTCGCTTTTGTTTTACGTTTTTGTTGCCGTTGGTCGTCCCGTTGTTTTGGATCACAGTTTACAGCTTTACCGATAAACTTTTCCCGCCGAGTGAATCGAGTGCACTATTGGCTGGGTTAAGTTTGTCCAAGCAAGCTGAGAACCTAGTCGAGCGCAGTTGCAAAAGGGACGCCCTTTTTGCCGCAGGAGCCTCTGCTCCAAGGTTTGCCGAGGGGAAACCGACAGTGAAGGTTAAGAAGGCGCGCATGCCGAGCCAATAAAATGAAGTTAAATGTCAAAGCGTTTCGATTTCCGAACAGCACGTGGTATTTGCCTACCCGTAATGGCTCTCTAGGACTGGGGTAATGTCACCAGTTCTATTCCCGCAGAACACACAGTTGTCTACGGAGGTTTTATTTATTCTTCGCTCAGTTGTGCACTGCCTACCCCGTTTTCTTGTGGGATACTTGATGGGGTTTTCATTGGAGCATCTTCCCCGGAATGCATTTGTAGCCGATGGACTAGCCTGGGGAAGCTCGGAAACTCCCAAAAAGGGCAAATGCGGTAAAGTGAAAGTTTTACTCCAACGAAGCATAACCAAAACCGCGACCGGCGGTACAATACATCCTCGCCGGGAGTTCGGTTTGGGGCTTTGAAAGATATGTAAAATCCCTTTCCGCCGCTCAGTAGCGGTTGTGTGAGTGTGTATGGTAATGAGCACTGGCTGTGTGTCGAATTTACTTTATTGGTACTAAATTCATGCGAGTGGCCTCGGACAACTTCGTACCAGCTGTGGGTGCGGAAGCATTCAACGAATGCAAATCTGTGCCACTTTTTGAATTCGTTTTCGTTGCGGTTCGTTTGAGAAACAGCATGGACCTGACTGGGGGATTGGTCATAGACGCTAGCGCACAGAAAATTGGGGCACTCGGAGGTGCAAAAAGAAGTGACCCAGGCGAATTTCCAGAGCTTTTTTTGAATGTCTACAATGCTGTAGCTCGTGTGTAAAATGTGGCAAATCTATATGTGTCAAGAGAGCACCTAATGCAGACAGTAATAGAGTAAGCACAAGAACCTTCCAATATTTCCAATCGATATTAACACGCTAAGCACATCATACAATGCAATCCAGCAACGTAACCACTTCCTCGAAAGCAAAACCACACCAATGTGATTACGGAAATGGATAACTTTCCCGCTGTGTATGTATGTGTGTGAGGAAAATCCCATCATCGCGCGAGAATGCGATCAGTCTGGGCTTGCCGAATCGACCGTTCCGAAAAACATCGAATTCCGTACCCCGGAATCCATCAATCAGACACTTGTGTACGGCAGTGGCTGTGTGGAAAAAGCGAGAGTTTTACTGGACTGGTGTGGACGAAGAAGCGAGTACTTACGAGTGGTTACGCGGTTACGAGTTGTTACAACGTTGTTTAGCATAAGTTTCGCTGCTTTCACTGATTGTGTGTCTGGTCCGAGAGAGAGAGAGAGAGAGAGAGATAGAGGGACAGGGTAAATGGGGGAGAAAAACGGTAGCTAGCGAGCCAAGTTGGACATGGGTGAAAATGATCAATGCCCAAAATGGCTACCCAATGGGTGCCTCTGGTACGAGCTTCAACATCCGGCGCGCCCTGTGAAGGTGGAGATTTGCACACGATGTAACCGTGAGCTTAGCAGTAGAACCGAACCTTACCCGGAATGGATGGGAAGTAGTTATAATTCGGTGCTGGTTCCCCGGTTCGCGTCCAGTCAGGCAGGTCCGAAATGCCACATGATTACGCCACGGGAACGTTCGGCCTGGACAGTGGCGTATGATGTAGCTAGCTCCGCACGGGAACAGGCAGCAGTTAAGCAGGTGCAGATTACGGAAGGAAATCTTTTTAATGCGGATTTGTTCGCCGTGTGTACGACTTGCCGAAATGGAATTGGAAGCTCTCTGGACGGTAGTGGCTTGAAGTTTGCCGGAAAAGGCTGACTACGCTTTTGCTCCAACTAGTCTGTGGCGCGTGGTGGAAACGGAATCATTAGAATTGGGGAATGGTAGGAATCTAGTTGTGGTACATGGAGCCTTTAGTCTTACAGCTAGTCTGCACAGTTGATACGTGTAGCGATGAAATCTGATCCTGATTCGTTGTGCCCAGTTGGTGCAGAAAATTGGGAAAAGCTTACTGGAGCAATGGCCACACGAGTTCCAGGGAATTTTATAATTTTTCGTACGAAAATGATACTGCTAGCTATAACGTGCAATTGTTTTGCTACGGATCGGTTTGTAGAAAATATTATTGAATGATCCTTTCTGCTAATTTACTTGAGCAAGAAGATGTTGAGTAAACCTTTGGAGATTTGTTAGTTTTAGCTATAAGCAGCTATCTCTGAATCGCAATTTTGACAATCAAAGTTGGGGGTATTCCCGTCGGTATGTATATGCCGTCTAAGTCCCTGCATATTAGGCAGTCAAAGCTGTAAGAAGTCTTTCAAGATGCTTGGTTTGTTTGTGATAGTAATCCAATTTACTTTTCGCGATCGCAATACTCCAATCTAAGGTCCATTACATTGCTCCCGAATTCTGTTCTGACCAACTGCTCCAAAACAGGTTTTTACAGTTATCCAGATAAAAGACAAATTCTCGTACTTGGCTCGAGAAGTGTCTCGAAAACATAAAATCCACAAATGCATTTCTTTGCCAGCTGTCCGAAACTCACTCTCTGTTATCTTCTGTACCGTGTACCGTGCCGCAAAGACTCACCGACCTCTCCGCGACAGTACCGCCCTCAAAGTATGAAAACATTAATTTGTCGATAATAATTTGGCACAGACTCGACCACCACCGGTCGAGTGATGCGTTCCGTTTCGCGTTACGAACTCCCATGCGGTTGTGTAACCAAATTTTGGTTTTTATTGCCACATCCAGCCAGCTGGAATTGAAATTTCGGCAACGTGGCCGGCTATCACCAGCAGTTCCACCGTTTTGTAAGAAGCATGTCGCCTGAGTAGGAAGCTTAGTTTGGAGCAAAGGAATAAAAGAAAGAAAACACAGAGAACAACATCAATGGTGGTTGCAGCACTTCTCCGGTGGCAGCTACCGGTTACTGTGGACCTCCAGGGTGGGAACGAGCGATGGGTGGGTTGTGATGTCCCGCGAATCGCGCGGTCGCTTCTTCGATTAGTGTCCGACTGAAAGACGACAGAACCACAGCCAAGGAAGTCATCTCAAATTATGCAAATGAGCCACTTTTCTCGAAATTAAATTAAGCAATACGCTCAATCGAGAAAGCAACGGTGGACGAAGGGTGTGTGCCGCGAGCGTGGTGAAGGGTGCGTTCGATTCGAGGTTCGAACTGTCCGTGTCCCAATGGTGCTCCGTGGGGGTAACTGTTGAGGGGGATAATACGGGATGCGAGATTCTGTTTCTCTTCTGGTTGGAGAAGGATTTCGGTACAAACAGCTCATGGACAGTGAGAACAATTTAATGTCACCATTTGTTTGAGCTTGTTACACTATCTGTGCTTTTTTAATACAACTCTCTAATGTCTGTAGGAATAATAATATCTCAAACGCACACCAGACAAACAAAACATTACATCCAACTCTCTACCGATATCCGATCTCTGCAACAGTAGTCAAGGCTCAACTAGAACCGGATGTATTGTCGAATCGTGAAGTGGTTTGTGATGAGGGGAGAATGCGAATGCATGAAGTGACAGAGAAATGTAGCCTCGAAAGCTCTAACGGAAACACATTCACCAAATCCCTGAAACCTGCTCCCATCGGCCATCCCATCCGGTAGGTAGGTGTTTGCGTTGAAGGTTGTCCCCGAGGTTTCGAGTGACCGCAAACCACCGCAAACGAACGAATCGACACATTTGGGGGAAATGGTTGGAGAAAGAGGAGAACCAGAGTTCTGCCGGGTGCTTCATCAGCTTGCCTAGCCCAACACCGTGGAATGCTGTGGACGTGATGAGTATTTCTCTTTTTTTCTCATACTCTCTCCTCGACGGTGTGTTCTGGGACAACTACTGTGGGATAGAATTGCAAATGGCTTTCGAAGCATTCCTAGTGAAGTGAACGACATCAGGTAGAGAAGTAAAAAAAAAACACATCGCGACTTGGGTGCGCTATCGGTTTTCCAAAGTCCACCAAAAGGGGAGCAGAAGGTGCGCAAAGAAAGCCCGCCAGCATTAGTTCGAAGGTGTTTTATCCAGCTGTCGTTATCGTCCATTTGAGCGACTTTTTGTGAGTTTTGTTTTGGGACGAGCTTTGACTACGTGACTACATCCGGTTCTAGTTGAGCCTTGACTACTGTTGCAGAGATCGGATATCGGTAGAGAGTTGGATGTAATGTTTTGTTTGTCTGGTGTGCGTTTGAGATATTATTATTCCTACAGACATTAGAGAGTTGTATTAAAAAAGCACAGATAGTGTAACAAGCTCAAACAAATGGTGACATTAAATTGTTCTCACTGTCCATGAGCTGTTTGTACCGAAATCCTTCTCCAACCAGAAGACATTTGAAACGCTCATTGCCCATCATCGTTTGCTAGGTTGCAAATGCGTCGTTTCTCCGACCAACAAATGCAGTCCATAAAAATTCATTCCGCCTCAGAAACAGTCAAAGAGACTTGGCGTCGCATTGCCCCATCCATTTGCAGGGTGACATTCAAACGAGCATCAGCCCTTTTTCAGCGAGCATCATTAAACGATTGCGCGTCATTTATTCTGTCAAACTTTAATTAGTTATGCAAAAGCAGCTGGCCGGGGCGCAAAACCAATACACGGGACAGGAAAATGTGGATGGAAAATCGATTCGGGCTCTTTTGGGAGAAAGCTATAAGTCTTCGCAATTGGAAGCTTAAAGTTGGTTCGAAGTTCGCTTCCAGTTGTCATTGGCTGTAGCTTGTCAACTGGAACTCCGATGCAACCGTGACCATGAATGGCAACTCCATTACCATCTGCACAGTTTAACGACCCATTCACACACACGCGCTCACGAGGGAGTTTAAATCATTGGAAGGAGATTCCCATGGGAAGCTTGAGTTGTCGAGACTGATTTGAATACGGCGGGATTAAACTGGAGGGTTTCCGTAGATGTCAAGGATCCTTGGGTATAGGAAATATATTTATTCTACTACAGTTGTTGGGGTTATGGAATGCTCAGGCAGGGTTATTATTGCTATGATACCCTTAAAATTCTTCAAATATTTCATCAAATGAACGTAACCTTGTTAATTTACATCGCCTCTATTCGTCAACACTCCATTTAATCCGTTTCACACAATGTCCCATTGTGGTGGAACATGTTTTTAATAATGTTTCTGATGTGTGCTGCTGGCTATTTCTGGTCGTGTCGCGAATCTCCTTTTTCCCTAAATGCATTTTAAAACGCGAACAACATGCATCCCCCACATCCAAACCAGAGCCAATGTTCCGCACCACAGACCAATGGCAGAAACGGCATAATCAATTAAATAATCTTAATTGGATTGCAAACTTTCCACAATAATTTCAAATTACATAAATTTGAATTCTATTCACAATTCTTCTGTCGTGCGCGCGGGCGCGTCTGTCGCGTGTGTTTTTTTTTTTTTGTTGCACTGCGTTGGTTCTCTCTCTTTCGTCTCTTTTTTCATCCCATCGTCGGCATCCGGTTGATTCATTGAATTTTCTGCACACTGCATCTCCGCCAGGTTTTTGTTTGTGTGCCACCACTAACCGATCTCCCCATTTGACCGATCGTTTGATCATCGTCCATAAGTGCATTTAATCGACAAGAACGAGGCCACTGCAACTGTTCGCTTTTGTCCAGTTCGTCGTGTCCGTGTGGTGATGGTGGTGCTGGTGGAGTCCAGAGGGAAGGACCTTCTTGGTCGATTTATTTCTCTCTTCCCATTTCGAGATAATACCACAGCGGGGTTGTGTTTGCATCTTTCAACGCGACATCTTGCCTGTGGATCATCGGCAGCTCGGAACGATCGGTTCCCGCCGACAACGCGCGTTAAAGGTCGAATTATTATTATCTGTCCATTTCCTGTCGCGCAGTCCTCCGTCCGTATGCGGCTACACTTCTTCCGTACCCGAGCGTTTTGGAAATTTAGGAGCAATAAAAGCACACACCGGCTGTGGAGCAACGGCGAAGCCACCATTTACGCACGACGGTAACCTCCGAAGCGCCTAATAATTCGCATAAATTTCTTAATTTGGGATAGTATCGGGCTTTAATGGCATTATGCAAAAATTGTGATCGAGTGGCGAGCGTGCCGGCCAGTTTTGCTGCGTACGGCGAACTATGGGAACCACCGTCGAGCCCGCGTCATAAGACATAATAACGCACCAACGGATCCCCGGATCTTGTGGGATGGCGGTTCGATTCGATGCAGCTCTGCAGTGGTGCACTGGGGCTAGTAGCGGGCAGCGTGCTTGGATCGAATAAATGTTTAATGATTGCTAATAGTCCGCAAATGGTAAGGGCACCGGAAGCCGGCTCTAGGGCATTAGAGTTGATTGGACAGCGATTCGTTTGGCAGTGTAGTAGCAGTAATGGGTACCGATGGTGTGCTTTCGCAGGAAATTGGCAAGCTTTGGGGGCTTGCCATGTGTACCATATGGTTGTCATGCAGTGTTTGAGCGAAGTTCATGCAAAACACTTCTCATGGTACATAGAGTCGGTGGTTGGCGTCGGTCTTCACACGGCATGGCAGGGTATCGGATCTCAACCGTATCGATGCCCTGGAGTAATAGAATTATCTGAAAGCATAGTTTGTGTAAGTCTAGTGAGCCATCATACTGTCGATAATACTATATAGCATTGTAGATGATGTTTTGAAATGCGGTTTAGCTTCTTTCAGCGCAAGTAATGGTATCTGGTAATGGTAGACCAAGTTTGATAAGAAAATATATAGTTCGGAGCATCCAATGGTCAATATGTGTGCATGCTTTTCATATTACTAGCAGTATGTTTAAAATCTTCTTCTTCCTTGGCACTACAACCTCTGTAGGTCTAGGCCTGGTAGCAATTGCTAGTTCTCTGTGACTTAGTTATACCCGTAGCTGGATAGTCAGTCCTGCGTACGGGGAGGCGGTTCGCCGGGATTCGAATCCCGGTCCTGCCGTGTGAAGACCGGCGCCGCTATCGGATACATCACCGGGCCGCCCCAGTATGTTTAAAATACGCAACTAAAATCTACAAAGCGAGAAAAGTGATCTGGTCATCCCCTACTTAACTACGATGCATACATTGTCGAATCCCGTTGGAGTTTATTTGCTCCTAATTAGCCTTTTCAATAATTCTCGCAGGACCGACACGGACAAACACGCCCGGACACACAGATACAGTGCAATCGATCCCTTGTGAGAAGACTCGGTCTGTTTATGCAGGCAAGAAGCCACCAACAGCCACTACTTCTGTCCATCCAGTCCAGGACTCGATGATGAACCGTTTGCTGACTTACCATTTCCAACTCGGACAACTGTTGTGCCTCAGTAAAACATGCATCTATGCAACAGCTCGTTCCCCTAAAGCAGCATTCCACCAAGGTCCGTTCTTTTTTCGCCCATCCTATTCTACGATTCATCCCGTCCGCAAGTGCATTAAAATAAACAAACTGTTTCGAACCTGAAACGCCGCTCCGGAACCGGGTACACCGGGACGTTTGATTCCCTTTGTGCGCAGCCCGATGCATAATGACATTCCTGCATGGTGGCCATCTGCGGTGTGGTGTTACTAGAAATGGAAGCGCATCGGAATCATCGGTACGGAGCGCAGAACAATTCCGGATTCTGTCATCCGGCAGTCAGTGAGTCCCTTCGGGAGTGCGCCGCCATTCGCCGTCCGAACTACGATTGGCATTTGTTTTTATTCGTTCGGTACGGTTTCGTTGTTGGCAAAAGGGAGAGAAAAGTGTGACTGTTTATGGCGCTTCGCATGGTGCGTACACGCAGTGGCGCATAAAATAATAAACATAAAATAATAATCATTATGAGCACGAACTACCTCATTGGTGCTGCCGTGGCTGCTTCTGCCGTTCCCAACGAATGGGGAACGCAATGGGAATTTCAAATTCCCAATTCCTATTCCGGTGTGCGTTCCTGGCTCTGTTGGTCATTAGGAGCGTTTGGCTCGTTCCTTCCGTTAGCCCTTCCTGGATCAGTTTCCAATCCAAACAATTTAACAACAATCGATGTATTATTATTACTTCCAACTGTCGCTGTTGCCGGATGATGCAGGCGGGTTCGAACCGGTAGCAGTATGGTGGATATTGTGACCCGGTAAACTGGGTGAATTGCAGCAATGGAGCTTTAGTCCGTGGCATGTGGCAGATGAACCATGACCAAGTTTTTAATGGTAGAAAATTTCTCATTAGCGATACATGATGACTGAGCTGTAGAGTCAGGAACTGCAGGGACTTGTGGGCTGCGTATGGATTAAAAATTCAATGAATTTTCGCGAGATTTTGAGTATAAAGTTCTTTGCGTAAAATTAGGTTTGTTGAGCTCATATGTGTAGCTCATATCATGTGAAAGATTTAATGCTTTCCATTATCTGGGTGGCCTAACGTAGACTCTTTCCTAGAAGTTTGCTGGCCACTGAATCCGATCTGTGCACGTTACTCCCCAATCCAATATCCCACGAGAAACTCCCTTAAACAGTGCCTCGTCGCCAAGATCATACCTGGTGGTGAGATAAAACAAACAGAAAACCGACGCGTCCATGCCAACACGTGACATTCGATGATTGTTATCTTTCATCCCCCACGCCACCGGCTGACCGGTTTTACTCGATAGGGGTTGGATTGCTGTCATGCAGTTCACCCGCTCTCACTCCTGTGGTTGAGTGATGTCGATGATGAAAAGCATCCGCCATCAAATATGCATACCGGGGCGTAGAGATCTACGATACGGCTCCAAAACGCACAGTTTCTCGTCCCCTTGCATTTGAGCTCGGGCGGATTTCGGCTTAGGTTTGTTTGGTGGACATTGGGAGAATGGAAAATGACATCGGGAACGATCTCGGACAGTTCCAATCAATCTAACGAAATCGAAACGATAGCTTCCATCAGCAAATGTCTGAGCCGACGTAGTTTTTGGGACTGTGTGTTTTGCCTTGGACAAGTGGCAAGAAGTAGCCCAATAGGCGAACAGGCGAAGCAAAGACAAGGAACGAGCAACTCCTAAAATGGAACCACATATAGTGGTGCCTATCGGAGATAATTAATTTATTAAAAACAAATTACTGATTTACATTTTAAATTTACTTTTTATTGGAGCTGGGAGCGCGTTCCATGCCTTACAGGCCTAAAACACAGGAGTTCGTTTTGATTGTGGGAAAAGGATGCCGGTCAGCAACTTCTTCTCCGGACCTGTCTCGAACCTCGCATTCGATTGATGATCGCTTAGAGTAAGTTGAGTGATTTTTATATGCGCTTTTATTGCCCCCTTGGACGCCTACTCGATCGCGGCAAGCTTCTCGACCATGGCACACGCTACGGATGTATGTGTGTGGGGAAGAAATAACACAAAGACATCCCATTCGATTCGTTGTTTGTGTCGCGGAAGGTCGCACAGGTATTTATGGGGCGATAGACGGCAGTGTCTATTGGTGATGCGAATGGGGTGCAAATGTGAGTTGCGCCAAGGGGAGTTTTTGTTTGGTGTGCGTTGTGGTGGAATATATTTCAAATTAGGCAACAATCAAATCACTGATTTTGTCAACGGTCGAAATTGGCTGAGTTACGATGGTTGACAGGAAAGAGCGTTTTGAAGCGTGTTTTATTGTGTCTCATTTAGCTCTCAAGGTGATGTTTGATGACTTGGAGTTGAATTTCGGAACTCAGGATTGGTTTTGGAGAAAGTTTCCTAAAACTGCAATAGCTCTTATCTTAACTTCAAATGAAGCTGCAAATATCGTTCCTTCAGCATAGGATATAAATGAATGTTCAGAATAACTTTACGATCCTAAACAAACAACCAAATTATTATATCCCTTCTCTCACACTCTTCATACTCTCGGCTTGTCTCTTAAGGCGATCACTTTGCACAACATTGGAGAAACGCTCTAGTCGACTCTTTACCCTAGACCATATCGTTGAGCGAATGAAATAAAAATCAACACATTTTGTCCGGAATTGTCCGAAACATGGGCGGGAGAAAAGTTGGCAGCTCCCTAAAAACGACCCCAACAGAACCTCATTTTCTCACCACTTCGTTAATTTTTAAGCACCAATATTTCTTGGCCGGCGCACCCGGTGTTCCGGCAAGCTTTGGTAAGCGTTCTAAGTCACCGAGTGCCTCGCTGGTGGGTGCAGCATAAAAATTCATAACTCAAAACAACAACTCAACTCAACGTGCGAGGCTCCCCCAAAACGGAAAACCCTTGTGCCCGGGGTTTTTGGGACGTAAAAATCTAAAACAAAAATACTCGCAAGCAACTCGAGTTAGACAAGCTTGCGCTGTTTTCTTTGTACATGCGTGTGTGTGTGTGTGAGGCTCCAACGAAACGGATGACAGGAGATTATTATGATAACTCTTTTTGCGCTTTCATCACCGAGTCTGGGTGGACATAGACGCGGGTTAGGGGTCAGGATAATTGTGAGTTGTGAGTTGTGGGGTGGTTGGCGAAAGAAGAAAAAACTCCAAAAACCACCCAACCACCCTAGAACGTGCCGGTTTCGCGAAATGAGCAACTGGGAGGGACAGAGAAGAAGGGGAATTTAGAATTGAGCAATGGAATGGATCATAAGCAAAGGAGCAAGAGAAAGAAAACGGCTCGCTAAATGAAAGAATGAAGCGCTGTACACACATACAAAAAAAGAGGTGAATGGTTTGTCTGGGCGCGTCCCGAAAGAAACTTGATAACAAATGGCTCGAACGTGTTGAACGTAGGTTCGCGCTGCGTGGAATTTATTATGCCATTCGCTCGGTTCGCTCCCCCCCACTCCCCCCCATTCGCGCTTCAAACTTTCCCATCGACTTTGGGGCACACATCTTATCAACGCTTTTATTTCGATTTGGAGAAGAATCTGTTGGCTTTCGGGGTTGTAGTGTTTGTTGTTGCTGTGCGTATCCGTTCGGCAAAGTTTTCATTTAAGGAAGGAAAAGTAAAACTACAATTTTGAAAACTGGGCAGGAAACTGCGCCCCCGCAACAGCATCAGCAACAGCGTTTAAGAAATTTATCTAATGGGGGTCCTGTTTTTGGCCGTCCGCCAGCAGCAGCGGGCGCACTGCTTTCGGGGCGGGCTTGTTTGTGCGTGGGCTGGGAATGTATGGCAAAATGGGACAAACCGCACGATCGAAACTTGAGGTTCAAAAGCAAGCTTCCAGGTTCGGCGGGAAGTTGCCGTTGGTGTTGACGGGAGAGACCGTGGAAAGAATAATTCTTGTATTTTAGTTCCTTTTGTGGGTTCGTAGCGTTGTGGATGCGACGAGATCATAAAGCTGATTGTTTTGTCTTCTTTGAATTATCTGTAGAGCTTAAATTTAACTTGTGTTTTGGCTATAAGTTCTATCAGGTTATGCTTTATGGTTTACTAAGGAGGGCTTCGTGTTTTACTGCTTTACTTTAGGCTTATTTAATAAGTTCCCAATCAAGCATTAAACTTTATATAACTTTATACTCCAAGAAACGCCAGCTACTCCAAACTCCAACACATCGAATATTCGTTTATCGTTATTCTCGTACTTATATTCGTCGACTCCGTTGTCCAGTGCTGTAATCGGAAGCTTTTTCGGTGTTACGTCGGTTCCCTTTGCCGTTGCTTTACCGTGTGTCTCGGCAACACTTTTCCAATATCCCAACCGTTCGCGACGTTCGTGCACGGGGAACGATTTTCTTTCCCGTCTATTCCCGCATGTGGCAGAACGGCCGATCACTTACGTAAATTGAAAAACAATCAACGAAATGACCTTAAACATTCCGTACCGTGTGCTATGGCGTGTCGTTGAAGGTATGGTTCGTATTTAGTAGCAGACCTATGGACATACACTCCGCACTGCTAGAGAGGGCTCGTCACCGGGTGTAACCGGGTGCACACAAACGGTATTAGCTGTAGGAGCAACAAAAAAACCGAAAGCTGAAAATAGAAGAAAGAAGAAAATAGATGGCACGAGCGGAGTACGGAAGGTGGCGCGTAACATTCCTGCCAGGCGTTGGTCGAACGATTCCAAGGTGTGCGTTGCGTTTTTCCACCGGCACAATATGATATGCGGTATGCATAAAATGTCAATAAAGTCAAAGTAGCGATTGCGTTGCGTGCCGTTGGCTTTCTCTTCTTGTGCGCGCGCGCGCGCGTCACAAGGCGGTTATACCTTTTCGGACAGTACGAAGAGTGGATTATCACGCTAAACGACACCACGGGATGCTTCCGTAGAGCTCGATTGTGGAGCATGCGACGCAGTGGTCAGGAAATTCTACCTTCTTTTTTGCAGTCCGTAGGCACCCATTCGCGCTAAATATGGTTCAAGTCCCCGGTCAGACAACAAGAAACTCCGGTGTGCGACTGGTTTCTGTTAGGCGAATAGTAGTGTGCAGCTCCATTTGAAGACGTCCAGGTCCAGGCAGGAATCGGTCGTCTGTCCGTATATGTAAATGTGCGCGCGGATCATCAATCTTCCAGGCCGCCGGTTCGCCGGAACTGAAAGGCCCAGTCTGCACGCCCGTTTATCGCTCGTTGTATCTCGCACACCGCGCGAAGGATGCATCATAGAAAGCAATTAAATGTGAATCAACGATACACGGACGGGGCAACGTCGTTGTCGATGCAATCCTAATGTCTTCAAAACGGTTCTCCACTCAGCGCCAACATTTGTCGTATCGTGTGCGTACGGGACGTGGGTTTTGCATTAAAAATATTAAATTTTGCCTTCGAAGAGGTGGACAATGGGACAGCAGTATCGCGATTTATTCTAAGCACGCTTAGTAGCGATTTTTGAAAAGGCTCCAATGTTCTCGAAAAAGGTCGAGCACTTCGGAGAATAAGTGCATACGTTTGAAAGGTTGAATTCCCACCAATAACTTAGTCGGACTCGCTCTACCGAAGCTCCATTTTGCATTCAAGCGCAGTGTTCGGTGATGGATTGAGCTAGAATTAGAGGGCGATGGAAGTCTCTGAGGAGTCATTGGAACTTGAGAGCGTGTAGGTGAAGTCGGAGCATTTTGATACAAATTTGCTAAAGGATATTGTAAATTATCCTAAAGGATAATTCTTCTCAGTATAGTGAAAATTGATCACATTTTAGAACGAAAAACACTTTTGATGCATCATTGATTTTAAATCATCCTTTTTGCACAGCATTAAAACCATAAAACCCTTCACGGATATTCCAATCGATTGCTCGCTCAGTCTGCAGTTGCGTTTGAGCCGCATCAGTGGCATTTAAAGCAATTTATGCGTACGGTTTTGTGCATTTTATTTATTGCATTTCTGCATCCCGAACCTATCACCCTCACGCCACGGTCACAATTCACCCGACTAGAGAACCTGCTGCTGTCGCGCGATATTTCGTGTTGTCTTTCGGTTCTTTTAGCTTTTGTTATTTTCGTGCTGCTGTTGTCGTCCACCGTCCGCTGTTGTGTCCGCTATCCGGTACATGTCTGCCGGTGACTCCGTGCCATGCTCCTGCCCGGTGACGAACAACGGCGAACATGACGAGACGCCTGTTTGGACATTCAAATGCAACAGCCAGTACCGTTGGATGCACTTTTTGCTCACCTTCCCCTACTGCCCAGGATCGCTCGGTGCTGCCAATGCGAAAATCTGCCAGAATCGTGTGCATGACCTGAACCCCGAGACCACAGATTCGGAGCCGGAGCCCCGAGAGTGGTGTGAGCAACGAGAAATGCAGGATCACTGAATCAACATTCTGTGAGTTGTTGGTCAAATTGTTCCGGAGCTTTAGCGTTGGCGTACGGCTGGTTGGTTGGTGTGTGTGTGTATGGCGCTGTTGGATAAGTTCTTATCATGCATGCATGCCTCGTCACTTCATCATCATCGTCATCGTCATCATCTGCGTAAATTCCCACCCATCTGCTGGATCTGCTGCCGATGGAGAATGGGGTTGGATTTCGGATTCCAGCTGCCCTTTAGAAGCTTGCTCTCTTGCTCTCTCTTTATCTCTTTATTCCTCTTCAAAGAGCGGTCACAATCGTAGGCAAAGTGGTATTTCACTGACGTTAACGGTGGTCGGCCGGGTCTTCTCCGAAGTCTTGCATTCCTGTGAGCTGGTGCGGTTCTTGTCCACGTTGAGGAGGACGACGCTTCTTGCAAGAAGGCGTACGTCGCACACTTGACTTGTCCTTGCTGCTCACCGATAGTGTACACTGTCGTACTGATACTATGTTGTGATTGTTGTATGCTCAACTCCTCCCGACCGGTTTTTGGTCGTTATGCGCGCTGTTCGGGCACAACCCTGCACTTGTCAGTTGTAGCGATAAAATCAATAACGACAATAATGACAGAGTGGCAAGAGCGATGCTGGGACGTAACCGAACCGACCCAGTGCTGACTTCGTACTGTTTGCTTTATTGTAATACGGGTTTTCGGGGATGTTCGACGGGACTTGGCATTGGTGGACGTTCGACATCAGAAATAATAATAATATCGAGTGCTTAAAGAGACAGCAAGCAATAATAGCGAGCAAACTCACACACACATGGATACATCTCGGTGACAGCTGGGCAACAGCTCAGGTTTATGTTGCGTTCACCGTTGTTGGACCAAGCCCTCCAGTTGGTGGGCGGCGTAGGGTCCACTGTTGGCTGGATGTTGCATTGTTGTCTTGTTTGACGGTGTGTTGCACGGCCCACGTGGAGCTATTATTGCACGGTAATTGAGTTATTTAAAATTCTTCTCACGCTGCACGCAATGCTACGTTTAATGTCTATGGAAAGCCGATCAAAGACTTCGAACTTAATTGCGCTTTATGAGGCAAAGTCTTTGCCAAGAATAAGTTTGGTTAATCATCTGATGGCAACCAGGCATTTAAAGAGCCGTTAAGGAATAGCCACAAATTCTGATGTTGATTCTGTCGATTATCATTCTATTGCCAGCAATGATATCTTCGTCTGCTCTTGCAAACCACACTGATTGAACATACTTTTAAGAAAATCAAACCCGACGTGTGTACTGGTCCGGTCAATATTCGTTCAATTTCCCAAAGGACACGCTTGCGGTCTCCAAACCGTTCCCCCCCTACACACACACACACACCTAAATCGAAATTAAAATTTGCATAAAATATGCTACACGATTTATTCCCACCGGAGGGAAACGTGACGTGTGGTGTGAGTCCAGGCATGTATTGGCTTTCAGCTCATCCAGCAACTAGACCTCCGAAAAGTGGGTTTCTTTTACGCCTTGCCACATGATCGATCCGCAGGCTCTGTGCTGCGGCTGATGGTAGCTAATATTCCTTTTCCGATCGAACGATGAACGCAAAAGTTCTTCTGATTCGATTGCTGCACGAGGTACACGAGATGTGTCACGTGGCTTCCGTGGGGGGTTCTTTCGAGTTGGAGTCGGTTTGGAACGCACGTGATCGTCGGTGCTGCATACGAGATTAGAAATTAATTATGAAACTGGAGCAAATCGACCGCTGGGGCAGCAACACGTCCCGGCACTGACCGGCGTGTGGAGCTTCCTGTCTGACGTATGTGTGCGTGTGTAGGCTGTTCTTGTAGTATCTAGCATGCCGACGTAGATAAGAAAACAATCAAAACTAATTCTCACATCCTGTGTCTGTGTGTCTCTGCGCCGTTAGTGATTGGAAGCATAGCCACCTCGAAACGGGGGCCAGAGTGAGAAGGATCACCGTAAGCCGAGAGTGGTTTGGGTGATGGATGAGAATCTCTTCTTGCTGATGACCTCAACAATGATTTGCAAAACCCCGGGCTCTTGGCGTATTAGGCATTGGTTGATGAGCACGTTTAGAGCTCACGCACCGGGAAACGTGCACCCGGTGATGATGGTGATCAAATTTGCATCCTTGTGTGCTTCCTCCCGTAGGCATTCGTCGGTCTTCCATCCATCGCTGTGCATCGGCTGACGCATCTCAAACAACAAGTGGGATTTGTTTTTAGAGCCTCGATACAACATTTCGATCCAGCAAAGCGGCAGGAAAAACACTACGAACCACGATTATCTACTCACCATTAGCTCGGCTTTTCTCCCACGTAGTGGTGGAGATTTCACTAATTGGTTTACCATTTTCCATCCGCCAATTTTCTGGGCTCGTTGCTCCATATTTTCTTCGTCGCATATTCCATATTCAGACATCTCGTGCGCATATGTTACGGTTGCCGGTGGTGTCAGGTTTTGCGGACACAAACGCCCGATGGGATGGAGGCGGAAAATTCGCTTTCCGTAAAGAATGGTGAATGGGTGCTTGGGTAGCACCACAGGACCAGCAGCAGCTGCGATGGATTGGATCACAATTTGACATATGATGTGTGGCGCTCGGCTGTCACACGTCACGTCGGTCGGTGGGTCTTTGGGTTGATGGGTTGAATTCTGTTTTTTGCTTCTGTCTCTTCTTCCTATCGGTTAACCTTCACTCCATTTCACTGAGGTTGATTTTCTTCATCCAGCTCCATCGTTTGTCCGGTCGCTTCCTGGAAATATATTTTCCAATTTCGCAATGGCTCGAATGACGTTCATACCGTCCGTGCGGGGAAATTGATTATGTGAAGATGATGTCAAGTTCAGCCGGTGGGATACTTATTTTAATGTTAAAGAGAGTCTACTGAGTAACTGAAATCGTGTTTCGATTCATAAGAGGAGAACCCTTTATACATTAATTTGGATTCTATGCAAAGTTCTCCCCGAAAAGCTCCTACTTATCGGAGAATATCGTTTTTTTTTCTTCGTTGTAGAATAAAAAGGATACAGCTTATTTCATCGGAAGCAAACATCCCAGTACGCCTTGTTATCGGCAACCTAAAGCCTTGTTTCTTCCCCATAAGCCAACAAATCGCATCAAAAGCGCCCGATCCTACGCATCCTGCAGGGCGGAAACCTTTCAGATCCTTCCAAGCACTCTTAGTTGAAAGATCAACTGCATGATCCTTTGGGGTAGACGAGCCACGGGACGTGAGTGGAAGGCTTCAGTAAAATCCGACATTTCCGCCATTCATGCGAGGCCTCTCCGTTCGGTTGAGCTTTTCTCGAGAGCAGGATATATTGATTATTTATTCACATTTTGTGCACTCTGCTGTTGGTGGTCCGCCTGTGGAGAACGCTAAGGTGCGTCGGTTCCTTTTTTCGATCTTCCCAACTGGTAACTGATACCTATTGGAACCTGCTCCTGTCCTATCCGTCGGCTCATCGCTCATACTTCCTCAGCTTCAGCATCACTGGAAGCATTCGTTTACGGGGCTAGATAATGCCCAAGGGCTTAGTGGAGGTTTCGCGAATGTTTGGTGGATCTTTTTTTCTTCTTCATTCATTCAAAAACCCACCACAGGCTTTCGCTTCGGTTGCTGACGGAGAGTGTAGGAACTAACGAAAAGTTCCTACTTTTGTTTTCTCGCCAAGAGGGTGAATAAAGAGTAGGAGAGAGAGATGAAGCAGAAGAAAAAAAAACTTTGTTTACCATTAGTTTGATCCAATGGATTTATAGAAGCCTACACAAGTTTTTTTTCTCCCGCGCTTCTCGGTAGGAATTCCGTGTGGTTCTCCTGCTGAATTTTCCCAAAACAGTTTTCCTTTGTCCTTGTACCGATGTTTTCCACCACGCGTGGTGTTGTCGTTCGCTGTTTTCCCTTTCCTTCACACCCAGTCAATCACTTTCACTCGGGCTGTCGCTGTCTGGAGGATCTGTTTTTGGGGGGAGGCGTTTGCAGATTTCCCTCCACCTATTCCACGTGAAAACTACGCCTGTATCCCACGGCGTGTGTGTGTGTTTTTCGTTTTTCCTCCCAAAAACTTCACCACCATTTCGACGCTGATGTATTTGTTATGCTGCAACAATCTTGCTGCCCAGTAGACGATCCTTTGTGCGGGATGGAAAAGACGCCCCAAAGGCATCGAGTTTTCCATCTCGCCTATCACCTACCAAGCGCAAAAAAAAAAAACACACACAAATAGTGAAAGTGACGCGAAGAGTGATAGGCATTGTTGGAATTAGAGTATTTATTTGCTCACGAAGAAAGCAGTTGAAAAGCAGAAGAAGGAAAAGCGTCCTCCGCTATACCGGGGCGACTCTGCCAAGGGCGACGTAGAAAAAAAGTTGGATCAATAGGTGGAAAAAGGTGAAAGTTTTTCCCACCTTTTTCCCCTTCATCGGGCCGCCAGAGGATTTTATTCCTTTCGATTGAGTCTGACCGGGTTCTTAACATGCAGCTGATATTTCTGTCCAATTTCCATTGGAACTTTTTCTTCCCGCTCTTGTACGGAAGAGGGAATGTTCTCCTTCGGCAAGTTTCTTGGTATGGTTTGTTTGCGTGGGTTTAGGCAATCGTCGTATCGCGCTTGGCCTTGTGTGTAGTACAGTTTTGCGTGTGAAAACGTAGAACTCACAGCCGGAATGTATGTGGTGGCGTTTGGGGCAATTTCAGTGAACGAATTGAGCAACGATTATGCTGACTATTGCTACGGTAATAGAGAAAAAAGGAATTTTTTTCTTGTGATTGTTTTGTTAGCTGCAGGCGAACGCAAAGTTCAAGCCGGGTTAGATTAGAGTTGCAGGAAGAGCTTATAGTTTGGGAATAGTTTTGCCGGAAAACTTTGTGCCCGAGATTCGTGTTTGTGTGGCAAGTTTTGAGAGTCTCTTATTTATGCGTGCGTTCCACGTCTTGAAGACGCCATAATTCCCTAATAAAGCTTAAAATCCGTTGATGTTCGCATCATTTCAGCTTAAAGTAGTTGGCAATCAATCGGACGATGCGTTTATCGTGATCGATTAGACTTTAATATAGCCCTTATGTGGCTTTTTAATGGTGGTTGTAGGATAACGAGCTAGAAATAGCCTCATTCCTACCAATCCATTGTGATTAAGGTTTCGGGAGGGGCTTATGAGAATGTTTTCTTGCTTTAGTGTACACACAAACGCACGCATTCGTCCCTCAGCAGATCCTTCTCGTTACTCCGCATCCCGATCTGGTATCAATATCCAATAACATGCAGAAGAATGCGTCTAATCTTGTGCCGTGCTTATCGTTTCCCTCGGGCCAAAACCCAACCTTATCGATGTACATCGCTCATGAAAACCTGAGTGAAATGCTCGTCACATCCCCTGTACACCCTTCATTACTTCGGGCGAAACCAAAACAAGCATGAAATGTGGGTAATTCAATTTCATCGATCAAATCGAAACGGTTAAACAAAGTGTGTACTGGCTAAATGTCAATCCACTTCCGGTGCTCGCCCGTGACATTTCGACTGATTCATATCAAATTACGAAACGTCCAAATCCCATCGCTTATTATGTGTTTGGATTGAGGGCGATGACGATAAGTTATGATTTGCGCGCTACTCGTTTTGCCCGCACCTCCGGTGCATTTAATATTTGATTTCTTGAGCCTTCGTACCCAACAAACCAACAAAACACGTGTTCGAGTTGTGGGAGATATATGAGCTGCAGTATAGCAGCAGGTTGGTAGAATTCCTGGAGGCCTCTCTGCTGGAGGAGTTGGGGGACTTAATGAGACATTGTTCGGTTACGGGCAGAAGGCGTTAGATAAAAGAAAATGCAAACAAATATGTAACTGTGGAATGGTTACGGTACAAGCTAAGGGTGTACGATAAGACATTGCGTTCGGCAGCTTTTTGTACGGGGTACATGTCAAAGTCGGATGTTTGATTAGCGTAAATAGTGTGCGTTACCATGCGTGATGCGTTTCGTGGTTGATCGGTAGAATGGTTTGGCCTTTTTTTTGCTGTTGTGGGAGAACATCAAACGTTGTGAAGCATTTAATGAGTGTCGGCAACATTGATTGGTCTGTAAATGGTGGGTTTGCAAGGTGTAGTGAGATAAGGGATGTGTCTATAGATATGAAGATATTGAGAACTCTTTCCAATTATGGTTCTAATGTTCTCAGATATGTAACAACACTGCATTCAAATTAAAAATAGGAGAAACTAAAGAATTTTATCAAATATTTCAAAAATTGTCAAAATCCTAGGCTTCTGAAGTTCTCAGATAGTCCAATAGAGATCTTATTGTTGTACAATCTTTACACCTAATTATAACAATTATCGTTTCTTACAGACAGCTAAGAGTTCTTTGAATTGAAAGCGAAACGATTGATGTCTACTAATGACGCAATTGAATACAGGTCCGGCCACAGGATTTATGTAACAACCTTTCCTGGGACTAGACAAAACGTGAAAAATTAAATGCTATCCCACACCGTGGAATGTGGAATGTTGACCTAAGAGTATTGTTCGGCATGTGCTAAGATCTTCACCTCGCGCTCCATACAAGTTAAACACCACTCTTCCTCATTGTCTTGCTTGCTTTACGGAAGCTAGTCATTCCAAACTTTCTTCAAGATATGCCGCCATAGACATCTTCATCATTCCGACGTTTAGAAAAAAAAAATCTATCTATTTCTTTGCCTTTCCGTAGAGTGTCTTCAAAGAGCTCTAATTCCGAAAGGAAAAAAAACACACACTACCGAAAGGATTACGTTTGATTCCAATGTCTCGCTTTCTCTACCCATCTTCAGCACCGAAAATGCAATCACGAAGGTGAATAAATTATTTATTATTAATTGCTAGCAGCGACTACCACGTAACGCGCGCACGCCCGCTTGGGATAAGTGAGTTGCCGGGAATTCCTCCTTAAATGACGCCGGCCTCGCGGGAGAAGCATCGCTTCAAAAGGCGGCACAAGAAAAATCTCCTTTCCGTAAAATGTGATTCGTCCAGAGGTGTTTGTTTTTTTTTCCTTCAATTTAACATTCTTCACCTCTCACTCTCACCCTTCACCGGCCCATTTCGCTGCTTATAAACTGTTGCAGTGCATTTCGAGCACCGAGTTTGAGGAGTTCGTCGCGTCTACGACAGGTTTTCAACGTCTTAATCATCGGAGCTCGGAGCGTTTACGGTTGCCGTCTCCTCCTCCATCTTCGGTGTTAAAAAGTGAAGTCCACAAAAAAAAGCCGACCCAAGAGACCTGGAAGGCCTATCGCTGTTTTGGGCAAAAGGATTGTAGCTAGGAGAGCAGCGAAGCCTCTAGGCGGCTTATTCTTCTGCCGACCAAAAAACGAGCCGCCATCTAAATCGTGCAGCTTTTGTCATAATCGTTCCGTCCGTCAGCGAACTTTGCTCTGGTGGGTTTCGTATTGGAAGGAAGGTTGGACACAGTCCCGTTTCTGGGGGAAGTGGATTCTTCCCCGAGACCCTTTTGAAAGTGACTTCAAAAGTGGACCCATCTATCAGGGACCGGCGGGAGCAAGATGATCTAGTCTGCAAGAATTCATGATCCAATCGTGTACTCGAGAGCGAGTGAGATTTAGTGTTGTCGATATGATCTCACACCAGCAATAGCGACACATGTCGTGAAACATAAAGGTACGCAAAACGTGAACAATTCCCGAAAGCGGCCTCTTCTCGAGGAGCGCTGCCCATTGAATGTCGGAAGTGACAAACGAAGCTTTTCATCTAAATTTAAATGGAAATGTTTCAGAACCCCTCCGGGTCTGAGTAGGTTTATAATACAAACAATGACCTCATATCTGGGTCTTTCATTTTATCTATCCTTACCCCTTCGCTTTTGGAAACCGGAATGAAGGATCCAGGCGTATTTAAAGACTTTTCCCCCCCCATCTAAAATTGTCGTCCAATAAAGATAAGCTCGTCATTTATCTTCCAGTGGACACTGCCAGCCAAGGCAACAACGCAAGGTGCTGGTATGCCCGTGGTGCCTGTGGACAATTAAATTATTAACTTCGATAATGGAGTCGCTGTCGTTGTCTGTTGTCCCGCTTTACGCTCCATCAGCAATACGCTTGTTTTGATTTTATTTTCGGCAACCGACACAACCGATCGTCGTCGCCGTCCTCGCGTTCTGATCGCCGGGCATAATCTTTTCGGCGCGTCGTCACCGTACGATGTCCTCCCGGTGCGTGTGTGTCTGTATGTGTTAACGAGGATCAAAGCCGGGATTGGGAATGTTTAAAAGCCTCCTCCGAGAGAAGAAAAATTGGACCAAGAATTTAAATAATTAGCGCTACGATTAGATAGCCGAGCCTCCGAGGCTTTGTGGCGTAGAGCGAGAGAGAGAGTTATGCAATTTTTCTTTTCACCGTTGATCCTACGCAGTATTTGGACTTCTCCCTTCCATTGCTGGACAACGTCGAAAATTTGTTTTTGCGTTTGTGTCAAGTTAGGCTCGATTTTCAGGTTCCACGGTGTACCTTTCCCGGGGTTCGGTTTCGGTGTTCGGGTCCCGCAAATTAACACCGTAATTTTTTCCGGGATTATCGTGCGGTTAAAGATGGGGAAGCGAAACGGTTCTCCTGTTGTTGGGTAATATTGGTAATGCCTGGAATAGGTCGGTTGTCCCCCTACCCCGGTCGAAGCTATTCGGTTAGGTGATCCTTCGCGGGCTACGAACACGTTGGATTTATTAGTTTATTAGCATTAGTCGGCGGGTTCTTTCGCCCGTTGCTGTGTGTGTCCCTTTTACCATTTGGCGCTGTAGTCGTCGTCAGAAGAAACGCATAAAACGAGCACAGAAAAGAAACAGGTACGCAGCTCCGTGTCGGTAGAACTGGGCCCTGTGGTGTTTCGCGCTCTGGTATGCCTATTAGGTCTGTCTACCCAAAATCATCGTTCGGGTGAGGGCTTCGCTCGTCAAAACTTTCGTAATATACTTCAGGAAGAAGCCACCGGCCTTTGCTTTTGCGCCAGGTCTCGAGTCTTGGGTTCGGTGCCGTGATATCGTTGGCCTAAAACCTGTCCCGGTATGGTTTGAATCAATGCCTGCGGAATGACATTGGCACAACCCACCGTACGTATCCCACGGACAGCCAGCGAAACAGGTGTGGTGCGGCGCGATGACCAGGCTTCAACATAATTAAGTTATTTATACAAATTATTTCTTCCTGCCGCGGTATGGACTGTGGAGCGGGGTTTTTTTGTGGTTGCGGAATCTTCTCAACTAAAACAAAACCCTCCGCAGACAAATGTGTTGCGTATGTATGTGGCCGATGTTGGGCTTTGTTTAACATATCTCTAATTCTTATGACACTGCCCCGGCACTAAAGCTCCAACCGTGCGAACGCAGCTTTTCGTGTGGAGTTTAGCTTCTGATTTGGTTTAGCGTTTCCTCTGTGCGTCTCTAGAGGAGTGTAGAGATGGTGATGGTGGTGCTAGCAGCGGCAGCATTGGGCGCAATTTATGCGCAAAGTGTTAGCAAAACCATTCGAACCGATCTTGTGGACGCCAGGGGATAGAATGAATGTAGCTGGAAATGGGATTTTGAATGAAACCGCCGCACGTTTGCGCCTTTTCTTGAGAGCTTCCTTCTAATTAGGTGCGTAGAATTACGGTTGCCGTCTCCTCCTCCATCTTCGGTGTTAAAAAGTGAAGTCCACAAAAAAAAGCCGACCCAAGAGACCTGGAAGGCCTATCGCTGTTTTGGGCAAAAGGATTGTAGCTAGGAGAGCAGCGAAGCCTCTAGGCGGCTTATTCTTCTGCCGACCAAAAAACGAGCCGCCATCTAAATCGTGCGGCTTTTGTCATAATCGTTCCGTCCGTCAGCGAACTTTGCTCTGGTAGGTTTCGTATTGGGCCCGAAGGAAGGTTGGACACAGTCCCGTTTCTGGGGGAAGTGGATTCTTCCCCGAGACCCTTTTGAAAGTGACTTCAAAAGTGGACCCATCTATCAGGGACCGGCGGGAGCAAGATGATCTAGTCTGCAAGAATTCATGATCCAATCGTGTACTCGAGAGCGAGTGAGATTTAGTGTTGTCGATATGATCTCACACCAGCAATAGCGACACATGTCGTGAAACATAAAGGTACGCAAAATGTGAACAATTCCCGAAAGCGGCCTCTTCTCGAGGAGCGCTGCCCATTGAATGTCGGAAGTGACAAACGAAGCTTTTCATCTAAATTTAAATGGAAATGTTTCAGAACCCCTCCGGGTCTGAGTAGGTTTATAATACAAACAATGACCTCATATCTGGGTCTTTCATTTTATCTATCCTTACCCCTTCGCTTTTGGAAACCGGAATGAAGGATCCAGGCGTATTTAAAGACTTTTCCCCCCCCATCTAAAATTGTCGTCCAATAAAGATAAGCTCGTCATTTATCTTCCAGTGGACACTGCCAGCCAAGGCAACAACGCAAGGTGCTGGTATGCCCGTGGTGCCTGTGGACAATTAAATTATTAACTTCGATAATGGAGTCGCTGTCGTTGTCTGTTGTCCCGCTTTACGCTCCATCAGCAATACGCTTGTTTTGATTTTATTTTCGGCAACCGACACAACCGATCGTCGTCGCCGTCCTCGCGTTCTGATCGCCGGGCATAATCTTTTCGGCGCGTCGTCACCGTACGATGTCCTCCCGGTGCGTGTGTGTCTGTATGTGTTAACGAGGATCAAAGCCGGGATTGGGAATGTTTAAAAGCCTCCTCCGAGAGAAGAAAAATTGGACCAAGAATTTAAATAATTAGCGCTACGATTAGATAGCCGAGCCTCCGAGGCTTTGTGGCGTAGAGCGAGAGAGAGAGTTATGCAATTTTTCTTTTCACCGTTGGTCCTACGCAGGATTTGGACTTCTCCCTTCCATTGCTGGACAACGTCGAAAATTTGTTTTTGCGTTTGTGTCAAGTTAGGCTCGATTTTCAGGTTCCACGGTGTACCTTTCCCGGGGTTCGGTTTCGGTGTTCGGGTCCCGCAAATTAACACCGTAATTTTTTCCGGGATTATCGTGCGGTTAAAGATGGGGAAGCGAAACGGTTCTCCTGTTGTTGGGTAATATTGGTAATGCCTGGAATAGGTCGGTTGTCCCCCTACCCCGGTCGAAGCTATTCGGTTAGGTGATCCTTCGCGGGCTACGAACACGTTGGATTTATTAGTTTATTAGCATTAGTCGGCGGGTTCTTTCGCCCGTTGCTGTGTGTGTCCCTTTTACCATTTGGCGCTGTAGTCGTCGTCAGAAGAAACGCATAAAACGAGCACAGAAAAGAAACAGGTACGCAGCTCCGTGTCGGTAGAACTGGGCCCTGTGGTGTTTCGCGCTCTGGTATGCCTATTAGGTCTGTCTACCCAAAATCATCGTTCGGGTGAGGGCTTCGCTCGTCAAAACTTTCGTCTCACACCAGCAATAGCGACACATGTCGTGAAACATAAAGGTACGCAAAACGTGAACAATTCCCGAAAGCGGCCTCTTCTCGAGGAGCGCTGCCCATTGAATGTCGGAAGTGACAAACGAAGCTTTTCATCTAAATTTAAATGGAAATGTTTCAGAACCCCTCCGGGTCTGAGTAGGTTTATAATACAAACAATGACCTCATATCTGGGTCTTTCATTTTATCTATCCTTACCCCTTCGCTTTTGGAAACCGGAATGAAGGATCCAGGCGTATTTAAAGACTTTTCCCCCCCCATCTAAAATTGTCGTCCAATAAAGATAAGCTCGTCATTTATCTTCCAGTGGACACTGCCAGCCAAGGCAACAACGCAAGGTGCTGGTATGCCCGTGGTGCCTGTGGACAATTAAATTATTAACTTCGATAATGGAGTCGCTGTCGTTGTCTGTTGTCCCGCTTTACGCTCCATCAGCAATACGCTTGTTTTGATTTTATTTTCGGCAACCGACACAACCGATCGTCGTCGCCGTCGTCGCGTTCTGATCGCCGGGCATAATCTTTTCGGCGCGTCGTCACCGTACGATGTCCTCCCGGTGCGTGTGTGTCTGTATGTGTTAACGAGGATCAAAGCCGGGATTGGGAATGTTTAAAAGCCTCCTCCGAGAGAAGAAAAATTGGACCAAGAATTTAAATAATTAGCGCTACGATTAGATAGCCGAGCCTCCGAGGCTTTGTGGCGTAGAGCGAGAGAGAGAGTTATGCAATTTTTCTTTTCACCGTTGGTCCTACGCAGGATTTGGACTTCTCCCTTCCATTGCTGGACAACGTCGAAAATTTGTTTTTGCGTTTGTGTCAAGTTAGGCTCGATTTTCAGGTTCCACGGTGTACCTTTCCCGGGGTTCGGTTTCGGTGTTCGGGTCCCGCAAATTAACACCGTAATTTTTTCCGGGATTATCGTGCGGTTAAAGATGGGGAAGCGAAACGGTTCTCCTGTTGTTGGGTAATATTGGTAATGCCTGGAATAGGTCGGTTGTCCCCCTACCCCGGTCGAAGCTATTCGGTTAGGTGATCCTTCGCGGGCTACGAACACGTTGGATTTATTAGTTTATTAGCATTAGTCGGCGGGTTCTTTCGCCCGTTGCTGTGTGTGTCCCTTTTACCATTTGGCGCTGTAGTCGTCGTCAGAAGAAACGCATAAAACGAGCACAGAAAAGAAACAGGTACGCAGCTCCGTGTCGGTAGAACTGGGCCCTGTGGTGTTTCGCGCTCTGGTATGCCTATTAGGTCTGTCTACCCAAAATCATCGTTCGGGTGAGGGCTTCGCTCGTCAAAACTTTCGTAATATACTTCAGGAAGAAGCCACCGGCCTTTGCTTTTGCGCCAGGTCTCGAGTCTTGGGTTCGGTGCCGTGATATCGTTGGCCTAAAACCTGTCCCGGTATGGTTTGAATCAATGCCTGCGGAATGACATTGGCACAACCCACCGTACGTATCCCACGGACAGCCAGCGAAACAGGTGTGGTGTGGCGCGATGACCAGGCTTCAACATAATTAAGATATTTATACAAATTATTTCTTCCTGCCGCGGCATGGACTGTGGAGCGGGGTTTTTTTGTGGTTGCGGAATCTTCTCAACTAAAACAAAACCCTCCGCAGACAAATGTGTTGCGTATGTATGTGGCCGATGTTGGGCTTTGTTTAACATATCTCTAATTCTTATGACACTGCCCCGGCACTAAAGCTCCAACCGTGCGAACGCAGCTTTTCGTGTGGAGTTTAGCTTCTGATTTGGTTTAGCGTTTCCTCTGTGCGTCTCTAGAGGAGTGTGGAGATGGTGATGGTGGTGCTAGCAGCGGCAGCATTGGGCGCAATTTATGCGCAAAGTGTTAGCAAAACCATTCGAACCGATCTTGTGGACGCCAGGGGATAGAATGAATGTAGCTGGAAATGGGATTTTGAATGAAACCGCCGCACGTTTGCGCCTTTTCTTGAGAGCTTCCTTCTAATTAGGTGCGTAGAAGGAAATTTACGAGCTCGTAGTAGCAGTTAGTGTTTGCAGAGTGCCTGTGGAATGTGTGTGGAGAAGTTGTGTAACTAGTTTTCTCTGGGAGCATTCTCTCAGGAGAAGCTTTATTAATAATTAGATAAATGAGTCGAAGAAGTTGAGACAATAGAAGGAATAGCAAATTAAAGTGTCCCATCAAGTTTCCAATATGATCTTGATCTATTTTTATTTACCCTCGAAAACACTGTATACAGTCTCTCAAAACTCTACCTTTCAAGTATTTCCAAAAAGCTGCTTTCAAATTGATCTGCTTTTTAACCACTCGATAAGAATGCGGTAAAATTTACACTCAAACTTTAACGACCATTCCAACGGGGTTACGATCGCAAAATTTTTCACAAATGCGGATGGCTTTCTTTTTACGATTGTGTGTGCGTCATCTGCGCGCGCGCGCGCTCCCCGATTCGTGATCTGTCAACGGTGTACCACGATCGTTTGGCCGGATGCCGCTGCTGCACGAACCTGTCGATCTTATCTGGCGCAATCGTGCGTGAGGGCAAAATTTCGCTTTGCGTGTGAATCAAAGAATCACTACAAAAAGAGCGATCATAAAGGAGAAAAATTGAAAGAGACCAAAAGTTTTGAGGTGCGTGAGTGAGGTCCCCTAAACATTGGAGTAAGAAAACGATGGAAAGCATTGCCCCTCGAGGCGGTAGGTATTTTTTAACGAAACACACGGAATACGCTTCAAAATGACCAACATAAAAAATACGAAACAAAAAACCCGCTTCTAAGGATTTTGGACGGCATCGTTGGGGCGTAGGGGTTTGGTGAGATGGTACCGAAGAAAACGCACCGAAATACACTGGTGATAATCGTTAAATTAGCTTAATCCGCGTGCTGTCGTTGGAATATTACGAACGATCGATTCCCGCGTGTCGTAATCGAAAACGCACCGCACCAGGGTCTCAGATTGGTGGTTCCTTTTTTGGGCTATCACGCAATATCATTCCCGGCGATGGACTCTTTCAAGGGAGTTACAGGCGCGCTGCAGGCGGATCCGTTTCTTGCGAAGGAAAAATCCGTTTTTGTTTTAAGAACGTAATTTCTTGCCGGCTACTTCGGCCGACCCACGACAGAAGTCTGACGCGGGGGAAGTTCTTATCGAAGTTGTGCTCCAGGTTTATAGCCAGAAGCCATCAACATCAGCAAACCCGCTTGGATGTTGGTAGTACGCCGCACTCCGGAACAGGTCCAACGAAACAGGTTCCAGCAACAGTGACTTTCGGTCAGTTTCGTTTAAGCTACCGTCGTATTAATTGCAGTTAATTAGCTCACCGAAAATGGGAATCGACGCTAGAACGGGGAAAAAAAGACACAAAAAACTAGCTACAAACCTCTCGCTCTCGTTCTTGGGGTCTGCCCTCGGATGACCATAATTCTATGAAATATTTCCATTCGCCGTCGATACGATTGTCATCCATTTTTCCAATCAGTCCACAAGTGCGCTAGAAACGCTCGCGATCGCGACAGAATCCGGATTCTATTCCATCGACAATAAATACATCGTTCTCCGTTTCCCTAGCTCACCGCTTCTCACCGCGCTCGATCTCTCCTGGAGGGACATCACGTTGGGAGTGCTGAACAAATTTTATCGATTCGATGACGATTATAATGGTTATGTCTGGTCGTTTGTTAGCGTATTAGCCGCGGTTGAGCGAGGGCATTTCTTTCGCTTTCCACACGCATCGCATCCACGCGTCTCGCCGTTCTTACCTCCAGTAAACGTAGATTCATACGTTTTGCGGACGTGCGCACGACGCCCTCTACTGGTACGGACAGGAAGCACTGTGGAGGGAGAAGCAGATGCAGAGACAGAGGCGAAAAGGCAGCGTTTGTTCAATTGATGATGGGCTTATTTCATTGGCTGGCTGAAGGTTTCGGACGTGAAGATTAAGAGGTGTTCTTGCGCTCCACATCTCACATCTCTCACATCTCAGCAAGAACTTTGCGGGACGCAAGACGACGAGATTCCCTTTTTCGGATCGGGACCGGGGTCCGTTCAGTCGATGACTTCATAAGCCAAACAATGAGCATTTTCGGGGGTCCGGTGGAATTATCTTCGGTATTAGCAGGGAAGAACACCGTTGGCAACATGGCAACTCCCCAACCGGGAGTACGATCAGGCCAATCGAGCTTAATGGGCAACTAAGCGTACAATTGCGGGGATTGGAATTGGTTTGTGGGTTCGCGCTTCGGGACACAAACGGTTCCTCATCGGGACGGGGGCACTCTCCGCATCCGACAAACGGTGGTAATCTGATTAAGACGCTCGGTTCGCTTTGGTTCCGCTGGCAGATTCGTTTCGTGGGCTGTTTTTGGGAAGGGACCGATAATTTGTGTCACGACGCACCGAGAAAGAGCGAGAGACGGGGATGCGTCTTCACGTGGCGCTGGAAGATTTTTCGAGGGATTTGTTCTTTACGCTAGACTAAACGTGGGGAATGCGGGAAAATGCATTGAATGTGGTTCATCATTGAAGGCTTAGTGTTAAAGATTGTTCTTTTCTGTTTCTTCTTTGCAGAGCAGCAGCAGCAGCAGCAGCACCGTGGAGACAGCAGAGTGACGAGGTGTGAAGGTGTCAATCATCTACGGGTGAGCATTAAGTAGGCAAAACAGAAAACACAGGAAAATTAAGCTGCATGAAAACGGCTTTAGAGTGATCTGCTGAAACCTTTCTTTGCTTAGACAAAGCTGACAGTGATGGCGTTAGACGTGAAGAGATATTTCTGTGTCTGTTAGATTGTTACTCGATCGTTCTTTGAATGTACTGTAATATGTGTTGTATATTTGCCAAGTTACAGGTATCTTCATTTGTTTTGGAAAAAATTAATACTTCAAATCAAGAGTGAGTCAAGGCCTGGAATTTTTGGATTCATGTCTTAAGTCTATGTTGCGTTTGATGTCTTCAAATCGAAAGCTGTTGTTTTCTCGTTCATTTACATTCGCCAAATATTATGAACGCACAAACAGCATCCGTCTTAGGACGCATACGCGTTGTTGACTTGCGAACCCGCCACAAACACTTCACCCCATTGCGTACCAAACAAACAACCCCGGAGGTCAGCGTCGTGCGATCACTTTCCCTTCTTCTAGATTTGACGCGTAGGTTGTATTTAAAATTGTCGGAGAACGTCCCTAGTGAGATAAAAGCACACTAGCGCGGCGCATAGGCGTTATGAGCCCAAAATTTCACGTTTCCAAAAACTGGACGCCGGTTTGCCAAACTTTCGAAAGTGACGACAATCGTTGGCCGTCGATCTTTTTTTTCTTTTGCTCCACTCGTGCATGGAACACAGAGTGTGGCGGTTACATCACGCCAGGAGAAATAAAATCGAAAACCGCTGCGTACCCGCCCCCGAAAAAGCAGGCCACCTTCTGGCTGGTTGGCTGTTGGGGAGTTCTGCCGACTCCTCCGGGATGATGATCGCCGCAATCGTGAAAGGTTCCCTTCTTTGGCGGTCGTTTTACAACGCCGGGTTGATCGTCGGTTGGCTTTGTTATTTGGCGCGGGAAATGGTGGGGAAGTTGGGAGTGAAGGTGAACAGAAAGTCGTCTGCCCTTCGGGAGGGGTAAGGTGGTTGTAAGGGCGACTAGAGATATCGATCATCAGAGCCCGTTCGGTGTTGGAAGGTAAATGTCAATAGTTTAATTTTCAACGTGTTTTTATTATCAAACAGATGAAAACGAAATCGATACACGACTTGCGGGAAAAGGTCTTTTTGGGAACTCTCTCCGGCACAGTAATTGTTGGGAAACATTTAGAGAAAAGTCAACAAATGGCAATAAGTAGCGGAGCAATGCAGGTAGACATCTCCACTTCTTCTTCAAAGTCTTCATTGAGTCATGCTATTGAAGAGAACGTGGTGCATCAAATCTCTATTAGATTAGAGAATGTCGGCAAATAGCAATAACTACAGGAGATGTAGTTTTGATGTCAGAGACAACATGCTTTCTCCAAAAAGTGGTCGAATTTCTCCCAGAAGAGCCCTTCATTATTCCCGAAGTTCCCGATGTACTACAAAAACTGCTTTTTGTTTTACGTTCTTCACTCATTGTTTTCTAAAAAACTGTATAAAAGAATTCTTCATTCAAAATTCCACAATCTCGCAGGTCTCGACTTATCCACCCTTAGGGAATCGTTAACGGACCCCAAAGAAATCCCTCTCCGGACCAATTAAGGCTTATTGGTTTATTGGCTGTACAATTAATTATAAAAATGTCAGCGATCGATTTTTAATGATTTTATGGAGCTGAAGAAGCTCGCGCACACCCTTCAGCTACCACCAGCACCTACTGCAAGTCTCATATTCTCTCTTCTCCATCTTGGGATCGCGATGACTCCGGTTGCGGGTGATGTTGTAATGCAAGGGTTGTAACTTTTTTATTTGACCTTTTACGAGAGTCCGCGCGCAACACACAGAGAGCAGTGGGTCATAAAATGTGATGCAAGCTGCAGTCAGTCCATTTAGTCTGCAAATTTGTACCGCAAGTTAGCTTCTTAATGGCTGCACATCGAGAATTGCCCCTGCAGGAGGTTTTGCTCAATAAGGGGGTTAGGTTGCTTGTGCGACAGGAAGTCAAGCAGCTTAGAGTTGATGTGACTAATGAGAGAGTAAATTGCGGTTGCTTCATTGACCGAATAAAACAGCACAACAACTTGTTTTTGGTTCTTCTTGTTTTGATAGCATTGTGCAGAAATTAAAGCATCGATGTAAATCAAGAAGGATACATTAACCAGACATTAAAGTCATGTCAATGCCCTGTCGCAGTGAGCTTAGATTCGATCGCGATTGCAACAGAAGAGGACAGTTTTCTTGATTGTTCTCTTATTCTCTCGTTTTGTGGAGGTGTTTAGGATTTCCGTTCTTGGTGAGCAGAGTGTTGCCAATGAAAGCGGACGCACATAAAAGTTTTGCAAACGATTCCCGATATGTGTTGGAAGTTATCAGCACTGTCATCATGTTAACACTGCCCGGGAGAGACTCCAAAACGTGAAAAAATCAGGTTCCCAAAAATTTGCCCAGTTTGCCCCAAAACCGAACTTCGCGAAGCTCGCCCGGGACAGCAGCCGAAGAGGAGTCGAACGACCACAGCAAAAGCTCCGTTAGCTTTCGGCATTAAATTTATTAAATGCGATGATTTATGAATCCCGGAAAACATGCTCCGAGCACACGGGGGGGTTTTTGATAGCGTGCGACGGCGGCCAGAGGCACGATCAGGAAGCCGTTCGGTAGGAAAAGATCAAAGGAGTGTTTTCATCTTGCGTTCCATCGGTTTCTTTCGCTTCTTTTTTCGGGGGAATGGGATGGGAAGATTGTTTGTACGTTTTTGTGTATCTATTTTCTCCCAATTTCCAAATTAAACGTGCATTCACGTCTCCGGCCGGTGGAGTGAAGTCTGTGTCGCCATGTTTTATCGGGTGGATGCGATCACCTCGCGGTCGGTGCTGCTTCGTAGGTAGGAAAACATCCGTTTTGCCACCGTTGGGCCAGCAAAATATGAGAATTTTAATGAGCGATCGACGCTGAATAAAGAACCGCTCGCGCGCATCCCTTGGGTTCGAGGTGGTAGCGCGCCTTCGATAGGAGTTTTGGTTTTCTTTCTTCCAAATTTGTTTTGGCCACAAGCATGCCGAAGCGGGAGAAAGAGAACGACGCTACACAGATTAATGATTAAGTGTTGGACCATAAATCCATACGCGCACATACCGGGCCGAACCTTTTGGTGAGAGAAATTGATTCCGCAAAATGGTTCACCGGACGCGACCGTCTTGGCCGGTAGGAAAATGTCACTGGATTGTAAATCGTTTGCTCCTCTTCTAGTTTTTTTTGTTTCTAAACCCAGGCCATCCATGCATCACTATAAAAAGGCGCGAGAAGAATCTAAGTCACGGGAATGTTGATTTATCACCATCATAAGCGATTAGGATTGGGCGGTGAGTGGGAATGTTTTTGGGGACCAAGCAACACAAAAAAGAAAAGATTTATAAATATGAAAAAGCATACATTTTTGCACGCGATCACCCGCTCGTAAACGTTTTGCTTAATAGGAGGCCTCCCTCTCTCTCACACACGTAATATTTTTGTGGTAAAATAAAAGACGAACCACGAAACCAAAACAAAACGGTGCTGCTGCTGCTGCTGCTGCTGCTGGAGGCTGGTTGTGTACCTCCCGGTGGCAGAAGGAAAACCCATTAATGAACTAGAGCACGCATAAAATATTCGCTTAGTAATGCAAATCCCTCCCGGTGGTTTTTTTCTTTGTGGACTGTGGCTAGCGGATTAAAGTTTTGACGCTGAACGAACTGTTGTTTCGCTGGTACGATCGCGATCGATCGATTGTTGGTGGGCCCCCAAGGCTTAGGCTAATGAGTGATCGGTGGGAGAAAGTCTGCAGCACCAAACGTACCATAAATGTGTGTATCCGTTGAGCGTGTTCTACCCAAAACAGCCGGCAGTCCTAATGTCTCCGGTTCTTTCTTCCCCAAGCAAGATGGAAGATACTGTTCCGTTTAGCAAGTGTGTGTCTCGCACGGGATCGGTTTCAACACAACTTTTGGATATCGAAAGAATTTGATTCTACTTTATTTCGTTCTTTTTTTCGTTTGCGATTTTCGGTCGCCGAAAATCTTCCAATCTTTTGCATCAATTTTGAATTAAAAATAAAAGAAAACAGCGTCACAAAACACAGGTGGATTAGTGGTGATACTGGTGTAACGGTGTTTTGTTTCTTAAAATGAATGGATTTAGCTAAATGTTGCCTGTTTAGTCTGCACCTTTCATCATCATCATCATCATCTTCACCATCAATAGCAGCAGGTTTACTAATAATCTGAGTTTTGCTCCCCGTTTTGTCCATTCTTTCATCAACTTCCGTACACTTTTGGTTCCCAGCTAATGATCAGACATTGTGTGTTGTGTGTTTGCGATAAAAATTTTCTCATATTGCCAAAAATGTAACTCCCCCCCGGCTAAAAACGCACAGTGTAATCCATCTTGTTGTGCCTCGGGAGAACGATTTCGAACACCGCTTCCTGGAGCGATCCTCGATGTAGCGGCACACAGGGAAGATAAATTAATTACCTTTTCCCGTCGGCTGCCCCGATCGGTTCGCAAAAATGCGGCGACTCCAGACTCCCAGAGCACCCTCGAGAGAGAGGGATGAAGCTCATTTGCGGTAAGCTCATCGCTCATGGGAGAAGCATAAAATATGCACAATTAATCCGTTACCAGGGCGCGCGCCCATAGATTCGGCCCGATTCTCTGGTCCGAATGTGCAGCAAGGGATCTGGGATCTTCGTTGACCTACAAAAAAACACCGAAAGAAGCACGAAAATCGCTTAGAAAGGCGAGTAGACCGCGGACCCCACCCGAAGAACGATGAAGATCAAATTTATAGTTTATTTCGAAACCATTACGTAATTTATGAGCGTCGCGGGGGTGGTCTTTGGGATGTTTCGTTAGTAGCTGGCCTGGGAAGAAATCTCACCTCGAACTGTCCTCTCTCGGCGCCTCAAGTGCTCCACTGGATATGGGGAGATATGGCGTTTCACAACAAAGCGGTAGGATTTGCTCGGTCCTCGTCGGTGGAAATTGGTGCTTTTATTCGTTCTGTGAGTTTATTTAACACACATACATCGCTCGTTCGGGGCACGTTGTTTCGATAGCAATAACAAACTGTTGGGATATGTATCGGAATCGTTCGACGGTGAGAGAGAAAGCAAGAGAAACACTTATAGCCCCTTTGCAGAAACCGAATTTAATTCATCTCATCTGTTTTCCCACAGGCGGGCCGACGCCTGTGTACCGGATAAAGAAAATCCCTTTTTTCGCCAAACAGCCAAAAGAAATAAACCCATCGAAACCACACACACACGCTCGTACACAAATAGATAGCTGGGTGGCTTCTATTTTTGGGGAGTCGCTGGAGCATCCTCTACTGGCGGGGAGGATTTATTTATTCGCTGTGTACCTTTTTTCTGTGTGTGGATTGTTGCCTTCAAATAGCTCGTTATTTGCAGAGGTAGCGGCGACTATGCTTAATGGGTGTCGAGTGGGAGAAGAGGTAAGACGAGGAAGAAGAAAGGTTAAATATTTTCACCCGGAATAAATAATCGTTCTGGTTTATCCGAAATACCCCGACGCTCGGGGTCATAAATTAGCTGCGGCTTTTTGAGGAATAAACTGTTCTATTAGTGTTGCCGTTTTTTTTCTCACTCTTGCTCTATCTATATCGCTGTGCAGAAAATATTGTTTAGGTGGAAATTTATAGCTTTTGGTTGAAGGATTTGAAACGAGCGGAGAAAAAAGCACAAGGATATTGAACGATCTACTTTGAAGAACTCTGAGAAGCCAAAATGAGAACAGTTTTTGTCGCACACGGAATAGGAGTGGTTTTTCTTGAGTTTATTATCACTTTCTTGTGTTAGGTTTTTCATTCGCTTGCCGAGATATTGATACCACGGTAGCAGGTTCGTTCCTGTCCAAGAAAACCCTTCTGTCTCCTCAATAGTGCAGCTGAAGCAAAGAGTCTTATCCTGCCCGTTTTCCAGTACAACCAAACAAATATGCTCGCATTATCAAAGACACATTTGGTTTGCTTCGATTATTTGTCTTTCGCTTCGGCGTCCCTTTTTTCGCTTTTGGGGTGTATCACCCTTGTTTGCGCTGTCCAGATTGCGGACCAAATTTTCCAACAAAGCCCTTCCGATTGAGTTGCGGCAGGGGAGCAATCTCCAAAAGACCAAACACACTTGGAAATAAACACACGGTTGGAAATAAAAATGCGAAAATCAGCCGCCTGGCTGACCAAAATTGACCGTACGATTTATGGCGTACCCGGTGTACCAGCTCCGGGTTTATCCGGGTCGTTTTCTTCAGTAGTCGGGTATGTGTTTTGGTCCATTTCTTAAGAAGAAAAGCGTACGCGGCGAGTGCATCAGATTGGAAAAGTGGAATCGAGCGTACGAAAAATTGTCACCCACTAGAACCCACTTGCTCTGTTTTGGGCTGTGGGGTGGGAGGGTTGGGGTAAAAAATATAAGGGCTGCAAGACAAATGGCTACCAGGAAAAACAAAAAGCAAAAGGGAACAAAACGTAAAACCGCCCTTTACTGTGCCTGGGTTCCAGCGCATATCGATACCGATTTTGGTGGGTTTTGTAGGTGCTGTTTTCCGTTTCCTTCTGCGTGCGAAGGATTTTCCTGCTTTCCACAGGTTCCACAGGCCAACACACCTTTACACGGGCTGACTGTTTTTCGTTGCACGATTTGATTACAGGGTGAGAAGCTATTTATCTTAACAATGTTCCTATTTCTTTCGATCACACTCGCTGCCGCTGAAGCCACAAGCTCTCGACCCGGGTGCGGACTAATCGGATCTTTTGCACCCAAGTCCAGGTCAGGATATCTTTGATTTGGTTGGGGAGAAATGGGGGGGCCTTAAAGGGGCAAGGAAAACTGCCTCCGGAGCACTTTAGTTTATGGGTCGGTAGCGAAAATAAATAAGGCTAATGTAATCGAGCGAAAGTGTCACCTTCGATTTTCGGGGGCACACTTACGAGCGTGTTGTGTTGTGTGAGTGTTGATACACTTAATGAAGGTTGATTTTCTATTTGCTGATACGGTACGGTTTCGGTGTGTTTTATTGACCACCGGGTGTTTGGTTTGGTGCTCAATCGTTTTTTTTTTTGGGGGGTTTTTATATGGGATTTTTGAAACATAGAATAAGCAGAATGAAATAGAAACTTAACTCAACGCAGTCTTAGTATTTATGGCAGCTATTTTATTGTGGTTTGTGTGTTGTTTTTTTTTTTTAGGTAAATACTTTTATAAAAAAAGCGAATTTATGAGGATTCAATTTTCTTTTCCTTTTCCACGCTGTAAAGGTGTCTTATAGACCATCTTCTATAAGTCACTCCAGCTCTTGGCATACGCTGATGACATAGACATCATTGGTTTGAGGCTCTCCTATGTAGCAGAAGCTTACCAAGGGATCAAGCATGCGGCACTGAACCTCGGGTTGGAGATCAACGAGGCAAAAACCGAAATGATGGTGGCACCACCAGCGGCCCTGCTAACAAACACTGATTTACGCAGGGGTGATGTACAGATAGGTGATCGCACCTTCGAAGTCGTTCAAAACTTCACCTATCTGGGGTCAAAAGTCAGCACCGACAACAACATAGACGTTGAGTTGCGCGCAAGGGTGCTGGCTGCCAACCGGTCATACTACAGCCTGAGGAGCTGGGACTGTACAAAACCTTTATAGTCCCAGTACTCACATACGCCTCTAAGACATGGACTCTGTCCAAAACTGACGGAACCCTCTTAGCCGCGTTCGAGAGAAGGATTTTTGGCCCCGTATGTGTGGAAGGACAATGGAGAAGCCGCTACAATGACGAGCTCTATGAGCTGTACGGTGAACTCACCATCGTGCAGCGAATTAGGCTCGCCAGGCTCCGGTAGGCTGGTCATGTCATGAGAATGGCACCGGACGACCCAGCCCGTAAAGTCCTTTTAGGCCGTCCACATGGACAGAGGAGGCGTGGTAGGCCCAAACTGAGATGGAGTGATGGCGTAGATGCGTCCGCCAGAACGGCCGGGATATTGGACTGGCAGACGACGGCGCTAAACCGTGAGCGGTATCGAGAATTTTTGCAGCAGGCCAAGACCGCGAAGCGGTTGTAGCGCCTAATAAGTAAGTAAGTAAAGGTGTCTAAAGGGTGGAAATCCTTTTTTCTTTCTGGAACACACAAGATCCATATGGCAGACAATTATCTCGGAGATGTGATTTTAACTTATTTGTTTAATTTATTTCACTCGCACACTTTTGCACGCAGAAAAACAACCTTCTCGCTTTCGGCTGGCCAATGTTTCAACGGCTGTGGTCCATCGGTTTGCAGATGTTGTGCGCATAATTGCGAACTCCCAGACCGTGGGCCGCTGATTTAGCGAACAAAACACACGAAACACGTCAAACTCCACCCCGAGAAAAACAAAAACAAAGCAAACTCAACACAAATGAGGCTATAAATGTGCAAATTGCTTAACACCCTGGGACACACGCTCTGGAACACACAAATGCGCACCAGCCGAGGCAGGCCGACGCCAAATGGGACCTATTTTCGAAATCAATTTGTATGATTGAAAACTAAAAATATGCCAAATTCAATTTGCACCCTCTCTTGGGCCAACACGTCCCTATCACCTCCTTCAGTTCTCCTCCTGTTGGTGGGGTGAAGAATTATGTGGAACATAAACTTGTTCGTCCCGAAAGGTGTGTGTTTGGTGTGTTACCTTATCACAGGCCGCGAGACCCACAATAACACCTTTTTTTTCCAGCTCCGTAACGGTTCTGCTGTTCGACATCATAATTCTATTGCTTATTGCTGCTTCGTTTCTTTCCGAAAGCGTTGGTTCCGTTTCTGGCTCATTTCACTAACCCTGGTGCCACTTGCCCTGGTGTGTGCCGGTGTGCCAATACTTTTGCACTAATCCGATCGGAGAGAGCATGATAAATCGTTTTATTATGCAATGAAAAGAAGATTTTCGGCTCACAACCGTGCAACCGTGGATGAGATGCTTCGGTTGTTGGAAGCGAAGGGCGAAACAACAGTGTTCAACGCCACCACAGCATCCAAAAAGACGCGCGCTTAATTTTGTTTCCCCCCCCCCTCTCCCCCCCTTCGTTTAGCTCCCGGTAGTGGCTAAACGTCTTCCCAATTGGGTCATAACGAGGCCGGTGCGGTTTTAATACATCGAAATGCCGTTTAATTTTTTTTCCCTCCTCAACCCGAGTGTGGAGCAGAAATTATCTTTTCCCGGGGCTTATTTTCGGGGGTTCCTGTTTTTGTTTTTGTTTTTTTTTTTTTGGGGGCGTATAGCAACATTTCGCTGCCGCGCTTCCCATAACATCCGACACTTTCTCACGATGTTTTAACCACCACCGCCTTGGGGAGGGGAAAAGAGCAGGAAGAAAGGGGGCGGGAGGGTGGCACTGATAAACAGCCGTGAGTTATGTGTCGCACACTAAATACATGTGCCCGAACCCGAGCTGATGTGCGTGTGGGTGGGGGGGGGGGGGCGTTCTTCAATTTTCGGGCTCATCACGAAAAGTGATCGCTTTCATCCACGAATGACCCCGATCCGGTGGTGATCGCGCTCCGTTGGGTGTCAGCGGTGCTGATTAAAGTGCAGTTCGTGTCAAGGAAGCCCGTTTAAAACCGTGTTCCCGCTCCAGGTGCTCGAAAAAAAGCGAAGCGAAAAGCTTTAAGCGAAAGAATACAACGCCGCGCCAAGCGACGAACCCGATCTTGTATGTGGTCGATTATTTTTCCTGCTTGCTTTCCGCGTGAGGATCTTGCATTGAGCGAGGGGTCACAGGGAGCAATGGAAAAGGATGCTTTTGGATGTCTGTATGTGTGTGTGTGTTTTGTGGGTGAGCTGTGCAAGTGACGGCAAAACAGCGTCATTAAGCCGTAACAGGACGCGTAATTTCATTTATTAAAAAGCGCTTAAGCGCTTCACCGAGCGATCCTTTCAGGGTTTGAAAATGGGCTTGAAAAGCCGCTCGCATCCCCCGGAGCAGTTCCTTTTCGGATGATCCTTGCTTTGATCTTGAGCCTCATTTGGTGGTTCTATTTGTCAAAACGGCTGGACGCCTGCTTGAAGAAAATGATTTATAGCACCGAACAAAACGAACCGAGAACGAATGATTTGGTAGGCTCGTTGGTTTTTGGTTGAGGGTTACAAAAGAATTGTGTAACTGAAACGCTAAATGCTCGCTTACTTAAATCATGATCAGCATTCGGGCCAAGATGGTTCCTTCCGTGGTGCAAAAAACTTTAAACGAAATTATGCTTCCGGGGCAGGTACGATTAAGGTGACGGTTCTCGTCGTTTTGAGGTGACTTTTTGGACACGCTATCGGAGAGTTTTCCGCAACACAAAAAAGGACTCGCCGCCGTACGATCCCTAATGCGCTGAACATTGCTTTTGAACTGTCCCGGCGATGGGCGATGCATGTGCTAGCAGCAGCAGCAGCAGAGCATCAGCAGGTGATAAATACTTCACGGGCATGCTAGTGTACGGAGAAATTATCTGCAATTATCCTCACTCACACACACACACACGCGCAACTAGAGGGAGGGAACGGGTCGGGTTGATAAGTAAGGGGAGCAGCTGAGTGCAATTTGCTGTGGGACACAACAACAACAGTCCGAAAACCCCGAGTCCTAGTTTTGCTCTCCTACAAAAATTGAATATCGGACAGGTTCTCTCGCCTCTCGCCGTGTGGTGCGTAAAACGGTTTCGGGCGAAAAGTGCAATTCGTCGTCGTCGTCGTGTGTGTGTGTATGCAACTGATGAAAGTGCAACGACAGGCAATTGCATCGACACGATCGTGAGCATTTGTGTGATGGCTCGAGGGAAGCTCGCCGGAATGGCGATGGTGTTGGCCCGGTTTGGACATGCATGCGGACAATATTTCATGTGCGCACCTTCGAGTGTTCGAACTCCTCACACTTGCATATGGCTTTCACCATTCCTCCACCACTCGCCCGCCATCGGTGATGCCCTTAGTTACGCTCTCATTATGCAAAATCTTTTAACAGCATCACGATCGACAGGTTTTACGTTTTTCGCAACGTCGAGAAGCGCCCTTGCTGCTGCTGCTGTAAACCGTTCCGTTCTGGCTTCCTTCTTCGGTTCGGTGTCTGCTCAGCCTGCAGGGCGATTTCGTGCCCAACGAGCTGTAGAGCCCAATTGCAGCACTGCACCACCGAAGCGCGGTGATGGATTTCTGGACCGACTCACTTCTTGCCTGCCCCGCGAGTGTCTTTTGCGCGGCGAGTCTCCACGGAGAACACGAATATCGACGGAATCGGATGGATGGATGGATCGTTAAGAACCGGTTGCAATGTCGGGGGCCATGTTTCTGCCTGTTTTTTACTCCCTTTCCTCCTCTGCCCCACTCCCCAATCTCCCCGCACTTCGGGGTCCGACTTCTGTCTCGTTATCCGTTGGCAAGAATCTGCTCACCCGAAAGAGTGTGCGCCCACAAAACCTTCCTTGCGTTTGCCAGTGTTGTCCGCGTCGACGGTGTTTGGTGTTTGGTTCGTGTTTTTCATAATTTTTGCGCTCCTGTAATTATTTTTATTGATTGCATTCCCGCTTTTGCTCGCTTTCTTCGTTGGAGCGGTGTGTGTGTGTCTGTGTGACTCTCGTGTTGTCTTGTTCGGCGTCGCAGTCGATTATTGACGCACGGTGGTAGAAAGACGGCACAGAATGAGATGGGCAAGAACGCGCGAAGCTGTTAAAGTAATTTGCATAGGAAAGCTATTTGTCAAATTTGCTGAAGATGGGGCTTTTTTGCCGCTAGCAGACACGCTTATCGCAGTTCCGGTCTATTCCCTGCGAGTGGTTGTCTATTTGTGTGCGCATCCCTACGAATCGGGAATCTAAGGTGAGTGAGTCACTCGCAGGATAGGTTGTTTTTTTTTGTGTGTGTCTGTCGATACGTTGAAGATATTACAATTGGCAGCTGTAATATTTCAACGAGCAATGATAAAAATTATGTAAATGGGAGCGAAGCAATGAGATAAAATCGCTGTAGGTGCGTTGGTACAAGATGGTTTTGATTATCAGATTGGTTAAGCTTTGAAGATTGGAGAAAAATGGTCAAGAAAGGTAACATAACAATTTCTACTGTTGTATGGATTTTTTCTTAATATTTGGATACATGGGCGTTGAGTTATTGTTTGCTCCTAATGGAGGCTTTAATATAAGTATAATATCTTACGAAACTGAATTTGATAAGGATATTAGAATCACTTACTTAATATCGAAGTAGGGTTTTCTAAATAAATTTTCTTGCTAGTAATGTGCGAGTCATCCTTGGACTCTGTTTAAGATGAATTGGACAATGTACATGTCTTACGGCAGGTGTCTTACAAAAAAGTGTTTTATAGGCCTATTCAGAGCATTTTCGATGGAGGCTTGTCCAGAACTTCGGGAGTCTCTTTCGATCGTCTCGGTGTATGACGCGTCGACAGGACATTGTATAGATATTTTTCACAACATGATCATATGAACGTTTAGGCCTCTACCATAGACGCCGGGTTTTTGCTTGATGAGAAGACCCTGTAACTACTGGAGTTGCCAAAAAACTGTTGAGTTTTGGAGCAATCAAAATTTATTAGACCATAAGAAAGAACTTCACAATTTCCAACATTTTTTTAAATACTCATATAATTATTCATACAAAAGTCTAAACCTAAAGCAACATTGAAGCATTACAGTGGCCAAGCTGAGCAGGAAAACTATCCCACTCTGTATGCAACACCCCATCGCGAGTAGACATGGCGGCGTTCATGTCACGCTAAAGAAATTAAACTTTCGGTGACACCGCACGATCGGCGCATCATCTTTCAGTGTGGCGGGATGCGTGCCACGGCCATTACACCCATCCCCAGTGTGGCGGGTGTCACTCCCTACCGTCACGATTCACGAGGTCAACGGTGCTTTGAACCGCCCCACACGACAAGGAAACGACAGGTTGACGATGACTGTTTCTTCAAGTATCTTTCTCTCCTTTTAGTTCGCCTCTTGCACATTTCACTGCAAGAAAAGCCTACGCCGAGCGTACAGAATGACAGAGCCAGGAAGAAGGTGGCAGTGCGTAAGTGTTCGTACTCGTCGTGAACACGGAGTTATAGTCGGGGAGGCAAAAAAAGCAGAAACTTTGCTTTAAATACTGCGTCGTGAAGAATGTGCACAAAATTTTATGTAAATTTTTCCGAGACGATCGCTTCAAGGGGGACAGACAAGCGGGGTGGATGGGCAAGCGGGTGGGTTGTGTGTTGAGATGTATTCCTCCTTCCTTCAGCGCGGTGTGGCGCTAAGGTGTTTTGTTTTAAATACTTTGCCTCGCTATGGGCTTTTCGTTTTGTCTTTCGGTTGGTGTAAATGTGCCATAAGGTGAAGCAGATGCTTCATGCATTTTTATTACACACCGTTGGGAAAAGACAGACACGAAGATAGGGACAAGGGATGGGGAAGCTGTTACAAAAAATGGCAAACAAACGTAAAACGGTTTGGCCTATACACACACACACACACACATACTTAGCGGTGGAAAATGGTTGGTACGGTTAGTACCGGGAAAAAGGAAAAGCCAGCCTTCTCAAAGTCAAGCCAAGCCTGTTGGAGGTTCTAAGGCCGGCTTTTCGCCTCGTGTTCGGTGTTTTATTATTCATCACTGCGGGTTACGCAAACTTTGTGCGTGTGTGTGTGTGTGTGGCTTACTTGCTCACACTGTCTCGCTCTCTCTTAATGCTGTCTTAATGTTGAGCGGATTTCGCGCATGGAAAGCGAACCAGACTGGGACTGGCTTTCCACTGACGTTCTATATTGTTTAGAGCATTATTTCATGTTTTTTTGCATTCATTCTCGGTATTGTTCCTTCCAGTCTTGATGTATGCTGTGGAAAATTATCTCCTTTTTTACTGTTGCTTTTGCGCTGTCTCATTCCGGGGGTGTGTTGGTGCCGGGAAACAGCAGCAAGTGATGGAAATGATGCGGAAAATATTCCGCATGTTAAGCTCTCTGACAAGGTGGAATGGAATAATTTCCAGCAAGCCGTTTATTGTTGCGGATGTGTGTTTGTGTGATGGTTTAAGAGGAGCAAAAGGAAAAACTAAATAAAAATCAACAAATGTGGTTCAAACAGCGCAGAGAAAAACGTCAAAAATCAGTTTAGCATGTGTTTGTAATTGAAACATGACACTGAATGTTTGGTGGAGTATATGATGGACTTCTGTTTATGTTTTGTGAACCATTATTTAGGTGATCTTCTCCTGATATACTGGTAAGTCAAGACGACGTTTTGTTTAAGAATGTTTTAATTTTTTGTTATAATTTACCATTTTTTTCTTATTTTTAGCTGGATCTTCTCTTGACCGGTTAACCCTACTTTCCATCCGAAGCGGCGCAAAAACAATTGAGTTGAATCGACGGTGAAACGAAGCAACAGCATCTCCAGTACTTCCTACGCGTTGTTTTTGTCGCTTCTTGAAGGAAGAAATAACAACTCAAAGCGAAACAAAGCGGAATTGTGTCCACTCGAGAGACGGCCACAACCGGACGGATGAATTTGATGGCGTTCGGTCGCGCCAATGTCGCCGATGACCCGGTCGAGACACTGACCGACAATTACCGAGATTATCAAAATAGGCTGACGTTGGCTGGCGGAGAAGAAGACGAAATGAAGCGTAGTTGCTTGAAGAAGCGTGTGCTGCTGGGTCATTAAAGTCCAAACCAAAAAAAGGTCGCGATGAGGATAGCAGTAAGTGGAAGAAAACCGTGGACACGAGCCATTTTTTCGTTTTGTTTGACGAAGAGAGTTGTGCGTGTCATATCGGTTCTCCACCGTACAGATGGACGACACTGTTTGAGGTTAATGAAATGTGATAAAATTGATTCGACGAGATGACGCGACATCCGCCTTGACACGCGCACGATGCTGTGAGATACTGTAGGGAATAGGGCGAACAAAAAGGGAAGATAAACGTTGTGTCCACTTCAAGGCCCACTTCGGAGGGACATGCCCAAGACCGTCGGTGCAGTTGAGGGAATATGTTCTTTAAAAACAGCAACTTCAAAGCCTACTCACTCGGAACGCAACATAAATAGACCACCGGTTGGACGCACACCGAGACACACACACACACACACACAGCGGGGTCCCAGAAATGACCCGTGGACAGGCGTCAGGCCCCGTCGAACGAGCTGTTCGATTGTTTGTTATTGCTTAATTCGTTTCTATGCTCGTTAATGGGTATTTAAATCAATTTTATAGATTTTCCATTGTTTCGATCCGAGCCGTGTGTCCTCCTTCTTTGGTGCGCTCGTTCCATCCATGCCCACACATATGAATGCACGATCGATGGTGGTGACCCCTTCGCTCGCGGTTGGTGTCGTGTGTTTATGTTTGCTTTCGCGTTCTCAAGTTTATGCTTCTTTATGCTTCATTAAACGCACCTCTAGTGCTAGTGAACGGAGCGGTCAGAGCGGGATAGCGAGCGGGTCCATGAATGGTGACTGCTGTTGCTCTGTTTTTAATTTATCTTTCGGGAATAGGGACATAATGTGGGCCAGTTTGTGACACCAAGCGTGGACCTGCATGTATTTTGCACTTCATTCATTTGCTTAAGGGATATTGAACGCTTTTTGCGGAATTCTTTCTTCAAAATATCCTTCTTTACTATTGTCCTTGTATAAATTTTGAAGAAACATTAGAAGAAGGCTATGTCAGGCTCAAGAATTGATGATACTTTACCATTAAAAATAGAAAAGGCCCCCAAATTCGAGCAAAAATCTACAACCGTTATTCAGTAGCTTCGACTGTACCCTCGCTAAGCTTAGAAAACCCCCTTCACTAGACCTCGTTGAAGAATCGGGTCGGAAAATGTTGTGCGTGACGTGGGCACACTCGCATTTCCGTGACGTCCATTCGGGCGGAACGAAATAATCGAACGAAACTTGAAGAAATTCTAATTCGCGTTTTCCGTCCTCCTCCCCAAAGCGATCGATCGAGAGTTGAAGCAAAACAAACCATCCTAGAGCACATGAACTCAATTTTTTGTGTGTTTGCGTTGCCTTCTTTGCCCGCGTATCGAACAGGAAATAGGGCGTCAGGGTTCGATGGATGAGTCGTTTAGACTGTGTGTGCGAGCATAGACGCTAGGCGCCCGCGCGCGCCTTGGCCAAGAATAATTGGCGTCGTGCGAAGCGGACTTAGCTGAACGAAACTGGCGACTGGTCTGGAGGATGTGTGGATGTGAGTTTAGTTAGGACTTCATTTCGTGTTTCGAAAGTGCGACCGAAATCTACCAAAACAAACGCATGAAACGGGTGTCAGGTGCAAGAGTGGGCGCAGGGCAACATTAAGGGGACCTTGTTTCCTGCTTTTTTCGAGCCAAATTTGAAGCGCTTCCAAGTGTCTGCTTCAGAACGTGCGCCATGTGTGTGTACGCGTTCGTTATTACGCTCGCATTCCTCCGAAATGCATTTTCCCAAAACTTCTCGTGCAGCATTCCCTAATGACTTTCCCTCGTTTAGGGTTAAGGTTGGTTGTTTTGAGTGGATTTTTTAAATATTTATCGATAGTAAAACTCGATGAACAAGCCACTTTGTGTTTGCGCTCATTTGCTTTTGCTCTGGTTCTTTCGTTTGCTAACGATGACGCTGATGTTGGTCGTTAAATACGCGAAACAAGACCATAAAATCATTCTACTTAGCGGTGCAATTGTGCCTTGGAGGCTACAGTTACGCACCTGAACTTAGGTTTGTTATGGCATCACTCTAATTTGTATCCTGTACAGCAATTACCGAACCAGTTTGCTGTTTATTCCACACAATTTGCCTCAATGTACTCATTTGTTTTAATAAACTACTTTAAAAAATCATTAAAACCCACATAAAACGGCTAACAAGACAAGGCTTCTGTTGCGAACGCATCAGTCGAAAACTTTTTCAAATCATTAAAGAAACGTTGAAACACATAAGATACGCATAAGATAAAAAAGGTTTAGTTTAAATCAATAAACCATGGTACGCCGTTTCTCAATAAATATATAAAATGTAGACAGGAAATGCTATGCAGGCACATACAGCATAATTACGGTTCAGTACCTAGAAACTCTGCAGCTGAACAAACTTTGCAAATAGGAAATACTGGTTTGAACAATAGTTAGGACCACCAGCATCGCTAGCCTAAATAAACGATCAACGGGATCGTCATGCGAACAAACTGATATGCTGATTTAGGTTCCGCCAGGGCCCATAATTTGGTGCAATAAAATAGCATCCTTCGTACAAGCGCGAGAATAGCGATAAGCATGAAAATCCTACGCATACACGTCGCGACATAAGACTAGGTGCAATAAACTGCATTTCGAATCCTTCAAAGGAAGTCCTAAGAAAACACCAATACCTAACACTCGGACAGCCGACATACTCGGCGTAACCTTCGATAGACGCCTTTCTTTTATTCCTCATTCCAACAGGGTTAAGAAGGAAGCCAACACCCGGCTGAACCTGTTCCGGATGCTCGGAACCGGCAAAGCAAGGGCCTCCCGCACAACCCTGAACCGCATCATCAACGCTTGGCTCCTACCCAAACTACTTTACGGCATCGAGATTGTTTCCCGCGAGAGAGCAATCTTCGAGAAGCGAGTAGCTCCCGTCTACCACACTGCCATCCGCTACTCCACTGGTGCATTTGTCACCAGCCCGATCGTTTCCCTCCTCTGCGAAAGCGGTTTCCTTCCATTACAGCACATAATCACCAATAGGATCGTCGCAGCTGCAGCTCGAATCCTTGAGAAAGGAGTCGACGCAACTGCCCTCATTACCAGAGCTAACACCGTCCTGCAACAACTCACCAACCACCAGCTCCCTCCGATCATCCAATCCACCCGCCGGGGAATACGTCCCTGGTACCACCGCACTCCTACCATAGACTGGGAACTAAAACACCTACTCCGGGGAACCGGAAAAAGTAGCCACATCGCCAATAGCACCTTTACGCACCTGATCCGAACCAAATACCAGCACCATCACCACATCTTCACAGACGGCTCCGTTAATCGGATGTCAGCCGGCTGTGGAATCCATTCCAACCACGACAATTGCGCCATCAAACTTCCTAACCATACATCTATCTTTTCAGCCGAAGCAATAGCCATCCGACTTGCCGCAGAAGAAGGACTTCGGACCGACATTCCGAACGTCATCTTCACCGACAGTGCCAGTGTTCTGACCGCCCTCGAACACGGCCTCTCCAAAGACCCCCACATCCAGCTCCTTGAAGACATCCCATCATCACCTGCAATAACTTTCTGTTGGATTCCGGGTCATTCCGGAATCGACGGAAATGAGAAAGCCGATCGACTGGCCAACGAGGGTCGGCTCCGTCCAGCCGAACCACACAGCGCTCTTTCACGCCGAGACACCATCCGCTTCACTAACGCAATAGTCGCTCAACACTGGAACACCACTTGGCACAACCTAGACATCTCTACAAAACTCCGCTCCATCAAGCACAACACAGAGTAAAAATTCAAAGGAGCAAAACGCAATTTGTCCATTATCGCATCAGATCGAAAATCCTTATCATCATCCCACCCGAAAGCACTGGAAAAATTGCTTCTTAACTGGCGAGTCTCTCTGTCTCTTGCTCGCGCATGACTGAACTGGACTGTACTGGACCACTGGACTCACCGTTCGTACATGCGTTTCGTACTGCTGAGGTAGAATAAATTATGCATTCTGACATTGGCAGTGTTTGCTAATTAGCATAAATTATGATTTATCGCGCTCTGTGTTAATTGCCTTCATTTACGACGGATTGGTGTGGATTCTTTTGCACTGCCGGTGCCCGGTACATTCACACCCATTTGTGGTTGCACAGGAAAAGCGATGATGGTAGGAAAGTTTGTTTACTTGCGGAAAGCCATCTGTTTTTTTTTTGTTTTTCATTTTCGTTTTATTTTTATAGCACAGCACAATAGGTTAAACTGAGAGTGATTGTTTTTTTTGGTTCTCTAGTTGATCTTAGTCCAAGTTTTATTTTGCTCAACTTCCTGATGAGACACACACATATTCTTTTTTTAGTATGCAGTTCACAAAAAACGCTTTCTAGTCTTCACGCTTTTGAGCGTAAAGTGTTCGGTAACTGTGTGCGAAACAGTGGTCAAAGTGAGGGAAAAGTTTTCCACTTACCTGTAAGGCGTTTGGCCAGGTGCAGCTCTCGGGTGCTTTTATTTCTATTTCCGTCCCTGGTATGCTAATGTCAAGTGCATCCTCGGTGCTGGCCGGACACAGGTTTCGTTCGTTTGCATCTGCGCGGGATAAAAAGTGGGAAAAGTTTGATGAACATTGCTCATTCTTTGAAAAGGTTGCATTAAAATTTGCATTTTTTATGTTACAACCATACATTTCCATCACAGCTACAAAAATAAAACCTTTACACAGAGCGCGATAAATCATAATTTATGCTAATTAGCAAACACTGCCAATGTCAGAATGCATAATTTATTCTACCTCAGCAGTACGAAACGCATGTACGAACGGTGAGTCCAGTGGTCCAGTACAGTCCAGTTCAGTCATGCGCGAGCAAGAGACAGAGAGACTCGCCAGTTAAGAAGCAATTTTTCCAGTGCTTTCGGGTGGGATGATGATAAGGATTTTCGATCTGATGCGATAATGGACAAATTGCGTTTTGCTCCTTTGAATTTTTACTCTGTGTGTGTGTGTGTGAGTGTTGTTTTTTCTTCATGTTTGAAAATTATACCGCAACAAGAAGCACTTTTCGGATGAAATTTAATTTATTTTGACCTCGTTGAACTTGTGCAAACGGCGTTGTCGCCTGTTCGCACCCAGACCGCCGTTATCATCGCTGTAAAATAAAACAAATAAAAACGAAAATACACACGCACACATTGCTGTTCGTCGACGCAGAGCTTTTTTCCCAGCGTGCCGACCAATCACATTCCGGCAAAGCGGAGAAAGAAACTCATCTAACTGTGGTTAACTTCCGCACCGCATCTTCCCTCCCTCCACACCATCCGTCCTGCCGTCGTCTTTCGCCAAGATTGTTAGTGCAAGTTTTTATACGTTCCCGAGTATACCAGCCAGCTTTTTATTATTTGGCTCACTTTTTTTTTCTTTTGCTGTGTGTGTGCCAATCTGTCGCAGCGAAAGCAATGAATTATGTTGCTGGCCGGTCGGCTTTTGCGCTAATATTCGATAATGGGTTTCACTTCTTAGTGAATTGTGTTTTAATGAGTGTGGCTGTGCAAACTTTTATTTGCCCTGCTGCAGGAAGATGCCGCCAGTTTGTCTACCCCGGGGCTGTGCAGTGTCGCAGTTTGCGGCGCATGGGGATTGGGGAAAGGTCGGGTTTGCTAAAGAAGTAATAAAAGCCTGAAGCGATAACAGTAAGGTGCGGGCGTGGCAAATTAATTACGACGATGGGAGGTTTGCTTATGCAATGCATAATTTATGTGCAGAAGCGCTTTTTTCCGTACTGTTTTAAGTTTTTCTTCAGTCTTACAGTGTTAAAACAAGACATAAAAAGTGATTATGTTGAGAAAATGTTTAAAAAAAAGCAACAAAGAACCTTTTTTATTCGTTAGAAATAGTTTACATTGGCAGTTATTACAGAAATTGATTATTTGAACCAAAAATCTTATCCTTCGAACATCACTGGGGTGTGTTTTAGACAGTAAGATCTTTAAATTAAAAACAAACAGCAAAACCATGCCACCTCTTTAGTGCTTAATCCCATTTAAGCCATCAGCCATCCCTTACACCGATGTTTGACGCGATGAATCTCGGCTCTGCCTAACAAGCTTCAATGTTTTCCATGTTCCGGGTTAATAGCATTCAACCGGATAGTGCTGCTAACACCCTCAGATTGATACATCCAGCCAACGGGGCCGATGTTGTGCTTTAATCACCCTCGGTAATACATGATAAAATAAAGCATCTTTGCCACACACACACACACACACACACACACACACCCCAACAACTTCTACGGCCAGTTCATTATCTCACAACTCCCCGCTGGATACTTTCTGTGGGTGGCGCCCGAAAGGATGTTGCTCGGAGGATTAGTGCTTTGGCGTGTTCACAACGTTCTATCAACATTCATCATCGTCATCTTGCGCTGCGTACATGATAATGTCGTCTGTTTTGTTCACATCTGCTTTAAGACCTTCCTTATTATATACGTCTAGAACCGCTACTCCCGTAACTGGACGACAATACACGCCCTGCGTAGTTTTTATTTTAACGGATCGGTTCCGTTAATTTATTCCATTTCGGTCTTTGAGCAATGAGTGGCAAATATTGCTTTACCCATTTGTCCCAAAACACTTTACCATAATAGAGCGCTAATCTGTAATGTTTACGTTCCAGATTATGGGTTGGAATTTCAATCGGAATAGAGTAATTTCCTGCTCTACCGATAAGAATGTGAAACGGCGTTAACGGTTCATCATCTTCTTCGTTTAGAGGAATGTTTGTTAACGGACGAGAATTTAGAATAAATTCTGCTTGTATTAAGGCGCTTCTTAAAACTTCTATTGTTGGTGCACGATGTTTTCTACAATGTATCATTTCCTTCAAGTTCGACTTGATTATTCGGATTAATCTTTCCCAGGAGCCTCCAAAGTGTGGAGCTATTGGTGGATTGAAATGCCAAGCTATTTGTAACTTCATTGCTTCCCCTTGCTCCATACGAGTGTTTATTTGTTTCACCAAAGATCTTAGTTCGTTGCTTGCCCCCACAAAGTTTGTCCCGTTGTCACTGTAGACATGTGTTACCGCCCCTCGTCTTCCTT
>KZ061984.1:4582-38337 GCA_002091835.1 Anopheles maculatus
CCCATGATGCCGGATGGTCCTGCGATCGGTTCGGACAGCGGGCTGGAGAGACCGCTCGCATTAAACACAGCCAGTGCGGCCGCCGTCGCAGCAGCCACGGCCGTCCGCTGGTGGTGATGTTGCAGATGATGCTGGGGCGAACCACGTTCACGGTCACGCTCCCGCTCACGCTGCTGCTCACCATTCTTGCTTCCGCTCTGCGCAGTCGTGGAGGACGCACTTGCGGCCGCCGCATTACCGACGATCAGTGCTTCCGCACCGGACACGTTGACACCACCGCGCGATGCCGGCCGAAGATCGGTCGCGAGCAGTATGGGTCCGGGGCCGGCCGCCGACGAAGAGTTTAGCGCTGCGGACAGGTTCGCATTTGCACTCGCCGCATTGATCGTCATGTTAAGACCGGAGAAGGAAGAAAAGTCTGCAATCCGCAAAGGGAAGTGATTAGCATTAGACTGAGCGATACGGTCGCGAGAACGTGAACAACACAACGTACCGACTTCGTTCTTGATCTTCATTGGCGGCTGATATTCATCGTCTGAGTTGTTGTTGAAGCTGCTGCTGTTGTTGTTGTTCGTCGCACTGTTGTTGGTTTGCCGACCCGTCGGACCGTCTTCCGACGAGCGACGCCGACGTTGCTGTTGCCGCTGGCGTGCCTGGTGCTGCTGTTCGGCCGACCGTAGCAACTCTGCCGCCACTAGTTGCTGCTGATGTTGGTGCAGCTGTTGCTGGAGCTGTTGCTGGTGGTGCGGATGCGAGGACAGATGCAGCAGGTGATGCTGGTGATGCCGACCTTGGGCAAGAAGACCACCGCCACCGCCCCCGCTCCCAGTACTCCCGGTACTGCCCGTACTCCCAATGTGCAGATCGTGCGGGCCACCGCCATCGTCATCCTCATCGTCATCGTCATCATCGTCTTCGTCATCGCCATCCATATCCTCGGGGACTACCACGTCGTCATCATGCGCACCGGTACGCGTGGAAGCCATCGTCCGGTGATGGTGGTGGTGATGATCATCCTCCTCCACCTCGTCCTCTTCAGTTCCGGTCAAGGCGCGTCGACGTCGCCCTGCACTTTCCACGCTTGTACCAATATCCGACCCTTCTTCACGTACCTCACCACGAACAACGTGCTAAAACCCACAACCAACAAGGATAGGAAATTAGTTAGCAAATGTCGTCGTATGGGGTGTGTGTGTCCGACCATGTTCCTTACCTGTGCAACTGCGGCCGCCGCTAGTAACATCTCTGCCGCACCATCATCCACCTCATCACTCTCCTCATCTTCATCGTCATCATCGTAATCTGCTGCCGCCATCGCCACATCCCGCAGCAACAGCGAGTGATGATGGTGATGGTGATGGTCGTCCGTGCGGAGATCGGTTGCCATCGGCAGTATAGCACTGCTGCTGATCGTACTAACCGGGCGTCGTATCTCCTCCAGTTCGCTACCGAGCGGGCTACGGGACAAACTTCGGTGCCGCGCAGGGCTACCGGTGCCACCCTCACCACCACCACCAGCACTACTGTCCGCAATCAGTGAGGCAACGGTTGTGAAGCTGCTCTCGTGCTTTGCCGTTGTTATGCCGGGCGTACTACTACTGCTGCTACTACTGGTGCTACTGGGAGGAAGACCCGGTTGTTCGGAGCCAACGATCGAGGTAGAGGAGGAGCATGCCACTGCCGTCGCCTGCGTTTCGTCGGGTTCGTCTGGTCGCTGCTCGTCCGTATCTCCACCACTCCCGGACGGTGGCGAACCTACTCTCGTTCCCATGCCCGCCGACTGGTGTTGTGCACTTTGGTTGGTGCCGCTTGTTGTCGTAATGGTTGTGGTTGTTGTGCAAGGCTTCACCGACACCGTACCACTGTCACCCTCAGCATCCGCCACTAGCGGCGTGTCGGTAGTTGTTGCTGGTGGTGGTGGTGGTGTGTCCCGTTCGTCGTCGTCCTCCTGCATTTCCTCCTGATCGTCGTGGTGCGGGTGTTGCTGGTGTTGATGCTGATGTCCGTCATCGTGCTCGTCCGTGTCGTGCAACAGAGGCGTACTGCCGGTATCCTCGCTACTGACAGCGGAAGCGGCCAGCTGCGAAGGTAGTATACCACCGTCTCCACCACCGTCGCCGGACGCCGTAGGACTTTGTATAACCGTAGTAGTGCTAAGCGCCCCGGCCGCTGCTGCCGCGGTGGTTGTGGTAGAGGTTGGTGTCGCCGCTGCTGTCGCTGCCAGTGCCGCTACCGACGTAAAGGAGGAACTCGACGCTTTGCCACCACCGATGCCACTGTGCAGCGCCGACGACGATACGGTGGCCGATGAGGAGGATAAGGCTGTGGTGGCTGAGATAATTGCACCGAGCGTGTCGCGATGCTTCCGGGTAAGCGAGAGGGGCGTTGTAGTGCTGGCGATGGATGCGACCGCCTCGGACGTGGGCGATAGCTTCGGGCGGCTCGTGGTAACGCGCGCGGTACCGTCCGCACTGTCCTCTAGGAACCGGTGTTTGCCAAGCGTGGTAGATAGATCCGTCACTCTGTCGCTGCCGACGATGGTACTATTGCTGATGGTAGTGGTGGTAGTACTACTGCTGCTGCTGCTGCTGCTGCTTCCGCCGCCACTACTACTACTGCTAGTGTGCGAGCTTGCAGAGGTGAGCTGACCGGCACTGCCCAACCCAGAGGAACTCAGACGCTGCTGTTGCTGTTGTGGGTGGTGGTGCGGGTAGTGATGATGTGGCGGGTGTTGCTGCTGTAGTTCTCCTAGCTGCTGCAGATGGTGTTGCTGATGGGATGGCGAGATCGTGGACCGCCTGTCTCCACCATCCGGCTCACTGCTGGCACTGGTCGTGGAGGTGGTGGTGGTGGTGGTAGTGTTGTTGGAGGGGGTGGTGATGTACGATGAGGTGCTGCCGCCGCCGCCGCCACCACTTCCACTGCTCGCTAGCGTCGCCGACGGGAATGTCGTCGACAGGTTCGTGGGTAGGATGGCTTCCGATGCGGCGAGTGCGCCGCCTCCACCGTTGTTGCTGCTGCTGCCACCTCCTCCTCCACCACCGGCACCATGGCTGCTGCTGTGGGGTCTGAGTCGTTCGGGTTCTAGTTTCGGCTCCGTCAGCGGGCTGCTCTGATTTGTCATTTCCGTCAAACCTTTGACCTGTGGCAGAACGAGAACGAGGAAGCAAAGGAAAGCTCAATTAATAGGAGGAAGTGTTTTTGGCTAACAACAGAAGACAAAGAATGTATTCTTAATTTTGATCTACATGGAGCACACACTTACCTTGAGCGATTTGGCCGTTTTTAGCAGTGCCGAAAGCTGACAGTATTCGACATTTACCTCGCCCTTGTACATGAATTCGATCAGCGTGCGCAGCTCGGCAAAACGGACGTCCTTCAGTATGACGATCGGGTGCCGGGCCGGATGGTCGAGAAACAGCGTCTGGAAGTACGAGGAACAGGCCGAGAGTACAACCTGTGCCGGGGAGAGAGAAACGAAAACGAAAAAAAAAAACAACGCAACAATTAGCATCATTAATCATCCTTCATTCTCTTTCACCCATTGTCCCGCACATAGAAAACGGAACTATGTTGCAATGAAATACGATGGATTAATAAATCGTTGTTGCGGCGTATTGCAGCGATGCAGGCGCACAATGACGCACGCCACCCGGAATCGTGAAGGACGTGAAATAACGGGTTCGTTTCTTTCAATTCCCCCTCGTTACGGGCTGTCATCGAACGACTGTGGTCTCGGTGACAAATTACCCATCCAACACACCTGTCCGCTGTGTGCCGTAGAGAGTTTAGAGGTAGCGCGGGTAACGCGCGATCACAATAACACAATTTGCAACTATGTCGATCATTCGCTCGCCCAACGATTGCAAGAAATAATGTCTGCCTTAACCAACGTGGAATGCTTTTCAAACGAAAGCTTAATGCAGAACCGCTGTAACGCGTCCGATGAGTGTTATCTGCGGATGCTGCTGCGTGTTTAAAGAGATCCGTCCGGGTGCGTACTGATTATATAACTTAAAGCAAGCAACACGACACTAATCAGTGGCACACGGCAACCCGCACACAAACATGCGAAAACCAAATGTCCTTTCTGTCCGCAAGGGTTTTGCGCATTAAGGCCGATAGCGAGAGAACGAGAGAGACAGAGAGAGAGAGAGAACTTTGCCGAAGAGTGTAAAAACGAGAGCAAAACCAGTGAAAACAACGGCAAAACGGAAGGATAATTTAAATTTTGAAAAAGAATTATCATAAAAGTTCGCTCGCAAATGAGTTTCGTTATTTCCGAAGGTCGCACACACACACACACAAACACGGCACCGAACGCGACCACACGTTTGCCAATCGATGGACGGTTTGGGCCCGGCGAGACGTCACGCTGCTGCAACTACAGTGCTGAGCGTACGAATGAGTTACAACAATTAATAATAAATTGTTTGATATAAAATTTTTTAAAGTTCTTCAATATTTTTTGTCACGTTTTTGATGGCAAAAGTAAAGGTATTGTTGAAACTTTTTCCAAACTTTAGTATATATTCAAAACAAACATTTCATATACTTTCAAGTTTTCCCAAACAACATTTATTGTACGTTTCATGTTGCTACACAGCTTTAACATTCCAATATAATCTTTATAGCGCCTTAAAGATGGTTTAACAAATTGGCTTTGTTATGCGAACATCATAACGTAAATGCTCAATCAAGAAGGTCTTTAAGCGATTGAAAATCAAATAAAACTAGTCTTTTTATCATTTAAACAACAATTTAACAATACGAGACATTAACTAAATTACACGATTCTTGTTTAAAAGCAGTTAAATCGCTCCTGAGCAATGGCTAAAAGGTTTTGTTTACGCGTTTTGACAGTTTGTGCCGCTGTAAAGCTCGGGCTACATGAAGCGCAAACATCAAGCGCAAACCTGAGTGTTGTGTCAAAATGCACTGAATTTTTTTGCGTTCCGTGTAGCCACGACATATTTGCGCTCGGGTTTGCGCTGACAATGGAACATGGTTTTCTTGCGGTCATGGCTACTCAACATGGCATGACCATTTGGATTACCACTGTCATTTGTTGTTTGTTCAGTTGCATCCAGACATTGTGAAAGCGAACTATTATTAAATTGATTTATATTCCTGTTAAGTTTGATTCCATAATAATAATATTGATTTAATATCAAATATTTGCTAAAAAGCGAATAAAACCAGTAATTATCGGTGCTTACATCTTTCGTTCGGCACAGGTATGGTTTGTTTACAAATGTTTGCACTTGAAGACCTGTCAATCCATGTTTGCGCTCAAAGTTTATGCCTACCAAACCCAAAAATGAGTTTGACACAACGCTTGGGTTTGCGCTTGATGTTTGTGCTCCATCTAACCCGAGCTTAAGAATTTTCGACCTTAGTGCGTTGACAAACCGTCAAAGCTTTAGCTATGATAATTTGTTATCTACTTTTAAGATATAACAATTTAGAATAAATGTTTCATGATTGTGTATGCGAAATTGATTATTTTCATTAAGTTTTTGTAAACATTTTAATTGTTTATAATATTGTGAAATGAGGTGGTCTTATTGTTTTGACCGACAGTGTGTGTATATATGCACCAACAGCGACAGCTTCAACGGTGGAAGAAAATGTATTTCTCCTGTTTATATGTTTCGCTTGTAATTTCATCTCCAGCAGCACAACAAGACGCAGGGATTGTGTACGGTGGCCCAAGTATGTGTGTCTGCGTGTGTCTCCCCCGCACTATTAAAAAAAAATAAGCCCGTGGTCCTCAGCCGTGGCCTAACCTGAAGTGGCTATGAAGCTATTTTTGCGTTCCACGTCGTATTCGCTCGCTCTCTCCGCTTGAGCCTCATAAAACCGAGAAACCACTTTGCGTTTCGTTTTAATGGTTTGCGCGGGGCTGCCCCAACTGTCGTAAAATTGTTAAATAATTTAATATTCACCAGAAAATGCATCACCGTTTAAGGCCCACTGCGAGTCGTACCTATTATTATTAGCACCCGGTCGAAGACGTTTTATGGCGTACACACACGCGTCCACGGACCGCCGGACACGGAGCGATTGTTGCATTATTAGCGCTTCGGGAAGAGTGCAGGCGGGTGTGTGGAAGAGGGAGCGGAAGCGAGGACAATCGCTGATGTAAGTGCAACACACAACAGAGTAAAACCATTTAAGCAGTAGCAGCAGACGACGAACCTTTTTTTTTGTGTATTCCCAATGTTGTTGCATCAATATTCCCGTGTTGGGGTTTGAGGGCGGCTAATCATCATTTCGGAAGCCGGGGTCAATATTGCCGACATGGCCGGGATAAGCAGCAGCAGCTTAGTGACGTTTCCAAGAAACTGGCCACAACAAAATTGCACTTTTCGCACATTTTCTGCGGTTGGAGGAGTCCCATTAATCTTCAACCACTCGATGGAGAAGAACGCGAAGGGAATTGCTGAGCAGGTGGAAGAAGGAAAAAAGGATGCTGATTTACAGCTGCTTCCAACTTTACCTTTTTTTTTTAGTGCGGAAGCTTAACGTGCGTTCAAGCAAAATGAATTGAATTGCTTCATTCGGTGCTGTGGATGGGCGGGCGAAAGGTACATTTAAACAACAACAAAAAACCGCGGTAAGCTTCGACCCTAAAGTCAGACCACCGTACACCCGATTGGAGCCTGTTTTATGCGTTTTTGCTTATTAGAGAAAACGCTCGGAAGGAAGGCGAACGATTCTCACGCTCACCGGCAACGGAGGTTCGTCACTTTGAGTCTTTTGTAATTTTGAAACAAACATATCCTCGAGCTGCAACAAGTTAATGTGTGTGGAGAGAGAGTGTGTGAGTGTGTTTTTCTGTGTGCTATTTTGGTGCGGACGTTTATCAGACGCAATCACAAGAAGTAGAATAAAAACTTCAATTTATTTATTTACAAAAAAAACAAGGCTGAAGCAAAACGTGAATATAAAAAAATGGGGTTTAAAAGATACAAATGGTTATTAACTACTGAGTGTACCACTCTACACACACAATTTCCACTCTAAATCTGGTGCGAAAAAGTGTTGCACATCTTGCAGATTGAGAAGCACCAGAAAGGAACAACAAAAAAAAACACTCCAACGGCAAAAGCCAGCAGAAGCATCATTACATGGGTGGCGGGACCACAACATGACGTCGCGCGAATATTCAAAGGACAGCGCGCGTCGCCGTACGATTAAAAGGCGGCCTCCTTTCGCTACATTTCCCACCAGCAACACAACCACCAGCAGGAAAAAAGCGGTTTGGAGAAGGCGAGAGGTTAAAGGGCGAGGCGGCAGGGGCAAGCATAAATCAGTTCTTGCGCGCTTCAGGGGTTTGCTGCGTTGGTTCGGGCGCTGCATCTTCGGGGTGTCGTGTGATGATGATAATTACGGTCCTTCTTTTTTTCAACCCATCACGGTAGATAATTTTCAATTCGTATTAAGCCTTCCACAGTAAACACGCAGCAGAAGGATGACACAGCGTGCGATAAAAGGAAAGAAGCATTGAAAAAAAAAACACCCAACCAACTTGATCTGCTTGGAAGGAATCGGTCTACCAGGCCGGTGTAGTGGAGGAATAATGATGGCGGGGAAGGGAAGCAACTCAGCAAGGTGAGTTGGGAGCGGATCACCAGCGGCTACTGGAATTGATTTTCGAGACAGAACCAAAAGCCACAAAACTGAGACTTGGAGTCGTTGAGTCGCGCACAATTGGGCAATCTTTTTCTTGAAGGTTTACCATCAGTAGCAAACGATTAGCGTAAAGCTCTATCGTAGCACTACTGTACTGTACTGTCAAACTGATTTTGAAGCGCGATTTTGATGGATAAATAGTAATATTACAATCCGATTATTAAGGGATAGTAAATATAGCGTGTTGATCCATATTATGGAGCATTTGAATCACTCAAAAAGGACTGTTTTAAGTGGATGGTGGCACTTTGCAATCATTTAGTGGAATCTTGCATTTAGGCTTTGGGAAAATTTGTGGCATTTTGCATAAAAGTAGTAAAAATTAAATTACTTTTGGGCTGACACCTTCCATTTGCCGATTTAAAAGAATATTTCAATTCAGTAAATGCGAAATTCCATTATATGATTGCAAAAAGTACTACTACCCATTTGAAGCATTTTACTGCCCGGGTCCATAAATAAGTTTTGACAGTTTTTTGTTTACGGAGTTCTAAGCTTCATAGGCTCCGATTAGGCATCGAATTGCTTCAGAAAAGCATTTTTTTCTAGTTTGAATGTTGGATCAAACGCATCAGTTGTGATCGGTAAACGTCACACCCGTGATGGTTTCGTTTGGTTCCAGCACTTCGTGGTACACCACACCCAGAGCCGGTCCCACCAAATGTACAGCGCATTACCTTGGTGCCATGAATGTTCTGCTGGGGTGTCAAGGTGGAAACATGTCCCGGGTAACCATACGTTGCTTTACGTTTGGGGTTGTCGTCTCGCAGGTGACTAAATGGCGCTCTAGGTCACCCCCTGTCTTCCGGATCATGCCCAAATGCTTTTAATCGCTGACAAATGGGTGGCTAAGTAACTCCAAACGCATTTGCCAGCTGAGTGTTTGTGTTTGGGTCGGGTCTTCATCAAGTGCTGTCTCCAGGCCGTCTGGAGCCCCGTGATCGCCAGCATATTCCCCGCATTATTTGATGGGTCTTGGGTGGACGAAGTTTTCGATCACAAAGTAATGGAGGAGAATTTCCCGCAACAACAAAAAAAAAACAATTTTTCGGGAACGAATGTATTCATGTTGCAACCACGCGGAAAAAAAACAGTGAAAGAACCGTCAAAACTTAGTAATATAGACCGGATAAGTAAATCTAACGTTGGACCCCTGTGTAAACGCTGTAAAGCATTTCTTATCCAAGCGTCCGAGAGGGCAAAACCTTTCGGCTGACTCTGGGGCGCATAAATCGAGGTGTATCTCGTTGATGACTTGTGCTCGTTTTGTCTGAAGAGTTTGACAGGGTTCAATCGCCACTGTTTTGGAGATAAGTTGGGCATAATCGTGCGGAAGTTGAGCCATAGTTTGGGGTCTGTTTCCTTGAAACCCTAGACAGCAAATACACGGCTTAGTCTATGTTAGTCAATCTTGTGTATTCAGGTCTATAAGGTCCTGAAACCCTGGCAGACCGTAGCCTACTAGTCGTTGAACTTAGGAAGTTTAAGTTTTCTAGACCCGATGGATGGTCTTCACGCGGTAAAACCGGGAATCGAATCTTATCTGCCTTCCTATTCTATCTACGTAGTATAAAGATGGATAAAGCCTAGAAGCCGCAGAATGTTAGCTAGTGCCGATAGTATTGACAGATCTTGGACACAGAGAAGTTTCTAGGAAATTGTTCGTTATATTGGCGAAATGGAAGATTTGCTACGAGATTTTCATTCCTATCAGCAGGTGTTGTTGAAGGATATAACTCTACACGATAATTAGGATAGACACACTGTACAAATACAATCTACTTTGACACTTTAAGTTTCAAAAATCGCAATCAACTGGCAAAGGAGTCAAAAATCGTTCGATTTTGTTAAAATTCTTCACCGATTCAGCTGTGTCGGTTCAGCTGCTGTGATTGCTCCACTGTTTGAGAGACGATGGCTTAGGCTTCAAATGTTCTGATTTTCAAGCGTAAGCCACGTTCGAAATGTCTCAGTATGTTCCCAGTAGTCGATCCTCTCAACCGGTCTCCACTAAACCATTCACAAATGGTAAAGACAGCCAGCAGATACGACATTTTGATTCGCTCTCACTGTATTCTTTTCATCATCACAGCTCCGCACAATTATGTAAGCGAACAGGGACTTCTTCGATAACGCCACAGACACATACAAAAAACAGGAGCGCGTGAAGTTTTCGATTCGAACAAAACATTGAAAACAAATCATGAAAAGGAATAACAAAACAAAAAAGCGGATTCATTCATGCCGGTTTCCTCTTACAAAAAAAACAAGGTCACACGACGAAATTACGTATGTGTGTGTGTGCGGAGCTTTAATCGAACATCTCTGAAACCCGAAAGATGGAGCGCGATCGATGCAACAAAAACCCCTGCGGCAGCGAATCGAATTCATTCACTCATTTTTAATCTCCTTTCCGGTGGGGGATGATGCACTTTTGCTTCCCAACCTTTTTCCCACGTCAATCTGTCTCTGTATGCGGTGCTGCTGTTGCGTTGCTTCTCCCGCCTCTACACCCCCTACTGTCAACGTAAAAGGGTTGCATTCAGTGCGATTGATTAAGTAAAGAAGGTTCGTCGCTTGCGCGATCGTTGCAGTTCATTGTACCGATGTTGCAAATCGAATAAAGCGAATGCAGCAGCGTTGCTTTGCGGTAGAAAACACGGGACCCAAGAAACAATTCCTATGCCTTTTACTCTCAAACATGTTTTATTAAAGTTTGATCATGGGTGTACCAAATATAAATAGTTTTGTTATGACTTTTTATGATGCCTAACAGTTTTTATATTATTCATAAACTCTAAAACGTTTTGAAGAGGAATGAAAGAGTTATCCTTAAGACTAAGAAATGTATGTCAAATGAAATGCAAACTTAAAAGCGCTATCAAGAATGTATTGAAACTATTCATAAAACCAGTTAAAGTTTTTTTTTTAATTAACTTTTTAAAACCAAGAAGCCACTCATAACACATATTAAGACCATCAAGACTGCATTAAGGCATGTAAGGGTTCCCTTAAGACTGTCTGAAGAAGTGTCACCACAAATGCTATGTTGTTGTGTTTGTTTTAGAGATGAGAATAATCACTCTTTTCGAAGAGTTGAATCAGAGTGAATGAGTGGTTACAAGGATTTGAACTTTTGACTCACTCTTTAAAGATTCATGAAAAAAATTTACTCTTAACTAATTCTTTAATAACTTTCTACGTTTCAACTCACTCTCACTCTCTGCGCCGACTAGTGACTCTTTTTTACTTCAAACTCACTCTTTTTGGCTTCAAACTCACTCCTTGGATTGGCAGACGACGGCGCTAGACCGCGAGCGGTATCGACGATTGTTGCAGCAGGGCAAGACCGCGAAGCGGTTGTAGCGCCTGATAAGTAAGTAAGTAAGTAGTTTTCAACTTTTGGTCAGCCATATTGAAATATAGATCAAGCGTGTTATAATTTTATGTATGAAAATTGAGGACAACGAAATTGTGGCAACTTTTTTGCATAATAAATAATTGCAATTAAGACCCTAAACACATTTTAATCGAATTTGCAACTTTTGCAGAATTTATGTTAAAATTATTGAAGGGCTTTATTAAATATCGAGGTAGGATGTATGCATTTCATCTGGAAAGGAAAGATGGAAAGCTGAAAAAGATCCATCAAATACATTTTAAAGTAAATGAATGAGAGAGTAGAATACAGTGATTTTCGTTCTCTCTCGCATCATCCAAAGTATCGACGTCTTGAAATGGTTTTAAGAAACGATCTTAACAGCGCATTCTATAGACTGGATCCTTTTAGTCTTAACAGAGCTGTGTTATAGTTTTATTACAGTATTAAAAAGAGGCAAAATGACGTTTCTCGCTAGGGAAGTCGCTAGAAAAGGTTTTAGTAAACGGTCTTAGAGAGCATTCAAGCAACATTAGACTTAAAATTAGTCTTAACGAAAACTACACCTACAGCATTGCATTGTCTTGGGGAGTGTGTGTGTGTGGTTTTGTGTGTTTTTCCATGCTCCAATTCCTCTCGATGTAAAAAGCTAAATTACCTTCAATTGTAATGAAAAATGACAATACAAAATTAAAGCCCGGTGAGTGACTTGCAGCAGAATAAATAACGCAAACCCCCCCTCCCCCCCCTCCGCTAAATCTCATCCATTAATTTAGTTGTCCTGTTTTTAGCAGAATATAGCAGCGCGTACCAAACAAAAAAAGCTAATAAGAAGCTTCGGGAAACATTAAAAAGACAGACTGCTAAAGAATTAAAAAAAACATAAAAGCACAAACATTAAATGCGCAGGTGAGTGCAAACGATTTTTCTTTTGCTTTGGTTTTGAAGAAAAAAGAGAAAACCTCAAGAAGCAAACAAAAACCCAACGGATGCGGAGCGAGAAAAATCCGATGATTCATCCAGTGAATGTGTGTAAAGAAAACAAAACCCGAACAGGAAAACACAGTACGTGCGAAACGCGCCGTGTCTCACGCGAGTCTGGCATCAACCGGTGCACGTTGCGCTGGAACGGATTGATGAATGACGAATTACCATCATCACACTATCAGTGCAAGTGCACAGAATCGAAATCCAAAAGCGAGGCACACAAGATAAGAAAGGAAGGATTCGAATCGCTGTTGCAGTTCCCCGCTGGCGCTCTCTGGAAAGGATTGGGTACTGGAGTCTGGAGGAGAGAGTTAACACCGAGCGGCGCCCGCACACACACACACACACACACACTCAATAGCGCAACAACGGCAAGGAACGAATCGACAACAACGACGAAACGTCGATCGAAAGGCATAAAAAGGAGGCGCGCAAGCGAACGAACAAAGCAGTGGTGTAGCCAAACCGAAAAGAAAGACGGCATGTGAGCGAGAGCGGGAGAGAGCGGCCAATTTGTAAATGAGGTGGCAACGAGCAGGATCGGATGGAAGCGAAACGGGCAGCGAAAGACTGATCGACCGCGAGGTGTTGCAGTTAATGTACACCAAATTGATAATAAATGTCTATAATTATTCCATTGCTTTTCGACACTGGGCGTGCAATGAGGGGGGGGGGGGGGGGGGCAAAAAAGGCAGAAAAAAAAATGAGGGGGGGGGGGGCGAGCATAAAGAATGGTGATGATGCACACACACACACACACACACACACATACAGAGCCATTATCATCATCATCATCATCAACGCACGCGGGCAAAAAACACACACCTGACGCGCTCGGGAAGGATACAGAGACGGGCCCGTCGTTCTTCGGAAGTGCATTCGCGAACGGGGCGTGAGGAAGCGGGAGTGCAAAGAGGGTTACGTTACATTGCACAACAAAACGAGCAGAACGAGAGAAAGAACAACGCCTCAACAAAAGGATGAACACATCGCCGCGCTTCAGGTGACAAATCGGATCTCTCTACACCTGCGTGGTTGAGGGAGGGGGGAGGGGGAGGGGTGGATGATGAAAGGAAAAAAAAACTCCCGATACGGAGGCGCACTTTTAACAACCACCACACCACGGTGTCGTTAATGAAATGGTAATTTGTATAACAAAGTTGTTATTAACATAAATTGAGGCGCGCGGGTTCGTCGCTTGGTGTCGTCGTCCGATGCTGAAGGAGATGCAGCATGCGGCGAAACAGATGTCTTATGGTACCGAGGGGAGGGGGTGGCTGAGGGCTTGCATAAGCGGCAGATTTTGTTTGATCACACGGGTTCGGTGCTACTGCGCGCGCGCACATATCCTTTTTTTTCTGTTGAGCCGCACACAGGTGCCACAACATATCACATGAAGTCTTTCGTTTTCCTTTATCGCCGCATCAGGTTGTTTGCGGCCCAACAAAAGGGGGGGTGGATCCGCGTGTAGCGCAAAATTGGTAAATGACTTTCACACCTTATTGTGTGGGATTGTGAGCGACCGGATGTTACGGATTTGTGCCCGGATGCGTTACGGTGCGCTCGTTTGTTTGCGATACAAGCGACGAACCTGACTTGTTGAAAGTGGTTTATATTTTTTTTACAGGAAACACACACACACACGCTCACGGAAGAATGATTGCGAATCGATACATTGGTGCGTACCGTTTGATATCGTCTGTTCGAACGAGAGCTCTCGTCTTTTTATTGCAACAAACGATCCCCACACGCTAAACGGTGTGATTTCGGTCGCCGGCAAGCGTCCGTACCCCGTGTGCGCTTATCTGTATTAGTTTAATTAATAAAAAAAAAGTACTCATTAAACAACAGTTAGTTGCGCTGCCCCATTGCGCATAGTTAACAGGTCCCCCTAGTCCCCCGTAGACAGCAGCACAAGAACCAGCCAAGAAAACTGGGCGTGGGATTTTTATTTAATCTTTAATTAAATTGCACCACAAGGCTTTACTGTCCACGGGGCGCGCTGTTTGTGGGTGAGATGAGCCGTCTGCATCGCGCACTGCACAGGTGTCTGCATCTTAACGGGATACACCATTCCCTTCTTACCCTCACTACCCTTAGCCCCATCATCCCCCATCCCTACGATAATTACGCTCGGAACCGAATCCGCGAGCTGGTAGCATTATCGATAGTACAAACGATTCGATTAAGAGCGAACCGTGCCATCCGTACACCAGCCACACACCACCGGTTCTGTGGCACATATATCGCTTGGCGGGGACGGTGAATTAATCCAGCCGGCTCTAACGAGCAATCGAGCGATCTCGGTCAGCTCGCCCTCGCGGGACCGCTTAACTGCTTCACGATATATAGTTATAAGCCTGCTGTGTATATGCTGCGAATAATGTCGTATCGTAAACTCTGGTGACACATTCAAGAGAATCGGACGGGAGGGCGCCCGAACCCGGCGGCTGGTGCTGCCAAACAGCGCAACGCAACCGAAGCGATGCCGACTAATTTATGTAGCCACTTTAGCACGGCCATTTAGCAAACTATCAGCTTATCATTATTGTCACAACACAGAGGACGAGCGCGTGTGTCGTGTATTACACCCGCCGTGGATAATAATAATTATCGCCGCAGTTATATTTTGCATTTTCGCTTCGGATGGTCGTGCGGAATCACATAAAAACAGAGTGGATAATGATGTGGAGAGTTCAGAGGTTTTAGCGCATTTGTTACGTTGTACGATCGAGCGCGCTTAAATGTGTAGATGTGTCAATAAGGTTTGAAATTATCGATTCACGTACCGTAAAATCATGGACGAGAGCGTGGAAATAATGAGGAAATTTTGGTTCGTTTGGATTTTTATTGCTACAAATATAGTACGCCCGTTACTCGGTGCACGTTAACGCGCATCTGTTTTTTTATAGCAAACTATAAAAGATTGTGCAGCTTAGTATGCTATAAAATGTTAGCTGTACCTTTAGCCAAGACACAAATAGTATACGCACGGGATTTAATTGAACCATAAACGAAATTCCAGCGCAAGGAATGTGAGAACGCATACCAAGTACAGCGACAACTATTGAGAAAAGTCATTAACCATAGTATACCAAGGCCTAGAAAATTAAACCTAGTGGGAATCGAATGAAGGCAAGACAAAGATTTTAAGCTTCAGAGGTGCTGTTGTACAGGAGGATGTACAAGATCATCATGAATCGGGGTGTCGTCGGGAATGCTTCCCCACTATCGACGAAGATGCTCGACAAAGACAAGGGAACTCGTACCGGATGTAAGGATCTGGATCGAGAGACGACATGGGGAACTTTCTGACATGATTCAACAGCATAAAGTCTCCAGCATCAGTTCTATACGAGTGTCTGGGAGTTGGAAGACATACAAGAAAGAGCCAACGAGCGATTACCATACAGGAGGAGCGAACTAACTTCGGCAGTTAGTAACACAGAAGGCTTATCATTGATGTGATGCCCTAGCAGGTAATCACAGTGATAGGTCTGAGGCACGAGAAGGTTTTTAGTCCGTGCGAATCGGACAGTCTCCCCGGGGTGTGGTGTCTCGCTTCGAGCGGTTAAGATTTCCGTCTCGGCTTCAGAGATCCTCTTGCGATTAGCGCGACAGCTCAGTATTTTGATGAAATAATAAATGATCAGCATCAACAAACCAGCTAGAGGCTTCACACTAGCAGACACTGCTGCCACCTAGCATTGAGGAGTCGCTAAGAATCAGCAGGACGCAGGAAGTTCATCAATTTATTACTGGGGAGCACATGTATTGCTACAAGATCAACATGTCTTATTCGTCGAACAGACTGTTGAAAATTATCGGAAAGGATACCGACCTGGTGACAAATCTTGGAGAAGGTGGCAGAGCATCAACTCTGCTACCCGCTCTCTTGATTGACTTTGAAGGCCTCGTGAGGATAAAAGATACGCGAACAATAGCGCTCGATTGGAAGAGCCCGGTCAAGCTTACCAGTCTTGTAAGAATCATGATAACTAACGTAAAATTTGAGGTGAACTTCGTTGGGAATCTAGTGCTACAGAGTTCTATTTGTGATTTCTAAAGCTCTTCTAGAAGTTATTGCTGATCCTAGCATACACTGACGAATTGGACATCATTACTAAATGATCGATCAACCGGCAAGTGGTCTCAGGTTGGAGAATAACGCAGTGAAACCTAAAATGATGTACTAGATACAGACACCTGTACATCGTACCCGATGGGAAGTCTTCCAAACTTTCGTCTTTCGCATGTCAAAAACCTTAAACGGATAGTTGAGATACATGCAAGAATGTCTAGATGTCTAAGAAGTCATACTGCAACAAAGCTGCCTAGGACAGTGGTCACATACATATCTGAGGCTCTGGACTCTGTCCGAGGATCCAATGCAATTCGACCCTTCCAAGTACACATGATCTGAGGATGCGTGTTAGGCCCATGTTGCGATAAAGTGATGGAGTTAATGCGTACCCCAGAACAATTTTTAAAGCTCTTTTTAGGGCTCTTTTAGGATTCTTAATTATCAGGCATTATAGTTTAATGTACGACAAAAGCTAGTTAGTTTTGTAGACAAGCCGATGCAGATAATTCACTGGGCAGTAGAGATCCACGCACATCCATCATGCATTCACAAACGGGAAAAACCCCCCCATCACCACCGAAAGGGATGCACAACTTCACCGGCGAATGGGTTTCCCACGCATTATTTATGGTACACCTTCGGAAGCCTCCACACAGCCCGTCCATCACAATCGGGCACAAACCGACGACTGAGAGAAATCGACGACGCTGGCATATTTTGTGCGTACGCGTCTCCGTGTGTCGAAGGTTTTGCTTTCCCCCCCCCCCCCCCCCCCCCCCGCCCCCCCCCCCCCCCCCCCCCCCCCCCCCCCCCCCCCCCCCCCCCCCCCCCCCCCCCCCCCCCCCCCCACCCCACCCCCACCAAACGGTCATCACATCACATGATCTATTGGAACGGTTACGAAAAGGCAGGCGGCTGCTGCGTCGTCGTGCAAGACGGAAATGCGAATGCAAATGTTGCAGCAGCGAGCGCATTAGGTAACCTAGATGTGTGTGTGTGTGTGTGTGTTGTTGCTGGCACGAGGAAGCCACAACTAAGGCCATTCATTTGGGCCGAGGCGCAGCGAGCGAGTGATTGGTTTCTGCGTTGGAAAAACAGACATCAAAATAAGAACCTGCGCTGATGGCCTGATGGTGTGTATTCAAATTTAGCGTCCGATCGTTTGACGCACTCGGCGAGGGAATGGAGGGGTGTGGGGAGCGTCATTCCCCTCCCCCTCTACACCACCATCACGTTGTTTCTTAGCCATCTTTCGCCTCAACCTTTGTCTTGTCCTTTTACGGTGTCTCCGTGTGACACTTTATCTCGGGACTTGGGTCTGCTCTCTCTCTCCTTCTCTCTCTCTCTGTAACATACGCTGCTTCCTTTCGATTTGCACGCCCGTAACGAAGCTGTCATCCTTTGCTGTCAAACACTCCCATACTTTCCTTCCTGGTGCCGTCTAACCATTATCCCCATCCGATTAGGATTGCCTTACGGATTGACAGAAGGAAGAATGAGTACCGCGCGCAAGCATAGAATCGCTTGATTGCTGCTTCTTCTTACCCGGCACAAAGTTTCCGTTACACTTGACACTTTTCTTTCGGTGCGAAAAACGCACCCTTCCCCCCTCTCCCCCCCCCCCCCCCCCCCCCTCTCCCAACATCACTGGGGGATATATTCAAATTTGGCTCTCCCCCACACGATACGATTGTGGCCGATAGGGGGCATATTTTCAATTACGCCACACTTTTCTACATCACGCACACACACACACACACACGCGGCGATTAAAATGCTCGCAGCTCCAAAGGGTTCGCACGAATTCACACGCCAATCAATGTGCCAATCCGACGGCGCACCCTCGCCCATGTCCCGAAACGAAAGACTTGCGCGAGCGACACACTCAATACAAGCGACGAACCTCGGGGTAAGGCAATTTTTAATGATTGTGTTTTTAGCTTCTATCACACACACACAGCGAAAAATGGAAACATTTCAGCATCACAAAATTATGTTTTATAATCAATCATAAAACTGAGATTAAATGTGATGTGAATTAAAAAAAAAAAATAGAAACATTTTCCAACAAATCGTTTTTAATATTTTCCTTTTCAGGTGAAGAAACAAAAACACAGAGAAGGACATCCACTGTTTGGACAGGTGTTGTGTTCACACTTTTTCTTCCCACTCTCAGACAAAGATAACATTTTTCTTCATATTTTCCGCTCATCGTCAGAAGGAGCTTTAAAACGGTAACACATTAATCTTTCGAAGGTGCGTTTAACGCTTTTTTTTTTGGTTTGCTCTCTCTCTCCCTCACTCTCTCCCTCTCTCTCTCTCTCTGTCCGAGGTCCTTAATTACGTGCTCTTTTTTGCTCACCCATCCCCTCTAATAACGTTGTTCCTTTTAAGAGAAACAAAAGATAAATAGAGAAGTAGAGGCAGCTTTCTTCGCTGTTAACCTTTTTGCTGTGCTATCGGCACACAAGTGCCGCGCTGTCCCATTAGGGTGGCTCATCATTATCATTGACGGTGCTTTAAACGCTCGCCATCGACGGTTTATAGCACCACCACGCGCACACATACCGAAGAGTTTTCACAATGGGTAAATGATGATGATGAAGTTATGTTTTCTCTTGTTTTCCCTTGTTTGTGTGATCTTGTGTGGTGTGTTTTTTTTAAATAATCATTTGCAATCGATTAACGGCTGGCTGGGGGGGAAATAATTTAACATTCGTTTTATACTTTTCCTTTGATTTTCCTCAAATAAATGTATTTCCTCCTCATTTTATTCTTAAAATTTCTATTCTGTGTCGTTTTTTAGATAAAATTTCACACAAAAAAGTTACCATAAACTCTGCAATTCGAAGCAAACAGCCTTTAGGAGGTTCAAATGTAGAAGAACCGGCTGTTTGAATGGTTGTGGCTTAGGGTCGAAAGGTGACCGTGTGCGTGGAGAACTTCGCAGAAAGAAAAAAATGTTTAAAACTTTCAAACAGGTAATAAAAATGATACAAAACACAAGGGAAAGCCAGCACACCCAGGAAAGCCTCTGGGAAGCTTCCATCGCTCTCTCTCCCTCTTTCTGTCACCGTGAAGGCGGACGAATGGTAAAGATGGGCCCGTGAGAAAGGCCAAATCGTTCGACCGAAACACCACCGCCTACTGGTTTTGGAAGAAGGACATGTAGGGGAGAGAGCGAGAAAAACACGCAAACAAAACCAGCAAAAAAAAATCAAAACAAACTTGAGCTAAATTAAATTAGCGTATTTTTAAGGAGAGAAATAAGCGATAAAAAGAACATACTATTAAAACATATAAAATAAAAAAATAAATATTATACAGGGAAAAAAAACCTTTAAACTATTAATGTGATAAACAAATACGATAAAAAGAGGTTTTTCCATTATTGTTTGTGAAAAAACTTGATCAGTACGCAAATAACTAAACAAATGGAAGCAGAAACCGGCAAGTGGAATTGTATCGCTTTTTCTACCCCGCACAAAATACCCCTAGAATGTATGCAATCGGATGGTTTTCAACAACCAATCTTTGCTGGCCCCGTACAGTGATGGGCGATAGTTTAAGGCTGCGCTTTGTAAAAGTGTATATTTTGTAAAAATCGACTTATTTTATTATTTATTTTTGTAGAAAACTTATTGGAAAATTTTTGTGAACGCGATGCAGACTCTCCGTTTTGAAAATACGGCTAAAAATGCATTAAAAAGATAAAATATGGCCATATGAGAGAATTTTTTGCTTTAATTTTGACACAATTTTTCCTAATCGAATTAGCATTTTGAGATGGTTCGTGCGTCTGACATAATCGTCCAATATTTTTGTACTGTAATGTAATTAATGTGCAATTTTTAAAGCATGCTTCAAATAGCATCCCAGAATGCTGCCATTAGGGTATGTCTTGTATTAAATGGTCGTGTCTGATGTATTTCATTTCTTTTCAAGATGTCGCGTTAAGCTGAAAGTTTGTGACAGATAAAAAGTTTATTTCATCAAGAATAAAATTGTATTGTATGGTTGATGTCCAAATCTTCTTCTTCGTTTTTGACCTAACGACGTCTTATGTCATGCCTGCCATTTTTGGCTTACTTGACTTATCGTTACCGCACAGTTGGATAGTCAGTCCTCAATATGGGGGGAACGGTCAAGATGAGACTTGAACCCCGGTCCTGCCTTGCGAAGACCAGCGCCGCTATCGCATCTACCACCGGGCCGCCGCCCTCCATGTCCATATATTTCACACAAATAAACGCATTAGTAAACTTTTTAACACACAACCGTAATTTAAAGCAGCAACAAGCCTCGAATGATGAGCATTAGTGCAGCATGGTTAAAATTCAAACTCATCCCGAACCGTTTGACAGCATACCCAATTGGTGACATGTATACAATATCTTAAAAATCTTCTTTTTATTTAAGTTCTCGAATATTGGAACAGCTCCCCAAATATCGCTAATTGTTCGAGCATCCGTTCTAATCTAATTTTTCTAGTTTATGCTCGATTAAAATCACCTTCTGTTGGATCTGGCTAAGTATATGTCAGTAACACAAAATTTGACTTTAGGGTCATTATAGTAATAGAGATCTATTTGGAAAATTTTAGATGTTGATAAAACTTTGTCCACAAAATGTATGTATATGCCTTGATACGAATAAAATGCGTAAATTGTATTGTATGGTTGATGTCCAAATCTTCTTCTTCGTTTTTGACCTAACGACGTCTTATGTCATGCCTGCCATTTTTGGCTTACTTGACTTATCGTTACCGCACAGTTGGATAGTCAGTCCTCAATATGGGGGGAACGGTCAAGATGAGACTTGAACCCCGGTCCTGCCTTGCGAAGACCAGCGCCGCTATCGCATCTACCACCGGGCCGCCGCCCTCCATGTCCATATATTTCACACAAATAAACGCATTAGTAAACTTTTTAACACACAACCGTAATTTAAAGCAGCAACAAGCCTCGAATGATGAGCATTAGTGCAGCATGGTTAAAATTCAAACTCATCCCGAACCGTTTGACAGCATACCCAATTGGTGACATGTATACAATATCTTAAAAATCTTCTTTTTATTTAAGTTCTCGAATATTGGAACAGCTCCCCAAATATCGCTAATTGTTCGAGCATCCGTTCTAATCTAATTTTTCTAGTTTATGCTCGATTAAAATCACCTTCTGTTGGATCTGGCTAAGTATATGTCAGTAACACAAAATTTGACTTTAGGGTCATTATAGTAATAGAGATCTATTTGGAAAATTTTAGATGTTGATAAAACTTTGTCCACAAAATGTATGTATATGCCTTGATACGAATAAAATGCGTATCGAGAAAAATAGTTTAAAAATTACATCTGAGAAAAAAAAGATGATCTTATTCTAATGTCCATCACTGTAACTGTCCCAAAAAATGCACATAAACAGGAGAGCGAAGAATTAAAAAAAACCAACCCCCCCCCCCCCCTACAGATCTAACGCTGCTGCACACTCGTGACAGGCGCTACCGTCTCTGTCAAAGCCGTGTCTCTCCCACCTTCTTCTTTGTTCCTCACCACCCCGCACTCTCCCACTCCCTCTTCCTTGCCGTTCCTTCCCTTCCGCAACATCAATTTCAAAGGGCAGTGCAGCGCTCGGTGGTGGCGCGGTTCTGTTAGCCGATGGCTGTGGCGTTCCTTTTCCTGCTATTGCTGTAGAGGAGGTACAGAAAAAAAAATCAGCCACACACACACACACACACATGCATGCGTCGGCGCAACCGCAACGGTATAATTAGGAGCCTTTGCCATGAAGCAATCGAAGAAAATGCAAGAAGCTGAGCGCGTGAGGTGAACCAAAAGGGTAAAGGAGCTCGGGGGAAGGTAAGTCAGATGGTATGGTGTGTTGCAGCAGCAGCAGCAGCAGCACCAGCAGCAACATAAAAGGGTACGCAAGGAAGCGTACGTGACAAGGGAAGCAGAGCATTGTAGGTGAGCGGGATGTAGAGAGAGACAGAGACAGACTTTTGAAAGCGAACAACAGCCACAAAAAAAAACACACACACGGAAACGTCTAAAAGAAATAAGGCAGGGTGAGGGAGGGCCGGTTGAGGGGAAAACAGGGAAGTAAAAAAGAAAAATCACAGCCACACGGTCACACACACACACACGTAACGCGTGACGATGCAACGCAATATATGCTGGAGCCGTTAAAGTGCGAACAAGAGCCACAATTCAGTGTACGAGTGTGGGCAGGAGGGCGCAAGGCAGGAGGCACAGGAAGGAGGACGAGAAGGAAACAAGAGTGCACTTGTGGGTGCACCGATTGCAATCGCGCCCAGGCAAAGATATGGATGGGGGACTGGGGTGCGTGTGTGTGTGCGCGAGCGAGGAGAGTAGCAGGAAAACAAATAAAATTCGTGTCTAGCGAGACCTTGCAAATATGCTGATATATTAAGTGGTATTTAGCCCTCGTGTGCGCCCTACTAGCCCTTCTACACAATCTTGCTCTCTCTCTCTCTCTGTCTCTCTGTCTCTCTGTCTGTCACGCTGTATTACTATGCTTCCCGAACTCACGAGTGTTGTAATAGGTTTACCCCGGTCGTCTGCGGGCCACATCTAAAGGCACTGTCGACCGTCGTCGTGCCTAACATAATAGAGTTATAATATTTGAAGGAATATACATAAAATGGAACAAATAATCACAAAGACACAGCACGAAATCAAAGAAAGGCAAGGATGAATCGATATCTTTAGGATTTCTAAGCTAGGTCTATACGAATTCTAGACGGTCTTTGATGAACTAGTTGGGCACGGCATATGCTGCCGCGTTTGTATACTCTAAAATAGATCCGTACAACAGTAATGTAAAGGGTCTTACGACATCTTGAGTCTTGGAATTTAATGGCTCATCAGTCAAATATATCACCAAGATCCCTAATAGAGATCCTGGGGGAGATTTTAATATGTGGTCGGCAATGTTATCGGCAAACATTAAATATCTAAAACTATTAAACCAAGATTCCGTTGAACCTCTATTTCTGCAACTTACCAACTTAGCGTTAGCAAGTAGTAAAGGAACAAGATCGAAAGCTTTTGATAAATCTGTATCTAAGAGCGTTGACTTGGACATCCAAGTTCTTTAGTACGATATAAGAATGATTACAGTAGATCGATTGGCTAATGAAGTCATGGTGGCTATGTTGTTCTTGGTTATGACAGATTCCATGCCGTTTTTTTCTGAAAGATTGGCACAACTCTAGAGGATTTCCATAGCTTAGGAAATCAGTCTTGTTCAATCGATACATGTTTTCAAAATGGTGGCAGGAACTTTATCTGGTGCAATGGAATAGGAAGGCATTCGGAATAAAGTATCAGCGTAATACGTTTTCAGATCGTTTGGAAATTATAAAGAATCAAAAGCTGATTAAAAATGTTGAAAGCAAAGACTTGTTATCTCGGGCGAAGCTTCATAACTTTCCAGACTAATGGAGGACTTTGGGATGTAGTGTAATAACGACTTCTAACACACGATGTAAAGTGGCGCCATCTGGGATTAAAAGTGATGATGTTAAACATTCCCAAGTGAGATGAACACGGTGGAACAAAACACTTTGATGACGATTTATCGCTCGTTGCAAAACTATCTGCGCGCCGGCACCAGAAAACCCGAGACACACGCTTCCTTTTTATAGTGTGGAGGACACCGCGACTAGCTAATGACCTGGCGCGTTTGATACGTAAGCCGCGGTTACATTGTGAGAAATATCCCAACGCCGCCACTGCTTGATTGATGGCGGGCATAACACAGCTCCCCGCAGACGATGCACAAAGACGCTTGCCGCACATGAGGCGCCTCTCTACTGCAATTGCTTCCAACCCTTTTGCGCCTTCTCCTCTCACGCTTTCCCGACTCCTCCCGAAGGGATGACGTTGGCAAATATCCTGGTGCGAGAGGTTTTTTTTTTTCGCCACCATTTATTATCGAAGCTTTCCAAACGGATATCAAGGAGTGATGATGATGATGATGATGATGATGATGATGATGATGATGATGATGATGATGATGATGATGATGATGATGATGATGATGATGATGATGATGATGATGATGATGATGATGATGATGATGATGATGATGATGATGATGATGATGATGATGATGATGATGATGATGGTGACGATGCATCTTCCTTTCTACTTGCAAACGGATAGCGCAACAGAGCAGACGATTAAATGCACGGGAAAACGGAAGGAAAATTGATTCATTAGCTGGGAACCGTCCTGCAAAGCGGCACACCAGCGACACAAAAACAGAATTGTATTCACCTTGGCTTTGTGCAGTTAAAGTAGCACAATAGAATAGGAACGAAATTAATTTCAATACAGCAGAAGCGTGCACTGGGAAAGCTTAACCTCTCTCCTTCTATTTTAACGCCCTCTAGCGGGTAATGGGCCATCCAAACAACAAGTCATATTTTTGACAGCTTGTCAAACAGTTCCCGGTAGAGGGCGCTCGCGGTTTACACGCATGCGTTCACGAGTAAGATGAACATTTACTCGGGATGAAACCCTTCGTAGTTGATTTCTTCATACATCCCCGCTGCCTTTCGACCGCCTTCTCCTTCAACAAGGCAATTTCAATCAAGTAATAAACTACGGACGAGAGAATGGGCCTTTTTTTCGTCAAAGTTTTTTCTACCGTTTACACCAGGAAGCACGCTAAGATGCCCGGCTAATGTCTCGAACTGTTGTGCGGAGTTGCTTAACCACGGGTGTGCAGAGAGAGAGAGAGAGTGCGCGCGAGTACAGGGGCAGCAAACAAGTCATATTTTTGACAGCTTGTCAAACAGTTCCCGGTAGAGGGCGCTCGCGGTTTACACGCATGCGTTCACGAGTAAGATGAACATTTACTCGGGATGAAACCCTTCGTAGTTGATTTCTTCATACATCCCCCCGCTGCCTTTCGACCGCCTTCTCCTTCAACAAGGCAATTTCAATCAAGTAATAAACTACGGACGAGAGAACGGGGCCTTTTTTTCGTCAAAGTTTTTTCTACCGTTTACACCAGGAAGCACGCTAAGATGCCCGGCTAATGTCTCGAACTGTTGTGCGGAGTTGCTTAACCACGGGTGTGCAGAGAGAGAGAGAGAGTGCGCGCGAGCACAGGGGCAGCACAATATTTTGCGCAAGAGCAAGTGCATTCGCAATGCACCCCGCGTGCCACCTTCTCTTCTCCTTCATCACGCGTGCGCGCTAGAAAGGAGCGCTGATGGTGGCCATAACTGTGGTGTAGTAGAGCAGGCAGGTTGCATTGCAACTGCACACGGGTGTGCATTGTAGTTAACCCCGCTGAGCAGCAGGCAACTGCAACCCAGCATGATCGAGACACTCTTGCTGTTCTTGCCCCATGCCGGAGAGCGCACCGTACATTTATATGATTACCCAATCCACACAGCGGACCCGGCAATATTAAAATCAATCGCCCGTTTTCTCACAATGCGGAATAGATAAATAAATGCCGCGCTTACGATTGATCAAAGGAAGTAATCAATTTCACCAAGAAAGAGAGAGAGAGAGAGAGAGGGAGAGACACACGGAAAAGACGCAACAAAAAAAAAACTAAGTGCAACAACAACGCTGTGTACTCCACCTGGGAGAGGTTTGACGTTTTCCGCCGACCGTTTGACATTTGACGTTTCTATGTTTTTGACTCTCACCCTCCTCCCCCCCTCCTATTTCCTGGGTGGTAGTGAACGAAGGGAGTCGACTCTAAGCACGGGAGGAGTTTGCCAGTCGCTGTGTTGCTGCCTGGTCGAAGGCCACCATAGTGCCCGCGAAAGGGACCCGGTCGATTGTTTCGAACTTTGACAGCCTGACAGCCCTGACCTGTGCGCACACACCGTCGTCCCAGTGTGCGGCGCTTGAAGGACCTCCCCACAGCCAACAGGAGTTCGGGTGGTGGTGAGCGAAATCGGCAAATGCAATTGTATATGCACTCGAATTCCGGGTTTTGCAACAAGACTCTTGAGAGGTGTTTGAGACACGCTTGGTGGTGGTCCCAACGCCGCACACTTGGCGTTTGTACCGTACAGTGCGCGCGCATTTGCTGGCTCGACATGCCGGACCCGGGGAGATAGGCGCAACGAGTGCCAAGGTCTAATTAACCGTTCACTAACACGCCCGGTGGTACATCGGACTCTCTATTTTCCGGTGTCCGATTTGTTATTGTTTTCCGTTATCGATCGAATCCGTATAATCCTTCGCACGCCGCTTACAAGAACATTTGCGATGTTGCGTACCAAGCAGCCTGTGCTCGTTCCGAAGATCTAGCGCTATCGGTTCCACAGATCTAGCAAAGCGGTGATAAATCATCGCAAAGTTGACATTAAAAGGGTGCTGCTCTTCGCAAAGATCCGGATTTCTTAAGTGATCGCATTTTGACACACATCGCTTCGCTTTTTGGAGCATCGGAGATACGGTGTGTCCAAGAGGTCAATTTCGCGACTTTGAGATGGCGGTGACAGCTGAGCGGCGCGCGCAAGCGAGAAAGAGATCTCCCGAAATCTATCCAGTGCTATCAACTTCAAATCACTGACAGCATCCTAACGACTTGCGCTTCTATCACCCAACAAAAAAAAAACTGAAGATCCATCCGTGGACTCCAGACTCCTGGGAGAAAGAATTAGACAGAGAGACACAGAGAGACAGAGAGATAGAGCCTCGAAGAATTTATTTATTTATTCATCTCAATCATCTACACTCGAGCGCTTTGGTGTGTTTCTCGCACAGCAATTAGCTGTGAAGCTGGTAGTGGGGAATAGAGGCAAGGAATTCCATCGGCAGAGTAAGCCGTTCTAAGCCGCAAAAGCTGGACCCTTGGATGGCGATATTAGAATCAATAAATAAAAACATAAAATCGATTTCAGCACACAGCAACCGTTCCGGTGAAGATGATTCCGCGCCCCGTTATGATTTTATGTCCACAGTGCGAGAACCTGAGAGTAGCGAGCAGTTTGTGTTTTTTTTTGCCTATCTTATCGATAACTCGCATAGACACACACAGTCGAGTCTATATAAATAGCGGCACGGTTTATGACAGATCTACGGACGAACGGATTTAAGCTAATTTGGTCGAGAAGATGTCGAGGGACCGGTAGTAATAGAGGCAGCAAACATAAAAGCTGAAGAATGACGGCACCACAAATAGTTGCTCGGCAGGATTATAAATCAGACTAGCCCGGGGGTACGGTGCGCGCGGTCTGAGCGAAAGCTTCAGACGTGGTAAACCAAAACCGAAAAAGGAATCCTTTGCCTCCGTCGGCTATTGTGTGCGTCCACTGTTGGGGGAGCTACTAAACAAAGAAGCGGCCACGCAGGCGGACATTCGCAAAGTAGCAAAGCAGTAAATCAATGTGCGCGTAAGCAGCTTTAAGACCGCAGGCAGCACCTGTTGCTGTTTGTGGCGGACTTTTAACAGGCGTACTTTGCGCCGTCCCCCGTTTGAAATTGAAGTCTGCAATTTATAGTGACCGGTAGCCGGGTTAATTCGGCTAAATTCTATTGACTTAAGGGTAATTAATTCGTTCACTCCCCCCCCCATCCCTCACTCACACGTCTTCTCTGAAACTCCAAAAACAACGCCCCAAAAAAGCTGTCGAGCATCCTCGAAGGCTATTGTGCTCTGGTTTTCAAAATGATTTTGAGCCACAGGAAATTTGGAGAGGTTATGACAGGTTATGATAATGTGGCCCGTAAGCGTTTGACACGGTCGTCCGCACACACCTCGCCGAAATGTTTGTTTTTATTGCGATTTGACAAAACGGTTCCACAAGATTCCGGTTCCAGCTTGCGAAAAAATGTGAGAACGCGGCGAACGAGGTCAAACACCTCATCAGTCAACATTAGCAACATTGTAAATCGATGATGGCGGGAACCTCCTCAGACGTCAATCCAATTCTTGTGTGTGTGTGTGTGTTTTTTTTGTTGTTCTGTTTTGTGTTGCTCTCTCTTGTTGAAGCAAATCTTGGCAGAGGGCCTTAGGATATGCTAGGATTTCGTTTGCTCTCCCCGTACGCCGGGGGCCATCTTGAGCAGGGGGCAACAAGCACATGACAGTTTGCGACCACCGGCACAAGGCAGTAGCAAGCAGCGGCATGATCCTGGCATGTTAATTGATTTGCTTCGGATGTTGTACTCCTTTCCTCCAGGGCTCCAGGGAGAGTTCGGCGGGAGCGCAGCAACGTCAATATCTCAATATTGACAGGGCAATAAAAATATCACGCTAGCTGGTGAATTTCCAACGAGTCGGACGGATGAATAACAGCGCAAGTTCCCGGTGAAAGCGTACGCGAGAGCTTGATGCTTACAAAGCTCCGGTAAAGGGTTTTTACCGGCAGCCAGAGCTCACTTGTCCGCAAGGACCCAGGCGGAAGGTGTCCATTACATCCCGGAGCGGACATGTCTATATCTTTCTCGTCAATATTTTCTCCCAAGATGATCCGCGGGAAGTGTGTCCCTTAGTTACAGCGCTATCTCGCTTGTCATGCGAAGACTCTCCAATGTTTGCTGCTCCAATACCGATCCGGGGAGTCTAGGCACTTCTAGGCTAGGTTGCGCCCGGGTTCCACCCACCCTAGGGAAGTTAAGTGTCCGGATGACTTGCGCAAATCGAATATCCAACGAGGAGAGGCTCAAGATGGTGGGCGGGAGAACTCTTTTCTCGCGAAAAAAAAATGGCCACGATAACGAGACCTAGTAAGTGACCTCCACCGGTAGCAGACACACACAAACACAGCAGGGAAACCAGGGACACCCTCTCTTTCTCTCTCTCTCTCTCGCTTCTTTCGCCTGGCTAATGGACATCATATGCATCTTGAGCATCACTTCCTGCATCCCGGTTCCCCCGTTGCTTTAGAGTGCTACCGGTCTTCGCCGTAGTGCGCCACAGAACGAATATTAATGAGCAACGCATTCCAATTGACATCTTGCCGCCTCTTGGTCCAACGCTCGGTTTGTGTGCGTCTTTCTCTGTGTGGCGGCATCGTCGTCGGCTTGCGCTTGTCATGTGCTGTCTAATTGAATGGTGCGCTCTCCTTCCACCACCCACACACACACACACACGAAACGGGAGCTAATATACACGCAAATCTAACTCGCGCAAAGTGACAGATGAAGGTGATTCCGATACGCACGGAACGGAAACCGGGACGAAGGTGCTTCACAAAAATCACACTCTATTAATCAAAGTGTGGTTAAGGGACGTCGCGCGCTCGTTGCAGTAGGCACCGGTGAGCGACGCAGTTTCCCCGTTGGGGAAGTTGAGCGAAAATATGCATTAATCATAGCAATGGGAATGATTATTTGTAGAAGCAGACGCAAAGAAACTAAAGAAAAGCGAGGAAAATTGCATTACGTGACGTGTCTTGGGGTTTCTTTAGCTGAATTTCTCTTCTTGAGGTTTTCAAGTGTCTAAGAAGAGCACAGGCAGCGACAGTTTTTCGATAAACAAATTGATTAATCTACCGGGGGGTTTATGTGATTTAATAAAGCGCAGGAAGAATAGCAAGCTTGTTTAGGTGCTTTTAATGCTTTTGTTATACCCTGCCTTTACCTGCTAAACATACACTATTAAATAGTCGCTGTAAAACTTCGTGATCCTCAAATTTGAAGACGACGGTTAGGGACCCGATCACCAATAAAAATCTTCCATGAATTCCAACAAAGCAAGCTCCCTACAGTGTGCTGACAGCTATAAAAAGATTATTGAGATCCACCCAATCGTTTCCCAATGTTTTTGTGTGTGTAAATACTATATCGGCCGGTATAAAATAAATCTTCCGAACACTTTAACTCATCCTGCCACGCAATACCGTAACGAAAGCCGAACTTTACCACACCAAGAATCACGCAACGGTCCGCAAAAAAGAAGAGACCCTAAAGACTCTACACGCTCGTCTAAACGATCGATTGTTGTGCGCACCAGGCGACGAACCCTTGCTTTCGCTTGGCGAACGAGACACGAAAGCCAAAAAAAAAAGGGTCCCACAAAAACTCATAAAACTATATCCCCAATATTCATAAAAGCGTAAAACCATTTGTTTCGTTTCTTTTGTACTTTTAGAGACAGAATGCACCAAAAAAAAAAGGGATTCAAAAACCTGCCCTGTTTCGTGTTTCGCGCGCGAGTGTTTTTTTTTCTCTCTTTGCCCCACAAAAAATATCCGTTAAAGCTAACCGCTTGCGCTATTTACATCTAACGGACCCCCGGGTTGTGGATGTGAATTATTTACCCCCGAAAAATTTAGCCAAGTAGACACAAAACACAAAATAAAATCGAATCCTTCAAAATCGCGCAGCGCACACCAGAACATCCGCACTCGGGTTCCGTTGGTTTTGCTGCCTTAGTTTCGGGGCACATTTTTATATTCTCCCTTCTTTTCGGCTGCTAGGCCAGCTGCACAATTCATACCCAAATAACACACACACACACACACACGTACATGCAGACATTAAAATAGTCCCAAATTAAAGACAAAAGCAGGAAAATCTAACGCTAAAGACAAAGCGAGGTACGAGGCTTTTCAAGCAGCACAAGCAGCACTGGAGAGGGGGAGAAATGCCAAAAATTGCCAGCCGCACACACACACACACCAATACACATTAGCACGCAATTACATTTTAAGAACAGGAGAAATATTATAAAAAAACAACGAAAAAACCTCACCAACAGGGACGAATCGAGAGCAGTGAAGCGCGCAAAAACACAGGCAACCCTTTTTTTTTGTTGTTGTGCGAAAGGATATACCCTTTTTGTCGGGCCGAATTTCGGTTGAAGGACTCTCCCGGCCCGGTAGCGATGCCCTTTGTCTAATGCTTTGGGTGTAATGAGAAACACACAAATACTCTTCTATACATCGGCAGGGCCCCATTTGCTTTTTGCTCGGTGGTAGAACGCCAACACATGTTAAGAGTTGAGTTTTGTTGAGGTACACAGGTACGATACAGCTCCAATACTTTTAAGAATTTGGGCTAGAAATGTTGGGAGGAGAGAACGAAAGCGAGAGAGGTCTAGTTTTGCTTTATAGCTTATTGTCCCTCGTCCAAAATGACTTCGGTATCATATCGCGTTGAGTGGAGTTGGGGGGCCCGCTAGATAATTGATCATCTACTAGTGAGCTAACTTGCGAACGCCACCCTGCCAAAGCGCAGATGAAAACAAAGACGACAAGGGAACGTAACTGCCTTAAGAGATTTGCTGGCTTGGCAACTGATTCAAGTCTATTGCGGGTATAACACGTGCGCCAATATCGGTAACAAGAGACATACCTCTTGCAGGTGTTCTAGTTTGAAACCGAAAATCCTGAACCGTACCTACGCGGGCAAACATTGCACGATACTCCCCCGATTCCGGAGGTCCCTTAAAATAGCCTGTTTTGTATGTTACCCGATCTTGTGCGTTCGCCAATCTTGTCGTCCAGGCGACCGTTGGACTTTCGCCCCCCCCCCCCAGCCAACTAATTATCGAGCTACTAAACGTAAAGGTGCGTCGTCACACCTGTTTTCTTCGAGCGGGGAAAGCTGGCCAATGCACACCTACACCTTACGCTGTTGTGTAAACTGAGGCACAGCATCCACCCTTACTAACGCTCGGTCGCTAGGCTAGATATATGAGACCGTAGTCGGGAATGAAGTTCCCTGCCTAGGTCACCCTATGTGCAACCGCGCACCAGACGTGACCGCAGCGAAGAAGCAAGAACAGCAAGGGCTACCACTTTGATTCGTTTGAACCACCTTCCCGTATCCACACATCTCTCTCTCGCTCTCTTCCATTGCAGGAATTTCGTACACTGCACTTGTTCACTAATTGCCAAAGGGTGCTTTCACGCTACTCTTTTGTGCGAGCAACTCCCACCTGAGCGCGGTTGGCCAACATTCCAGAGCCCGAGCGGGACCAAACGCGGTGGCGGCCTATTTCAAACACACGCGCTCACTTTGCACTTTTTCAGATGTTGAAGCATAGTTTTCGGACAGCCGTACCGCGGTTGATCGTTGTTTGGGGGTGTTTGTAGAATCTGGTTCTGGTATTGTGAACTTCCTGATGTAAATAGGGGTTTGATCGGAAATTCCTAGGCACTTCTGCCTCCATTGTTGAGGGACGGACAACCTGCGTGATGGACCTATCGACGCAAGCTACGCACGCGCCCTAGTTGCGTACGCACTTTTATATACGCACCCAAGAAGTAAGAAGAAACATACTAGCAGATATTAAGCTAGAAGACCAGGAGGTCGTCCAACAGTGCGTACGCACACACTACTTCAAGTTTCTAGCCAGCCCAGCACCAGAAAAAAATGAACTACAGATGCCACACGCACACACTGATAAACTGCTCCCAAAAAAGAAGCAGACAACAAACAGGCGGGTTTGGGAATGTTAAAATATTCAACAAATTCTATCATCCTCATCACCTCAAGTCAGCACCCCCTGGCCAGCCACTTTGGCTGAAGTGATGTTCCACATCTTATCTACGCGAAAGAGCTCGCTCGCAATCTCCCACACGCACACGGCAAAGTCGGCTTTGATTGTATTGCTTTTCGCTTGAACTCAAATAGATTTTGCGTGCGTTCCGGGGGCCGCCTCAACCAAGCTTCTGGCTTGTGGTCGATTGTTTCTAATTCGGCCTGGATTGACCAGTTGCTCTCCTTCTCTCTATTCCACAGAGGACACACACACGAATGCGCAACTAACTGATACAGAGACTGGTGAACAGAAGGGAGTGCGTCGTGCGTCCAAATTTCGCACTTTTAATAGATCTAACCCGAACTACACAGACATTCTAGAGAGCGTGTGGGAGCGAATCAGATAGATGGTAGTTCTAGAGCTTCAGTCGTGTGCGTGTGTACAGCTACAGAAGCACATTTAGGCGACTGGCCCAAAGCGATGCGCTAGACCGAGAATAGTTCTAGCTAGAGTCAATTGATCGAGGAGTCGTCAACAGCACAATGCTGCGAAATATAAATTCAGATATTAATTCTAAATTTGAGGGCCGCTGTGCGTGTGCGGAGAGATAGTAACCAACCAACAAAATAGATTGCGTCTAGTGGATGACGTCGTGGTGCGGGTTGGCGAAGCGAGAGAGAGAGAGCGAGAGACTCCCGGGATGAGGAGACGAAGGGGGATCAGTTCAAGGTTTTTGGCAGCTTTTTTTGTTCGCCTGTAGCTCTGTTGCAGGCACCCCATCTCTCCCTCTCTCGCTCTTCCTCGTTACCTCCGACGCTTCACATCTCCTCTTCTTCCCTGTGGCGCTGTGGATGGCTGGTACAGTGAGCGACTTAGTTCATTGACCCCATATCGCCAACCGAAAACGAGCCGTAGATCGCGTTCGGAGCACACTCTTCGTTTCTCCACAATCCGCCTCTCTCTCTCTTCGTTAGAACCCCATGCTACCACTCGATCAGATAGCGAAAGAGAGCGAAAGGGTGAGCGAGAGCGTTGCTTATCTATATCCTCGTTATTCCATTTGTTCCCCCCCACAGGGTTTTCGGCAGAGTGCGTCTACGCAGACGAGAGGACCCAAAATTGGCGAACCCTCAAGAAATGGAACTAGGAGATGAGGAGGAGGGAAAGAATACGC
>KZ061984.1:51045-85569 GCA_002091835.1 Anopheles maculatus
TAGCCGCATAGCATAAGTGCTATTGCTTTTCCTGCCGCCCCTTCGACGCCACTCGCCAGCCAGGAGAACTTGAACTGGGCGCTCGCGCCACTGTGTACCAACCGTGACCGACTTCAGCGTCCAATACTCGAACACATCTGGGTGGGTGCACGCGCGCATTTAACTTACGAACCCCGCGCGCGCATTTCTTTTACGCCTCTGGCTTGCCCGGTGTGTGCTATATACTACCTTCGTCTGCATCCAACCCGAAGTTTACCCCGAACCTCCAGGAGTCACACAAAACAGTCGACGAAACTGTCGCACACACGGGCACACCGGTAATGACGGCGCTAGATGTATGCGCACGGTGGAATAAATATAAATTAAGTGTAAACCTCCGCCACCTCTCCTTACTATCCCATCAGCAGGGGTTGGGGAAGGGGAGGGAGGATGAGGTGGAAGGAGGGGGTGTATAATGCTTGGCCCGATCATTTCCGCCACTCATATGCTCGCAATAATTACACACGGAATGGGTGTATACCACACGTTGCATCGTACGCAAAAAAAGGTGAAAAATTTAAAAACAAATCTATAACTTTTAGAAAACAACATATTTAAGGTAGTATGAAATATGTAAATTTATCACACGATTGTGCCAAACAGAAAGTAATGAGAGAACAATGTAGTAAGAGGTGTTTTAGTACAAAAACAAAGGACGATATGTATGAAAAAAATATAAAAAGTCAGTTTTTTTTGTAATGGAAATTGGTCACTGTTGGTACACATTGTTTTGCGACTCACTCAAGATTGTTCTTCCTGGCTGGCTAGAGACTGAATGGGGCATTGGGTAAAGTCATCTCTGGAGACAGTTTTCTTTTTTTTGTTCGCCGTTTTCCCTTTTTTCCTTACCATTTTTGCGCTTTCTGCTAAGGGTGCATAATAGAATAAAAAAAAACAACTTCAGGCGGCACCCGCGCACCTTAACCCACGCACGCGCGCACAATTGATTGAGTGGCGAAAATGGCGAAGTGAAGGGAGGGGGGGGGGGGGAAAACGGCGGAAAAAAAAAAAGGAGGAGCGAGGGGGGGGGGGGGGGGGAGAAACAGTCCGAAACCGAAAGAAATATAAGATCTTGGCATGATTGCAGCGTGTGCAGCGCGCGCAAGAAGCTGGGCTGCTGCTGTTGCTTGAAACGGTGAAGTGGACCCCCGCCGGAGGGGGGAAAGGGGATCTCAGGTGACGGCGACAACATTTACGCATTTTCCCGGCACGCTCCCGGCGCACCGGTGAAGAGAATTTAAGGAAGGAAATGCACACCACCAGCGAGGGCGAACGAGAGCAAAGATTCATTAATTATTTTATTTATCTTGCTTGCTGTGTGAGTGCTTGGGGGGTGCGCACAGTAACGGGGCATTCGGTGCATGGTCAAAGCGCAGTTGCCTCTTAGCCACTGCTGCTACTACACATCCTGTGTGCGTCATTTGCTCGGTTTCCCAAGCCACCGACACAACAAGCGCGAGCGCTTTCTCTGCCACGGATGGGCGCAATACTGCCTCCTACGCGCTTTGTTGACCATTTTCCCGTGTGTGTGTGTGTCTGTGGAGAGCGCTGCTGTTTAACGGAAGCTAAGGCATGAAGAAAGCCAACTAAAAAAAAGCGTAACGACTAGCCGGAAAAGGATCAAGAAGTTGGATAATAATTTTATTGAAGAATTTTGTTTCGCTTTCAAAATGTTATGCGTTTGAAGTTAATTTTCTGCGTAATATGTTTTGGAACGCATAAATGATGTTCGAAAAATTAAAAAAAAAACACCAAACAGTACAGTTTTTCCACATACCGATCCCTTCATTGGGGAAAGAATTTCTGGAATGGTACTATCAAAATGAGGCAACAAAACACCATTAAAAGGAAACCGTGTACCGTTTTACAGCCATGACCTATCCCTCTCCACAGCAGAGAGAGAGAGGCAAAAGGAACACACAAAACAAAACCTTCCAAAATGCAAAACAGAGAGAGAGAGAGAAAAGGGAAACGCGTACAGCAAGCGTGAGTACGAGCCTCATCAGCAGTTGCAACCACAGCAAGAAAAAGCCCCCAAGATCGTACGCGGAATTCCATTCCCGCGCGGATAATGAGCGTGCGTATGTGTCTTGTTCGCGGGAATTATTTATATTAAGCGATCATGCAGCCACATAAACAAATCTACCCCCTTTCTCCCCCCTGCCCTTCTCTTTATTGACCACCATCCCTCACTCACCCGGTCCACCAACCTTCCCCTCTTTCCTATAATGCGCTGCCCGATGCAGTGGCACATTTTGCGCATGTAGTACTGCGGCGAGGCACTTAGCATTAACCCTTCAGTGCATGGCAAAAATTAGTTGTGGGAAAATATGTTTTTTTTTTAGTATAGTTACCGAATGTTTTATACAAAAAAAAAAGTCATGTTAATCAGTACAGGGCCGGAATGACCAAATTGTTTAGTAAAAGAATGAAAAAACTATACTTTTTCAAAGATTTTAAATTCATGTTATTAGCATGTTCAGATCAATTAGAGCTGCTACCAAAAATACATTAAAATTTAAAATAATGTGTGTAAATCTTTGTCCGGATTTTTTTTTAAATGTTTATTGTTTAAACAGTTTAAATCAGAGCCTCCGCCTGACTGTTTCTGTATCGAAAAAGGGTCATTTTTCGAAGAGAAAACTACTGTAATGAGAGACATGCACTTTTAACTATTTATTTTTTATTTATGCTTTATTTTCAATACGTTGGCCGTACGCTGGTGTCTGGTTCGTGTAGTTTCCACCTAGTTTTCTTCTTTTTTAGATACGTGATACTTAGAAACATCCTTATTTCATCTTTGCAAAGCTACAATGGATGATTATATTGTCATCCTTGCGATCACTCGGATTATCGGTAGTTATAATCGCAACGCTTGCGAAACGTTTCACCCAAAACAACAACCTTGCAATGCAGCAAAAATAAAATGCAAAACAAATATTTTAAAATTATTAAAAATTCATATGACTAATTTCAAAGCTCATTTGCTGTTGAGTATTACAAAAAAAAATAAAACGTTCAGCAAAATGTAATATTATAAACAGTTTTCTTTTTTTTACAAGACACACGGGCACAGCACCAATCTCGTTCGCCGGGATTCGATCGACGCTCACTTCATAATGAGTTATTTACAATTTAAAACCTCGATTCGACGGGAATCCGCAACCCAAAATGTGAGAGATTTCTTCTCATAAGCTCGGGCTACATGGAGCGCAAACATCAAGCACAAACCCAAGCGTTGTGTCAAACTCATTTTTGGGTTTGGTAGGCATAAACTTTGAGCGCAAACATGGGTTGACAGGTCATCAAGCGCAAACATTTGTGAAAAAAACCATACCTGTACCGAACGAAAGATGTAAGCACCGATAATTACTGGTTTTATTCGCTTTTTAGCAAATATTTGATATTAAATCAATATTATTATTATGGAACCAAACTTTACAGGAATATAAATCAATTTAATAATAGTTCGCTTTCACAATGTCTGGATGCAACTGAACAAACAACAAATGACAGTGGTGATCCACATGGTCATGCCATGTTGAGTAGCCATGACCGCAAGAAAACCATGTTCCATTGTCAGCGCAAACCCGAGCGCAAAATATGTTGTGGCTACACGGAACGCAAAAAAAAATTCAGTGCATTTTGCCACAACGCTTGATGTTTGCGCTTCATGTAGCCCGAGCTTTAGAATGAACACAGCTCAAAGAAACGTGAGTGACTATTGAGTTCCCCCAGCGAACGAATCTCGGCTAACGAGAATTGGTGCTGTGCCCGACAATCTGACCCAAAATTCTATTGGTATATGATCTAGAAAAAGTAAGTGTTTTGTTTTGGTGTGAGATCGTAGCGCCATCTATCGTGAAATCGAAATTCACACAGAGAGGACAGTAGTGTTGCAAATTTGTACAGAGGTGTAGTAGGTTTGACTTGGCGGTACCGAATACGGATTAGAAAAAGCTTTGTTTTGATCAAATTATTGATTATAAAACAAAAAAACCTACAATAAATTGTCCAAGAAAAAGAAAAACTATCTTAACTTTTAAACTGACGTTTGTGTTCGTTCAGAAATTACCAAATTGGTGGATCCGTATCGAACACTTAACCTCACGACCGTTCAAACGATTTAAAAAAAAAGTTCGTAACTAGATCTCAGGGTACTCACTATAGCCGGGGTTTTTACTAACGAGCAGAAAAGAGATTTGCTAATGACTTTCTCTTTTCCAACGATTTACGATTTAAGTATTTGCAAAACAAAACCTAACCTTATTTATTTAATTTCCAGTATGACGGCTGTACGCCGTATTTTCGGCAAAACCTAACCTATCTGATACATTTTTTCACCAAACTAAATGCTCTTATTTACTTAATAGCTTGTTTATGTGTTATATTACACAAACGATTGATTCTTTTATTTGTTAAAAACAAACTCAGATGCTTAACAAACAACCATCTATGTCGTTAAAGGTTAAAACATTAAAAATCCCCTTATATTTTGAACTAATTTTTGCGCGGAAGTCCCTCAAGGGTTAATATGAGTTACCAATAAGGTTTGCAAAAAACAGATAACGAAAAAAAGCTCCCACCACCAGAGCAGCCAAGCCCCGATCGAAAGGCATGCGTACCCCCGACTACCCCCCAGCCCGGCTTTGTCGCTGGTATGTCCTGGAAGGTCCCCTCCCCCTTACCAACCCGAGATCAACAGCAGTTTTTGCGCACAACGAATGGGCGCAATGAAACTGACAGAATATCCCCATAATGCAATATAATAATAGCGTAGTGATAATCTTGTAAATTACCGTTTCCCTCTCTTTCTGCATTCGTGCTGCTGCTGCTGCTGCTGCTGTTGCTGGCCCCAAAGCGTGTGTGGTGTTTGTAGTATGCGCGCGTGCACAGCAACAAACTGCGGGGATCTCGGCGAGTAGCGCGCGAGACCGTAAAAGTTCGCCCTAAAGTTACGCGCGCGAGATAGATAAAACACGCAGGCGGATGGCGTCGCGATGGTGGAAGAAACCAAAACAGCTAAACACCGCGAAAGGCAACAGCAAACACGAAGTTTTTTCGTCGACGACCACAATTTGCAAACGACCAAAACAAAACAAAGAACGCTCACGCAACAAAAGGACCCCAAAGCGGGCGCCGTCGTAGGAGCAAGAGAGAAAGACAGCGGAAGCGAGAACACTGCCACACAAACTACCGACTCCGAACACTGGATGGGATGAGTGGAGCACACAGCACAGCACAGCATCCAAATCTTGCCGATACTCGGCTGTTCTGTCCTGCGGGCGCATAAAAATCGCAACACGCAGCAACTCCCAGCCTCGGGATCGTAGAAGAGTACGCAAATCGGGGCGTTCTGTACAGTTTCGCGCGTGGTCACATCTTGGCAGGGGGTAAGAGAGGGCAGCGGTAAGGGATAGGAAGCGTGTGCATTCACGATTAGGTGGTCAATAAATTTTTGCGCGTTATCTCGCGACTGCAAAAGGCACGCGCGCAACCGTCTTTCGTTCGTACTGCGCCGCCATGGGTTTCTATGTTCGGGTAAAGTGAGGTTAAGGAGCACAAATTTTAGGTGCCACAGTTTAACCAACTACTTCTCGTTTTCTTTAAGGCAAACTTGAATAAATTGCTTCTTGCTTATGCTTATGTGAAGTTTGGTACAAGAATTTGATTGTTTAATTACATCGAAATCTCCAGAAATATAAGGATTTTGACAGCTTGGAAAGATGCTCATGCTACTATCGAGTTTGTTTTTATATTCAATGGTAGAGTTGTATTGGGGATTTTTTAAAGATTTTTTAAGGCTTTTGCGTTTAAAATCAAGATAAAAATAGCTCTTAAAGCTCAGGACTTTGTGGATATTCAATATAATTGTATGGGTATTGCTTCACAAAGCATTATTGTTTGACGTTCTAATCAGAAGCAATAGTCACACAACAGGACGGGATATCAAATCATGTCCTGATCGTATCTCTGTACGCAGGACTGACTATCCAGCTACGACTAAACTAAGTCTTCAAAGCCAGAAATGACCGGCCAAGATCTCGCAAGAATATAGAGCCAAAGCAGATTAAGAAGAAGCGTTGGATAATTCGACCATCAAACTTGTCCAGAGTACTAACAAAACATTTTTAAGCTAAATTCGTCACAAGTCTTTAGAGAGCTTCAGACATGTCGAATAAACTTTAGGCAGCTATAGACTCTAATTTTGAAGTAAGACCAAGCCCTTGATGCGCCTTGCTGATAACTACATTTTGTGTATTTCGGCGTCCACCACAGTTACAGTGATGGATAAAAGATTAAGATCTAATTGAGTATAAATGTTGGTAAATCTAATGTAATGGCGAAGATATTGAACGAAACAATTTACTTTTATTTTATTTATTTTGAGTTTTGTTGTTTTGAAAATAAAATCTTCGTTTTCTTACGCCACGTCCGCACGAGAACTGCTGCACAAGGCATGTGCGCATAACGCCGCGTAGATAATATTCTTTCTGCATAGCTTCAACTCGGCTAGCTATTCGAGCTTAGCCATGACTGTGCGTTGCTAACGGTAGGTGGTAAAAAGTATGGAATGACAGAACTATAATTGTTAGCCTTGGAATAACAGAGTTTTGGAAGAATCAAGCTCGATGAGCACTTCGAAAAGAGATGTCAAACTATCATGTTAGCGATGAGGATGCTCAATTTCTTAGTGCTTTTAATCAGAGTGGAAGTGTAGCTATAGGGATTTGAATCACTTAGTTTGAATCACACTTAGCTGTGCTGTTTAAAGAGTCATATTACTCTTCTCAAATTAAACTCACTCACTCATTCTTTTGCTTGAGTCACTTAGACCCCATCATTAGTTGATTCACAGGTGAGCGAGTGAGTTATAAAAACGTGTACTGTGTACTGTTGTGTGAACTGAGTAAGAGTGAACTGAGTAAGAGTGAATGATTGATTTAATTCTTCCCAAAAAAAATTAGTTGAATAAACGCTTCACGAAGAGTTTTAACAACTCATTTACGATTCGAATCGTTTAACAACTCTTGTGCGATTCGAAACGTATAACAACTCTTTGAGAGTTGTTAGTCGCCACGGTGATTCGAATCGTTTAACAACTCTTTTGCGATTTGAACTTTCAAAAGAATTGTTAAACGATTCGAATCGCAAAAGAGTTGTTAAACGATTCGAATCGCTCAGGTGAAGGAGTGAGCATGAAAAAATTCTTTGAAAAGAGTTGTTATCCTCATCTCTAGCACAGTGGATAATGAGAAGAGTCGCTGGATTCAACTGACTCACTCACTCTTTTTCAGCGCACTACATCTATAAACACTGTCGGCAAGTTTGTTCTATTTTTGAAAATAAAACTATCAAATCATTCGCAAACATTCGGATGGTTAGGAAAAAAAGATTAAATTGTTAATTAAATATTGATTATCGCAAGAGCTGTCAAAAGCGGAAACGTTTACCATACTATATAGGTTTAAGATATTTGCAAAGATCTTCATAGTAACGCTACGACGAGCAAGTGTCAAATTTCAATTCGACAGTTATCAAAAGCGTCACAACTACCGAAAACTGTTGACAGCTTTTTCTAAGGACCAGGAAAACCAATATTAAATTGATGCAGCAAAATTATTAGGTTTAAAAGAATGTCCTTCAACTTGCTTTCGGTATGTAGCCCAATATGCGTCACCCCACGCTCCCTCCCGGGATCTACACGAAAAACGTTGGAAAAATCATGACTTGCACGCACGCCAGTACGTGACACACAGGCCCAGCATGCAGGAGGGTACGGCATAAGATATCCCCGCGCAAGCTTACTAATTTTGCCTACCGTAAGCTCTTTCACTCCCCAAACCTTCCACTTCCAACCTCGCCATCGCCCGCCATGATCTTTATACAGTGGAAAGCGAAGAAAAATGACAGTAAGCACCGGACTAGAAATCTGTGCGCACCTAATTCTGAACCGATTGCGTCCGGGGGTATGAAGCGAAACGACTGCAATTGCAATTTGAAACCATATACACCCACACACACACACACACACGTATCGTGCGGGTGCTAGAAGAAAATGGAGGCAAAAACGAGAGAGAGAGAGAGAGAGCGCGCGCAAACTGATGGAGGAAATCGATCAGGAAACCGGCGAAGGTGGCCTGGCTGGCTGGCGCAAAAAACCAGGAAAGAGGATGAAATTAATTTCGCAACTATATTTCGTTACTGACCTACCCCTCGCCCTCCCCCTTCGCCCACCCGAACTCCACAGGTTTGAAACGCAATAAAATGACTCTTCCAGAGCGTGTGTGAGCGCGCGCGCGCGCAAACGAGAGAAGCTGAAACGATCATTAATTTGATCACGCGTGCACGAAAACGATCAAGCTTCGGGGTTCGTGATGTGTGCGCGAACGAGAGGAGCACCCTGTGTGTGTGTGTGCCTGATTGGAGTGTTGCTCCTTCCTGCTTTTTCTGCTCGTTTCTACCAGGATCCAGGTGTGCCTGTGGACAGCAAATCAGAGCATTAAGCTGCGTGGACAAGACACCGCGGCGAGAAGGCCACCCCTTCCCCCCATGGAAGAAAATGTACGATTTCACAACCAAATAATTCACCACCCTCGCACCCACACACACCAGAGAGAAGAAAAACTAAAGCGGCACGATTCACGGGCGAGGAAAGTAGATATTTTAATGCGCTGGAATTAATTGTCCTTTACCATTCCGTACACGCAAACATTGGGGGCGGAAGGGGAGTGTGATGCTTAGGGAGGGGATAGGTTTGAGGTTGCGAGAGAGGGGTGGGGAAACAACAACAAAATAAAAACTCACCCCACACAGACCCCACCCCCCCCTTTTTTCTAAGCACCGAGAATCGGGAGCAGAACAGCTAAAGCGATCCATTAATTCGAGCAAGGACCAAAGGAAGGAAGGGATGGGTGGGTGGCAGGGAGGCAAGGCCGGTACGGGAAATCAAAAAAGGGGGGGAGAAGGGGGGGTGGTTTGGGCGCGGAGGAACCGCACGATGCAGCGTTTGTGGACGCGCACGCAATCACGCATGCACTTTTTGCCGGGGTATGCCGCGCATTTATTTAACAAATGGTCACCATAAATAAGGTGTACCACCACCACCCTCCCATTACATGCACACCCACAATCCACCCACCACCCCTAAACGCTCGTTTTGGAAGGAGTGAGAAGTATTGAAAAGAACAAAAAACCGAAAGCTTGTTTTGTTTGCTTTAGTTTAAAGTATTTGTAAGGCAAAATTGGGGACCTTTCACCATGAGATTGTTTTGAGAGACCACTTTTATAACTTATTATAGTATACCAATAAATAGGGCTTTTACTTAAGTATGTGTTTAGAATTGTTTGAAACATCACCCATATAAATTGCCCCAACTAAAATTGGAACCATTCTAACAAAGTAAAAATTCCATTTTCAAAAATTGCGTGGGTCGGGATTTGAACCGATTACGGCGAATGTACCTAGCAGTGCCTCTAACAACGCTGCCAGATCCATGCTCTACCACCATGGCCGTTAATTCTGCTACAGATTCCACTTCCAGTAGGTAGCATTGTCGACAACTATTCGTCACCAACTTGTTTGTATGTGTTTTGACGTTTTGAGGCTGAAATATTGCTTAGCTCTCTATATAAATTGACGGACAAAACTAGATTTAGGGAAAATGCGGGAGGTTTCCGTCAAAAATTTACTATAAAACGATGAAAAACCCCTATTTGAATCATTATGTTGTCCAATTGATTTTGATAACATATTTTTTTGTAATAAAAAATGTATATTTTTTGTTGCACCGAGATTTGGTGGGGGTAAAATCGACACCATGCGGGGTGATTACGGCACATGGTACAACAATACAGAGCAGAACAAACTTAAATGTCTGTAATTTTCTTATTTAGATTTTTTATTCTTCTTCTGTGATTTCAAAAAGCTTTTTTTTTTGTTGCTTTACTTGCTTTTTTGCTGTTTTATTCTGGTTCATTTTCATTGCTTTAATGTCCTTTGAAGCTTTTGCCCTGATCAAACGTTGGTTCATGAAAAGAGCGAGGAAATTTTTGCTGCCTTTTCGGAATGACGTTTAGAGAACTTCTAGCTGTGGTAATTTCTGGTTAGGAGCAATTCTTTTTCGTATTAAATGGATGTTTAATTTTATTTTTCACAACAAGATCTAACAGTCTAACATCATTCATTGTGATCCCATAGAAGCGGCTCTCTTGATCGTCTAGATGTTGGACTAATTCTTTCCTCTGTCCTGGAGTAAATACGCAAGATTTGTGTCTGAGTTTGGTAGACGATCCATTGGAGACATATCCAATAAACGTTGTCCCTGGATAATCATATTTACTAGCTGCCTTGATATACCAAGCCATACAGCTGCTAAAGCATTTTTTAACCTAGTGTTTGTAGTTGATTTTAAAGCCGCATACGATAGCATAGCCAGGGAGCTCATTTGGAATCCCGGCCAAGCTTACCAGGCTTGTACGTATGACGATGACCAACATGAAGTGCCAGGTGAAGGTGGATGGAAAACTCTCAGGGCCCTTTGCTACCACCAAGGGTCTGCGCCAGGGAAACGGGTTCGCTTGCCTCCTATTCAATCTGGCGCTACAGAGGGCCATCCGAGACTCGGAGCTGGAAACTTCGGGGACCATCTTCTATAAGTCACTCCAGATCTTGGCATACGCTGATGACATAGACATCATTGGTTTGAGGCTCTCCTATGTAGTAGAAGCTTACCAAAGGATCGAGCATGCGGCACTGAACCTCGGGTTGGAGATTAACGAGGCAAAAACCAAAATGATGGTGGCACCACCAGCGGCCCTGTTAACAAACACTGATTTACGCAGGGCTGATGTACAGATAGGTGATTGCACCTTCGAAGTCGTCCAAAACTTCACCTATCTGGGATCAAAAGTCAGCATCGACAACAACATAGACGTTGAGTTGCGCGCAAGGGTGCTGGCTGCCAACTGGTCATACTACAGCCTGAGGAAACTTCTCCACTCAACATACCTGTCGCGACGGACGCAGCTGGGACTGTACAAAACCTTTATGGTCCCAGTACTCACATACGCCTCTGAGACATGGACTCTATCCAAAACTGACGAAACCGCCTTAGCCGCGTTCGAGAGGAAGATGCTCAGAAGGATTTTTGGCCCCGTATGTGTGGAAGGACAATGGAGGAGCCGCTACAATGACGAGCTGTATGAGCTGTACAGTGATCTCACCATCGTGTAGCGAATTAGGATAGCCAGGCTCCGGTGGGCTGATCATGTCATGAGAATGGCACCGGACGACCCAGCCCGTAAAGTCCTTTTAGGCCGTCCACATGGACAGAGGAGGCGTGGTAGGCCCAAACTGAGATGGAGTGATGGCGTAGATGCGTCCGCCAGAACGGCCGGGATAATGGATTGGCAGACGACGGCGCTAGACCGTGAGCGGTATCGACGATTGTTGCAGCAGGCCAAGACCGCGAAGCGGTTGTAGCGCCTAATAAGTAAAGTAAGTTAGTTTGTCCAGCTTGACCAAGATGTTTACGGGGCATTTGAGGATAATATATACTTTCAAATTACGCTAAAAATGCAATGTTAACTAACTACAAAAAAGTGTTAAACTAGTTTCAAGTGGGGTGTCGATTTACCGCGATTGGACAGGAAAGTTCTGGGGACATTTTAAAAAACTTTATATAATATGCAACCTATGTACCTTGAGATAGAACAAACAAATTATGTCTATAAAACAATATTTTATTAACACGGAAACCGCTTTCTCGTTGAAAATAAGCGTCAATTACTTAAGTTCCAGCAGTACCATTTTACATCTGCTGACTGTCAGAAGCCTATCGACCTCGTTTTGTTGTTTATTTTGACGGAAGACAAATTTATCCCAGCGCAGAAAGGTTCAAAATACTTAAAACAGTTAGTATAAATAAGGTGTATCACAATTTCTTTCAAAAAGACTATCAAATATTAAAACAGCAGGGGTGTCGGTTATACCCACAGTGTCGAAACCTCCCGCACTTCCCCTACTAGATGCCAAAACTTAGCTTCTAGCAGATATGATGTTTGGCTTGGATTGTTTTGGTTATTGTCATGAATTTCTCGAAATGAAAACAAAACCTTTTAATAAAAGAATATCCCTTATGTGCTGTAATTACTTCAATCTTGAGCACAATTATTCTTGCATAATAGTTCAATTGTTAAACTGCAAACTGCAGTTCAATTGTTAAACTCCAGGAACTCTTTCCTGGAGCAACCTAACCCTGTATTGCGAAGTTCTGGGAGCTTTCGAAAGTTGGACACAAAAAGGCGAACTTCATTTATAAAAGCGTGACCCACAAATAACCATAAAGTCCGTGCATAATCGCTTCCGTACCGTGTGTGTGTGATGTTCTAGTGGACCCCACTGATGAAGCAATTTCCACACTGCACGCACCACCACAACAACATCCATCTGTTGTTGGCGGGCACAAAATCCAATCATCTCATCAATCTACGCACCACGCGAAGGAGGGTCCGGTCCCGGGGTGTGTGTGTGTGGTTGTGTGCGAACGCATTTTATCTAATCTCTTTTTCTCTGCACTCGCCGGGTTTCTTGCAATGGATGCACACCAACAACGTGTGGGAGGCGTGAGTCAGGAAGAGGAAGACAAGTACCTGTAATCTGTAATCTCACACACTAATGCGTCCGTGGTTGGCCGAATGGTGAAGCAAATCGCGACTCCTAATCCTTCCTGTACGCGGTTGCGATCTTAATAGACCACTGGGTGTACCCGGTAGGGTAGGGCAGTTGGAACGGAGATCGGGGCGTTGATCTTAAACGACATTTCAACGGCTGCTGGTTGCAATATAGGCTTGCGCACAGTACCTTCACGTTACCGGGCACCGGGCACTCTTCGGTACCGAATGTTTGTCGAAGCCTCGGTTCGAGATGGTGTTCGCTGGCCGCATATACATCTCGGCCATGGCCGTGAAAGATCTCAAGACATGCCTTATAAATTAGCTTCAGTTTGGTAGACGTGGGGGAGCGCTCCCGAGCTTTCTTGCGCGAGTCTCTCACACAAAGTGCTTCGAGTGAGGCGTGCGCACAACGCAGATAGGCATCCGGACCTGCTACTGCCGGTCGAGAAAGGAAGAGGTGATATCAATCGACCCTTTGCGCACTATCTTCTCTGTTGATACTAAAACCTGTGTGCGCAATTTCCCACATTTCGCTGCTGTTGCGTTGGAGTGGACATCGAGTGGAGCCGGGCGTAGCGAAACGCGCACACAGTAAATTAGCTTAAATTACACACCATCAGCATTCAAAATGCAGTGTAACGCGCACAGAGAGAGAGAGCGAGAGATCATGACGTTTCGAGCGTTTCGGCATCTTTCAAGGTACCGACGAGACCGGGTGAGGTCCTCGCGACTGCGTGCGTGCGTATATTTCTCTTACGATTAATGATCGAGCCTATCGCCGCTGTTGCTGATTTTCCATCTTTCCATACGCTGTGGAATTCTTTCCCCTGTCCCTCACATTCCACGGGACGGCGGGACGGCATTATCACCTTGCGGCACACGGTCGGAATGTCAAACGGTGTTGAAGGGATAAATGCGGTCGCGCGCACCCTGGAGAACGGCAAAGCAAAACCATCACGAGATAGGTATGGCGGAGAGAGAGCTAATGATCTCTGTCGGTCCGTGCGACTGTAACAATGTTCAACACCTTCCTTACCGGAGGATGAGGGCGAACTCGACTGGACGACTACCGGGGGGGAAGAGGACACTGTACATTTGCAGATCATTAGAATTGTGTCCAACCTGACACGGAACTGGGCGAGCATGAGATATCGGTGTGGGCAGGTATAGGGGAATATCTTAAGGTATCCCACACCATATATCCTCGACTATGCATCAAACGATTACGCTTCGGCACTTCGGCGCGCGCAAGAGAGAGAGAGATTGAGTGCACACGCGAAGATGGATGGGAACGTGTCACTGTTAATAGACTCGGTGAACTTCGAGAGGTTCCGGCACACGATAAATAAGAGTCATCCGACCTAGGGGGCCTCTTCCTGTGCACCGTGTTGTACAGGTTCAAGCGTCGGAAGATCAATTAGCCCTTCCCCAAGATGACGATCGTCTGTCGCAGGACGTGGCGGCAGGTAGCGAAGGGATCTAAATTAGCACCCAAATGACACTTCTCCACCGGGTGCAGTCAAGCAGCGCTCGCTTTCCCAAATGGACATCAATTCTTCCATGAACGCCCGGAGTTGTAGCCCTGCGGAAATAATTGATGTATTGCAACTTGCTCCACACACCGGGTTGCTTTCTCGCTCTCGGTAGCTAATGCATCATTAAGTCACCTGGCACAATCGACACCCGTGGCGCCAGCCAACTGCATCTTCCCAGGTGTGCCCCAGAGTGCAGGCGAAGGCTCCAACACATCATCAGTGGGCATGAGTCAGCGCGAAAGTGTAAAAGTGCAACATCGTTGCTGCACGCCCGCACCCTCCAACACACACGATCGGTGAGAATGTCCAATGCGTTATGGTGAAACGGGAAGAAGCGAGCATGCTGGAGCTGACATCACAAGCCACAACAAGCGGCTGGCTGCTACTCAAAACATCTCTCATCTCGGACATCACGCAGCAGGATTTTGTCGGCTCAGCGCAAATGATCTCCAGCCGTGCAACAAAAAACTCGAAGCCGGAAAGAGCCGCGAGAGAAGGAGATAGTTGATGGCATGATTTCTTAGAAATCCTGTCCTGAACCTGACGGTTCGACTCCCGGCGTTCGTGTTTGCGGTGTCATCAGCAAAACAGCCGACAAACACCAACAATAAACAAAAGACGGCTCCCGTCATACCAGAACGTGACTCGGTTTGCTGTGAGAGTGGCAACGGCACCACGGTTGACGTTGGTGACATTCAACGGTGATCTTAATTTGCGGGAACCCTACGGAGGCTGTAGAAATACGCCACGGGTAAAGTGCGTTGTTTACGTGATCCAAAACGTGACAAACAAAACGCTCCCGTCTACTGTAGCCGGGCGTGGTTAGTCATGTGTGCCCTGTGCTTTGCCCGGCATACTTCTGCCCAGGCTCATTAGCGCTGACTGTGCAACAAAAACAGATCGATTGAGATTGTGAAGATGAACCGAGACAGTCTTCTTTGTAGGACCCAGCCTTACTGTTAGCTAGACCAAATGTATCCTCTGGAGACGTTCTCTTGACAGTGGTACCAAACTATGTCTCAGTCAAATCGGTCCTCTACCAAGCACCGGTGAAGATGTCCAGAATATCCCGAGGCACTTCTTTCCCCCGCTAGCACACGAAACGTGTATCTCCAAGCCCGAAAAACTGTCGTAACGCAGATATTGCGCCAAAAAACCCTGTTGCCAAATGTAACTGCGCGTTAGTTGAAGCCACACCAGCGATCTCCCCTAAAGGCGGGAAGAGACTCGGCGATTATATTTAGGTACACGTGCGGTGCGCATCTTTGCATGTCCGATCGATGATCGAAAGGAAAACGGAGCGGTACTGTTGCCAAAACCAAAACAAGGTGTACGCGCCTAACGCCCGTAGGACACACACACACAGCGGGGACGCAATGGTAATGGGTAGTTGTCGCTGTAGCCGAATGTTCTCGAATTTCGGAACACCAAAGGGCGTACTCTTGTGTCGCTAAGCGTGGATGAGCATCTTCCACCTACGGCTAACGACAACAGTGCTCACACCGTTGCTGACGGATGAAGGGCTCGCTTACATTACGTGTGTCCTATTTTTGTGTAAAATCCTTTTCCCTTTGTGTTGACGATGGCCCTTGGTTTGCCGCGCTCATCAACCCTCTTTGCAATAGTCTTCCCGTACCTGAAGCGATGGAGCATCTCACGCGCCCCAAGCGTGAACTTGAAGCTCGCACTAACTCACCCACCTCTCCATCCTCCTTTCACCACTCTTCCTCCAACAGCTTCTCACCGCGTCTCCAAGATGAGTGATGCAGGGATGAGAATAGACCGGCGCGCACACAAGGGAAGCAAAGAAGCAGCGGACATAAAATTAGATGTAAAATCATTCCCCCAATGCACCCCCGAATGTTCCCAAATCACACAATCGGACGGTGTGGAAGAGCGCGAGAGAGAGAGAGAGAGTCCCTAATTGAAGGTTGACGTTCCCTTCCAAATACTCTTTCCACCTAGCCTAGTCCCTCTCTTTAACCCCTTCTTCAACCCTGCTGCTGCTGTGACCGAATACTACGATAATTAGTGTAGTAGTGGATGTTTGTGCGACAAGCGAGAGATGCTGCACTAGATAGGATGCATACGAGAGACAGCGACAGTACGAAGGCCACTTGTCCAACTGCCAAATTTGGCGTCGACGGAACAAGCAACGAAAAACCAGCCTTCGGGTGGTGCCAACAAACCAAATCCCGCGAAAACCGATTTTTCGTTTGGTAGCCAAAAAGGGAAAACGCCACCTCGCAACCCGGAGAGGACCCCCCGTTCTCGGGTAATGTTATATTAAAAACGCAAATCCCTGTTTTTTGCGCGTTTGGCGCACGAGCGAATGCGTGTGTGTGTGTGTGTGTGTGTGTGTGTGTGTGGTTGCGCTGCGGAACACTTTCTTTATCTTTAACCCAACTGCGACTTTTAAGCGATTAGAAGTTATCCTAAGCTCACTTTCTCCTGTAGCTTTTCTCTGACTTTTCGTCTAGCGGGACTTTTATGTATTTTACAAAACCTACACATAATATTTATACAACAAAATTCATTATCTTTTTTGTTTTTTTTTAAATTATTTGTTAGCATTTTCCCAACCTTCTTAGGTGTTTTCTTACCGCAACGGTTTCCTACCCGTAAATAAACGCATTACAGGGTTTTCCAGATCATTTTTAACACACTAGAACAACCTACTATCTTCTTCTTTTTCTTATTCTTCTTTCTTGGCCTAACGACCTCTCAGGTCATGCCTGCCATTTATCGCTTACTAGATTTGTTGTTACCGCATAAGTTGGATAGTCAGTCCTCACTATGGGGGAACGGCCCAGATGAGACTTGAACCCCGGTCCTGCCGTGTGAAGACCGGCGCCGCTGTCGCATCTACTACCGGGCCGCCCCAACAATCTACTGTCAGACATTTTAACTGGTTTTTGCATTTGGAATTACGCATCAGTTTTGCAACTCTCCACACAAAAAATAATGCAGGGTTTTGTACCAATTTTGAATGTCTACAACAATTTTCATTTGTGCAAAGGATTATTTCAACAACCCGATGGACAATTCGTGTCGTAAAATATTGAAGAAGTCCTTAAAGGATGTATGAGATGACGTCAACAAATAAAAGTGTGTTGTAAAATTCTGATAAGGGTTTTCTTTTAATGAAGAAAATCACTCAAAAAAGAGATAATAATTATTGGTATTAGCAAAAACATCCCTATAAAACGATTTTATGCCAATCAAAATAGCCTCCTAAACCTTAACACTGCTGTAACTTCCCAACCAACGTTCGGATATGGTGTTCTTGTTTTTTTTTTATACGAAGTTACGGTAATTCCAGTGTCAAATGACCTAAATATTTTCTATCCGAACATCCGTAGATCATCACAAATAATTTCTTTTAAAAATGTGATGCTAAATCGATATACAAACAGCTGAATCTGGATCCTGAACTACCATTAGTGTTGCTATCCGATATGTCCTTTACTTCGGTACACGAAAAATAGTTATTTGCATCACAAACTGGGAGGAAAAAACACTAAACCTGTATCTATGCTTAAAAATTAGAAGCAAATAACAACAAATAACCTCAAACTTATTGTGTCTTGTGACATTTCTTTGCTTTTTATTTTACTTTTAACATGACGGTTGGGCGTGGCTTTTTTTTATTTTGATTATGATTAAGCGTTGACAATACTTCATATTCTCTTTCTTTGGCCCTTACACCGTTGAGAGGCTTTGGTCTGCCATTACTAGCTATCGTTGACTTCGTTTATCCGTAGCTAGTCAACCCTGCCTACGGCTAAGACAATCTGGATCTCGTTTCTGCCACAAGACGACCGCGGCAATGCTACCGATTTAGACAACACTTATGTACGAACCACCTTCACGATGAGGACTTTTTTGCTTCCTTTGGGATTGCATAAACATTGAATACTGTAAACAAAAACTGTTTGAATTTGGCATGACAGTTGCGCAAATATCACTAGATAAAGCCATCCATCAACCGAAATGAACATGTTTCTCTTACGATTTTAAAATAAGCTGTAAAACCCTGCAATATTTTTTTTTTCGCAAAAGCTTTGTATTTCGGTGTATTAAATTGCAATCATTAGACTGTCAAACTTAAGGCAATAATGATGTATTTTTTGTTTTCAATATATCCCAATTTTAAAGATTGTTTATATAAATATAGTTTTAAAACTATTGTCAACAAAATGGGTGACTGAGGTACTAAAACGGATGCTGATTTTTCGTTATTTATATTAACCTTTAAGTGGGAATCAATTTAAGTACCAAACCCTCGTATCTCCCAACCCCACCCCCCCCCTCCCCCCTGCCCGTGCCGAAGTGGGTGTTCACTTCAAAGCAGAAGCGCACAAGAAGCAAGCACAAATCAGGTGACACGACTAATAAGGTGACAAAAAAAACAAGCTACCAATCTCTCTTAGACTTGGAAAATTGAGCGATTGGTACGAGCAAATGGGCAACTATCTGCCGATCGATCGGAGTGCCGAACGAACCCCTTATAAATTTCGCATCGTTAAAGAATGGAGCAGGTGTGTGTGGGTGTGTGTGATGAAAAAAAAGCTTTTCCGTATTTTCCAAACCGAAAGAAAAGCGACCCGGAAAAGCAGCTGTAAATGTGTATTTTTTTTTTTTATTGGTTTGCTGCTATTTCACTTGTTTTCTTCGGCTGTTTTGCATCCTCTTTACCCTCCCGATTTGCTTTGTGACACACACACATCCTCTCCCCCCCCCCTCGTTGCAAAATTCCGTCACACCTTCTCTCTCTCTCTCTCTCTCTCGACCGGTGTGTATGTACCACCTATTTTCGATATCGATCGTTAACCTGTCGCCCTTATTATCGGGGCCAAAAACACATTTTATACACGCGGTGGTGGTGGTGGTGGCCCGTGTTCCACCTAGAAAATGCATTCGTATGAAAAGGGTGTCAAACATTCAACCCTTTCCCGCTTTCCTCACCCACCGTCACTCACTCTCTCTCTCTCGCTGGTCTGGTTGGAATAAATCAGGCTAATAAATGCATTCGAGAGAAACGCAATCATAATACGCGATGACATCCTTTACTCTCCCTCTCTCTTTCGTTCTCTCTTAATCTTCTCTCTTTCCCCAACCCCCCCCCCCCCCAATTCCTTCATCACGTTTGTTTCGCATAGATTCTATGCGTGTGGAGTATGCTTGTTGTGTGGGGGTGATGATGATGTGAAGAAAAACCGCACAAACTGATGATGATGATGATGATGGGTGGTGTTGGTGGTAGTAGTGTAGTGTCGCAAGGTGCCGCACGCGAGAGCACAAAGTTGTCAATTATCAACACATGGGAGAGAGACAAGTGTGCCGACATTATTCGGAAGGCTTTTCAGGTCGGAAGGATATACCCTCACTGCGTGTGTGCCTGTGTGCCTGTGTGTGTGTGTGTGTCACAAAGCAAATCGGGAGGGTAAAGAGGATGCAAAACAGCCGAAGAAAACAAGTGAAATAGCAGCAAACCAATAAAAAAAAAAATACACATTTACAGTTGCTTTTCCGGGTCGCTTTTCTTTCGGTTTGGAAAATACGGAAAAGCTTTTTTTTCATCACACACACCCACACACACCTGCTCCATTCTTTAACGCATCAATTAGGGATTTTGAACAGCCGGAAACAGGAGACAGAAATAGCAACAAAAACCAAGAACCAATTTCTAGATCTGTTTATCTGTGTGTTTATAGTGAGCTTAAGGACATTTGTGGGGGTGAAAAAATTAAAGGGATGCAACAAACAAACCAAAAACTACTATTTTTTCCATTCTTTCTTAACGAATTCTCCCTCTAGTAATGAATAAATCTTCGATTTCCTTTCTCTCTCTCTCTCCCTTTCGCTCTCACTCAACTAAACTCAATTTTATACTAGCGGCGAAAATCAATCGTGACAAAACCACACCACATATGGCCAGTGGAATGGGTTGGAAAATGCCCGGTACACGATACACAATGTCAATTGATTTTCCGTCGGCGTTTTCCCCCCTCGCTTTAACCCAAACCAGACTGAGCACACTCATCTACTCTGTGCGCACACACACACACACACACACACACACACACACACACACACGCACGCATTCGATTTACGCAACCGATTGATATGGCCCCGTGTGAATAAACACAAGCCGTTCACTGTGTGTCTCCCACTTTATTTGTCCAACCGACCGGACCTTACCGGACTGTGTCTGGCCCTACACCTCTAAGGCCGGGTTTTGCATTATGCATCAGCAGACGAGTACAAATAGTTTTTTTGTTTTTTTTTTTTTTGAACGGAAACCAAAATGTTTACTTACTTACAATAAACGGAAGAACACACAAAAAAAAAACAGACAAAATGCTTCGATGGAGCCGCCTGGTACGTTTCAGAATTGTCGTACAGTGTAGCGCGGGGTTGTGAACGTACCTGTAGAGAAAAAAAGACAAAAAAACGGTTTACATTAGTTAGGGTTATGATAAGAAATTTTTTTAGTTTTTGTTATATAAAAAAATTTCCTTTAAAAAAATATTTTAACTATTTAAGTTTTTTTTTTGTAACAAATTCTCTTTTCTTTTATATCTTCTTTCTTGGCTTAACGACCTCTCAGGTCATGCCTGCCATTTCTGGCTTACTAGACTTATTGTTTACCGCATAGTTGGATAGTCAGTCCTCACTATGGGGGAACGGCCCAGATGAGACTTGAACCCCGGTCCTGCCGTGTGAAGACCGGCGCCGCTGTCGCATCTACCACCGGGCCCGCTTTTTCTTTTATATATTTAATACGATTTTCTCATTTTGTGTCACAAAAATGTAAGTTAAAATTGTATGAAATTTTATTGTAAATAACTTGTATCAGGCCACATACGCCCGAATGCGTATCGATTTTATTCCGAAAAATAAGTTCCGTCACTTTGTACAACCTTTTCCAATCTTTTTGCGGGTAGATGGTGGATTCCTTCATAAAATAAGAAATCCGGTATGGACCGCAATCCATGTTTCGGTCCAATTTTTTTGGTTCGTTGCAATTCTGAAAGTGCTGCGCGGTCAAGCCATGCTCCATCGACCGGAGCAGATGGTATAGACGGAGGGCGCAATATCTGGGCTATATATGGCGGGTGGCGGCGGTAAAACATCCCATTTTAGTGTGTGGCTGGTAAGTGCGGACAGGTGCCGATTTTGTCATGCCTGGGGTCGTGTACTGGGGGCCTTTTGTCCTTCAATGTGCAACTAAAAACGCACAGGTTGTCGACGTTAAACGACACACCCGTGATGGTTTCCGTTTGGTTCCAGCACTTCGTGGTACACGACACCGAAGCTGGTCCCACCAACTGCACCAAATGAGCGATCCTCGTCTTCCATACTCAAACTGCCACTTGTAAACCGTTGAAACCAGCTCTGGCACGTTCTTACGCGATAAAGCGTGAGCGCCATGGTATTCCCTCATTATACGATGGGTCTCGGTGGACGAAGTTTTCACAATCACAAAGCAAATGAAGGAGAAATTCCCCGCAAAAACATTTTTTCTCGGCCATTCATTTTACAACCAAGCGGAAAATACTTTGTTGACTAATTTGATGAAATGGCAGCTAGGGGCAAACATACCCGGAAGATGACACTTTAAAATAACAGTGTTGCCAGATTTTACTAAAGTAAAAATTTTAAGTAAACAACGCATATATCAAAACCGTCAAAACTTATTTATACACCTGATATTACATTTTATATGGTTAAAATCTTCAAATGTTAAGTCTTCTTGTCCACAAAAGCCTTCTGTATTGCAATTCTTCTTTTATAGTTGGGTTTCTGCCGTGACGCTCACCTCTCCAGGAAAGTTCTAGGACGGATGGTAGCGGTCCCATAAAATTCTAACTCAACAAACACACGTACCGGTGCTACCTTGTAAAACTAAACGGAAGGTAACAATATTGAAATAACATTCTGGAAGTGTGGTGAGTGTAAAAGAGGAGGTCCACATCATCTTCCCAGGGGAAGGGGGGGGAGGGGATGGGTGACAACCGATCGTGTAATTGCTGTCTGTCTGTGTGTGTTTGTCCAGTTGAATGCGTGCTAAATGCATGCACGTTGCATCTGTCGCTCTCGCTGGTCGAATGGAGCGGCGAAACGGCGCTGCGTGACAACCAAACACCGTGAGGAAGGTAGGGAGGGATGGAGGAAGGAAAGGGGAGGGGGGAGCGGCAATGGCGAAGGGCATTCGAGAGGGCGCGAAAATGCAGCGCAAGGCGTTTGTGCTCCGGCGGTGTTGGATGTGCCTGATGATGATGATGATCACGGAGAGCGCGCTAGATGAGATGACAAGATAACACCGGGGCCCGTAACAACGTTGATGATGCTGATCGATGATAAGCCAATGGACTCTCTCTCGTCCATCCCTCTCTTGTCCACCCCCTCAAAACCATGGTGAAACGAACACGAGGAATGTATGCGAAGCGAAAAAAAAATCGGCGAAAGAAGAGCTCTTTCTCATTTTTGCAATTAGACAAACAAACTAAACTAAACCTAATCAAACATAGCAACCAAAAGCAAAAGACACCCGCTGGCAAGGGTGCTGGGTGAGTGGCGGCCCCTTACACAAGTGTGCAAAGCACCAAAACAAACAAACTGACGAATAGTGTAGACTGTGCTTAAATGTTTCTTTCGCAAAAAATTCGAATTTCTTGTTCTGGAGTTTAATGTTTAGCAAAATTTTGAAAGAAAGCGCACACTCATGAGTTCCCCGGGACCCATGGTCCAGAGTGGTGTACCTTGGCCTTCCCTTAGAAAAGCGCACCACCACTCAACAAAACTACAATTGCGTACAGCGAGTAGACGATTGGAATTGACAATTAGACGATGCTCGGTCCCTTCAACGTCTTCCTCCGCACGGTTTGTCTAAGAATTGGTGGTGAGCGAATTGCGTCGGATGCATCACCACCTCTCTTCCCTTCCTCCCCCTTCCGCCCGCCCACCTCGCTCCATTTTCTTCCCGTCAAACACGCGCAGATCGTGACCAATGCAACCTTGGCGAGCGTAGAAGATGATTCGCGTAAGGGCTCATCACCAGACGCTGTGTGTGTGTGTGGGATGACGGATGAGATGATGTGGTTAGGGGGTGGTGGGTAACTCACCTGCCGTCACGTCGTCCCTTCCCGTCGACCAGAAGCTGATGTTTTGATTTTTTAAGTTTAAAAATCGACCCTCCGATCGTTTGTAGTTTTGGTAAGCGTAGACGATTTGGTTCTTCTTGCAGGCACACACCAGAACACACCGGTTGATTTTGTTGTGTTTAACTCACACACCCCCACACAACTTATAGACAAACATGGTAACAATTGCTTCCTTATTAACTAACACTTTTAGCTTGCAGTAAAGCCGTTGTGAGCCTCTTTCAATATCTTAACTTCAAATCACAGCTTGTCTTTTCTAAAACAAATAATCACAACAAATTGCACTCAGAGATCCACAAGCTCACGCACACACACACACACATACACACACTCCATTCTAAATCCATTTTCCTTTTCCCCGGTTCCATACGGAAACAATCACCGGAGAGAGACAGAGAGAGTGCACTGACACAAAACAATTCGCCTCCCCCCTGCAGCAAACAATAAAACCGGAAAGCAAAAATGCAGCAAACACTGCCAACGCTACCGTACCCGCACACTGTGTGTCAACCGGTTTCGGAAGATGCACAAGGCTGCGAAAATTGCGCAAACCCGATCGCGGAAAACGATCGTTCGCGCACGCTCGCTTCGCACACACATGTGTGGTCGCCCCGTCGTGGTTCGTGCAACCACACATGTAGACGAAGACGCATCTCGACTACGGCCAATGCCAAGGCCAAGTGTGATGCATCGGGGCGTGTGTGTGTGTGTGTGTGTTTCGTGATCGAAAATTTTATTTTCGCTTTTGTGTCACACACTCGGTTGGTTGAGAAGAAAGAACGGTGCACCGGCTTTCAAAACAGCTGTAGAAAGTGAGTAACGAAACGTAGAAACAGACGCAGCGTAGAGCCCTCCCCAAAAAATGAAACCGAACCCCAGATAAACAGCGTGCCGAAATAGAATGCAAATGAAAGCAAAAGCGGCTGGCAGTTTGAAGATGGGCCGCGAACACACCTTCACTAAAGTTAAGCACCAGGTTGACAGCTTTCAAAAAGGTATTCGAACCACTCAGTAGAATGTTTAAAAAAGGATAGTTGAGTATTGGCACGGCTCGTTGTGGAACTTTGCAATCATATAGTGGAATGTTGCATTCACTGAGGGAAGCGTCTACAGCGCGATTGTGTAATTTTCGTTAAAAGACATTGTAATTAAAATATCTTTTCCGACTAATAAAACGTTAAACAAGGTTCTAATGTAAACTGATGGAAACAAACTAATGGGTGACGTTCTGTAATTTGTCAGTTTAACACGGAACGATCCAACACTTGGTAGAAATTCCACCCGATTGTAAAATTCCACAAACGAGTAGCCGCAATTTAACCTCAATTTAATCTTCTTCTCTGGCTCTACAACCTCTGTAGGTCTTGGCCTGCTAGCTATTGCTAGCTTTCTGTGACTTAGAGTTACCCGTAGCTGAATAGTCAGTCCTGCGTACGGGGATAAGATTCGGGGATAATGTGAAGCTCCCTTGAAGAGATCCATTTATTATCATTTGAACAGTACAGCAATGTCGATTGGAGCATATTTTGTTTCAAATTACTAAGGGACAATCTCTGAGGTTGAGCGGCCCGGTGGTGTATACGATAGTCGATCTTTACACGGCAGGACCAGGTGAAGAAGAAGAATCTCTGAGGATTCGGCCTTCAATGTATGGCTTCCTTGGCGTCATCTTACCCATCTGGATAGTCTGGTTATTAAGTCTTTTACTAGTAGCGAGCTTTTTAAGTTTAGATATTTAAACATTTTGACGCAATCAAACAAATTCTTTCTCGACATTTCATACTTTAAAATAGGCCGCTTTTGAGTAGGTAATTTCTTCACCAAAGCGAAACAGAAGCATTCAGTGCAGATTTTAAGGGTCCTTAGGATATGTTGGAGAAATTTCCGACGACCCATGATGTCGAAATGGCCGAACCCTGGGCACGTTTCGCACAATGTGAAGAGTCTTTCTGTATTCTATAGCTGTTCTCATCATCATAATAATCCTAATACAAAATTGCTATCTTCCATCAAAAATGGTGACGCGAACTTACAGAAGTTACTGGATATCGGAAGTTGGAAAAAAAATTCGAAGGAGCCCTATAGCGTGTGTTTGGTGATAAATCTCTCTAGTTTTGATCAGCTTTTTGTTCGGTTTCATCCCCTCCAAATGCCTGATCAATGCGATCGCCATGAGAATAAGATCACCTCCATTTTGTGACAACTTCAAAGTGAGGTTATGGTGTAGATTTTCAACGAATCAATTTATTCATTTTGTGATAAATATTAGTTGCGTGCCCAGACTGAAAGGCGTCAGTTGCAAAAGCCTCACTTTAAAGAACTTCTATTGATGTCTATTGGTCTAAAACATTAGGCTCTCAAGAATATTCTTCATCGGGTTTCTGTTGAGAAGAGTCTCATCTTCTGTGGGAAGTTGACCTTCTTCTTCTTTCTTGGCCTAACGACCTCTTAGGCCATGCCTGCCATTTCTGGCTTACTAGACTTATTGTTACCGCATAGTTGGATAGTTAGTCCCTCACTATGGGGGAACGACCCAGATGAGACTTGAATCCCGGTCCTGCCGGGTAAAGACCGGCGCCGCTGTCGCATCTACCACCGGGCCACCCGGTGTGAAGTTGTTATGGAGTCCGATTCTGGCCACTCAGAGATCACGCATACATTGCACTAACAGAGGTCTCTAATGGGGGTCTCGCTGCGAGGCAATTTTTAAAAATATTTGCATCAGTTTTGATAGTTGTAAAACGAAAATTGAGCTCATTGAAACTTACGCAAATATATTGGAGGAGAATTACTTAGTGCAGTCTTAAAGTTTTGTCCATCACTGTATACACACATGCATTGAATAAAGTAAATAAAAGCAAGAAAGAAATGCTGCGTACGCTAAAGAATCCCAACCGCATCAACGGTGCATCACACGCCGCCCATCACCGACTAAGAAGAACGGGTCAGGAATGCGAGCAATGCCGTTCCTACCATTCCAGTGCGCTTGATCGTGAACTGTCATCCAATCAACGCATACATACAAACAGACGAGCTGGTTAAACACACTCATCCGCCGCATCATGATTCATAGTGTGTGACAGGGCGCACAACAAATCCGATTGCCAAAACTGAAAATAAACTCCTGCTTTTGCTCCCAAAGGATTGTAGTCGTGTGTCTCGGGAATCAGTATTTTGCAACGCTTGCATAACAAAGGGCAAAAACGCGTTTGTGTTGTGCGAGCTAAGATACTGCACTCACCTGACACATCCTGGAGCGTGAGTTAAGCGCAGACAGAGAGAGAGAGAGAGACGAGATGTCCGGACGATTCCGAAACTGTGCCCCCAATCTAACGCACACTTGTGTTTCGTTCGCCCACGCACGCGTGGCACCCGACCAGAGCGCAAGATGACGCTTGTCAAAGTGACATTAGCTAATTGGTTTGTTGATCTCACACTCGCTAATCGCCTACGCGTGGACACCATCATATCACACCAAAATCCCCCGGTTGAGTACGTTCGACGATCACTTCTTACAAAATTCTGACAGCTCCCGCTCACTCTCTCTCTCTTTCTCTCGGCAGACATAACACAACAAAAGAACAAAACAAAGCTCAGCCTGAATTCTCCAACAGCATCATGCGTTTTTTTGTTTCGTTACATAGCGACACACGACTTATTAAGTAGCCGCTTATGTGACACAGACGAATGAACAATCACAATTGCATCTCTGTCACCTTCCCACCTCCATTTCTTCAACAACCGCATCAAGCTCGGAACACATGACTCGAGTCAGCTTCAATAAATCTACATTCAAAATAACAAAAAGAGAGGATGCGATGTGTGTGCCTTTACATCGGCATCCAAACCACACCATACAACATACGCTTACGTAAAAACTGCATCACAAAAACCAATGTCAACGAAGTGGGGGGGAAGCGATCGCGAACAACGGAAGGAAACGACCCAAAATCTGAAAACGCATGCGGCGTCGCGCGCATGGCGTGGCGTTCAATGTCAAGGTCGCGCAAACCGGGTACTTTGGTAGGGGGGTCGAGAGTATGGGAAGGAGTAGTAGGGTTAGTGGAGGTGTTGAAATCCCTCTCTCTCTCTCTCTCTCGCTCGTACTCTTCTCTCTTCCCTCACCCATACGCATACAAGCTCGGTTTATTTGTTCAGCCGAGCTGTTTCGCGTTCTCTTTCTATCACGCACACACAAAGATAAAGCTGTGTGTAAGTCACGCTCTCTCGCTCTGTTACGCGTTACAGCACTCTCCGGTGTGACATTGGTAATGCGGGATGATGGTGGCGTCTGCTCGTTCGTATGATTAAATGATCGGCAAAACAAAACAAAAAAAAACGGAAGGTGTTGGTACTGCACGTTGCACAAGCAGCAGGAAGCTTCCCCTTCTTCCGTCTCCCCACCCAGCCCCCTCCCTCCCTCCCCGTACACACTCACGCACATGTCCACCGCGTGCGTGTGTGTCAACGCGTCGGTAAGCGCATATTGCGCTGCAGCGCGAAGCATCGATCGTGACCGGCTGCGTTTTCCTGCGTCACACACTCTTTCCACCACGAACACCAAACACCCCTTTTCCCTTGCGCTCCCGTACGTACACAACACATGTGCGAATGTGTATTTGATACGCGGTCGTGTGCAATGTTTGATTTTTGTGCATTCTGTACTTACACACTTAAGGAATAACAAAGTAGCGAGAAAGAGAGAGAGAGTGTGAAGGAAGGTATATATAAATACGTACGAACGAGAGCGAGAGTAGGATGCGTGTAATGAGGAGGTGCGCAAACACGTATGAGTGTGTGTGTGTGTGTGGTTTTTTCTTTCGATTTTGTTCGCCAATGTGTCACCTCCAAATTTGTTAATTATATTATTATGCGATTTTTCACTCGTCCCCTGTTTTCTTCTTGTGCTTCGTGTTTGATTTCCGTTATTGACACACACATGAAAAACCAATGAATTAATCTTGCGCAACCCTGCGTTCCCGGCTTTATTAACTAACGATTTGAATGAAATAAATGTAATAATTCAACGTAAAGATCCTTTGCTTGGTGGCACACAGACAAGGATGAGTTTTGCATACTAATAAAACCTATTTTGGTACCATTTTTTGAGCTCGGAAGTCTCGGAACAGAGACGCTTCACAGGGTAAAGGATGTTTCTTTCGCCAATAAAAGCGCTCGTCAGCGTGTGTGGGCGTTTATATTTAGCCTGGTTCAGAGATTTGCTGCAGGTGTGTGTGTGTGTGTGTGTGACCACCTGATGCGTTTGTGGTGTGTTCTTACCGATCTGGAAAATGACAGCTATATATTGGCCACAACTGACGAGAGGAAGCACCCAGAAGCGCTTTTGATGGGTGAAAAAGTTTTTGGACAGTTGCAGAGCATCGAGATTCGAACATCAACCGGTCCCCCTTATGTGTTAACCCCGCACACGACAGTATCGCGCTCTTATCATTGATGCCGAGAACGCCACTGTTCTGATCGGCCGTTGATAAGCGACCAGTATCTTCCCTTCCTCGATAGACCTTCGTTTTGCATAGATTCAGGCGCATTAATTAATTTTATTTTTTTTAAATCGCTTCGAAATCACATCACACGTTAAGTGAATGTAACACACCCAACATAAGTCGTAATGAGATGCAAGACACGGGCACAACGCACCTGCGCTATCCAAGCGCATACACGCACGGACACTAATTATATTGCCGGAAGGAAAAGAGAGAGAGAGACAGAGGCAAACGGCAGGAACATGCAACAACCAACCAAAAAAAAAAAGTTGAAAGCGCCACGCAATGATGACGGTTAGAAGGTGAAGAAGGCGCTGAAAAAAGAAACAGCAAAAAGCGGACTGCATTTATAACATTCTTCTCTTTTTTTTGTGTCCCGTACATACGGAAAAGCGGAATAAATGACGAGAAACAGTGCAACAAAAATCAGCAGATGATGGGTGAAGTGTGTGTGTGTGCGAGAGACACTCCAAATTTGTAACGATGCATCTCCCCCGGAGTGGTCGGCGCACGCCCACTTTGAAGAAACGCTTTGAAGCGCGGCCTTGGGCACAAACACACCCCAAAAAAAAAAAAGAAGAATTGGTAAGGATCAAAAAGCTGCTGTGCTGTGCAGTTCTGCATTTTTGTGTGTTCCACGACGTTTCTTCGTGTTGCTTTTGTTTTTGTCTTTCCCCCCCTCCCGTTTGAATAAGGAAACGAAACAAGCAGTAAAAGCAAATCTGTGTCAGTATGTTTGCAGGCTTAAAATATCTTCCACGCCGGTTCGAAGCACCAGACGTTCTCGCTTAATGCGGCGTGGTTTTTTTTGTTTTGTTTCGTCTGTAGTTATCCGGCATCTGCTGGGTCGCAGACGCAGCCGCATATAGCAGGGCCAAATTCGAACAACTTCCAGGTTTATGCGCCCGTATGCAAACAGGTTTGTGGCGAATGTTGCAACACAGAGATTGCATATGACTTTCACATTCGATGCGCGCCACACATTATTGCGTGAGTTCGGGGATGAGTAATGCCTTCCCTTATGCACACACACAGAGCTCCAAGAGGCGTGCGTGCGTATTAGGTAGACAGGAACAAGAAAAAAGCAAAAGAAGCTCGGCTACCCCAACAACAACACTCTCCGAAAACGTTAACTCCAAAGCGGCGAAATGAGGAAGTCACACTGCCGGAACGCATTCTAATTAGCCAAAGTTGAAGCTTGGATATCTCCGAGGGGGGGGAGGGTAAGGAAGGATGGCTAGAGGGTCGGGGGAGGGACCGAAAACAAGGGGGTAAGAAGGCTAATATGCACACGCAACGTATGGCAAAGATGCACGCGTGCCGTAATTGCACGCAAAGCGACAAACCACTTCAAACGGGGTAAGAAGAAATATGGAAGTTGACCACCAGCTTACACACACTCTTTCTCTCTCTCTTTCTCTCTTGAACGTTTCACGTTTTTGGTTGAAGTTTTGATGTTGCCTCTCTTGAGCGTTTCACGTTTTTGGTTGAAGTTTTGATGTTGCGTGAGGCATACACACCGTTTGCCCTGAAGGAGGGCATGGAAGGAAATGCACCGATTGCATACCAACATGTCGCGACGATTCCTCTCACCTGCATTACGCGCCGTATGCAGGAACATCTCCCCCTGGCGTTCGTGTAGCCAGCGGCGTCTTGTGCGTGTTCTCGTGCGTACCCGAATTAATGGCGTCTCTCACAGAAGGAAACGCATTGGTTCGTGACCCTTAAGCAGTCTTGTGGTGCGTTGCTTCCCAGCCCAGTACCCTCGACTGTGCCCCCCCCTTCGTGGCTATTTGTCAAGTGCACACCCACACCGCAAGCAGTAGCGGCGCACCAGAAAGGTGCTCCCAAAGTGGAAGAGATTGGAAGATGCGATGCACACCACCGTTGGGGAAGATATTGGGAGTTCTGATAAAATTCGCAAATACTGCCCAGAAGCTTCAGACGAGACATGGATTTCTTGGAAAGATGTCTAATTCCAGCAAAGGTCATCCCCTTCTACAAGCTCCAAGATCTTGGACATCGCAATATTTTGATGCCTTAATATCTTATTTCTTCTCTTCGGATGTGCACCAAAATGGAAGATATTGAAGATCCGAGGACTGAGCCATTATAAGACCCGTCATGAACCTTACCTAGAAAGATTTTGACAAGCAGTAGTATGATCCAGAAAATCCCCAAATACACCTTAGAAACTCCAAAGCAGACAAGAATTTCTCGAAGAGATATCATACTGCTGTAAAGGTCATCCACCACTCCCGCAAAACTTCTATGTGTGTTGCTAGATAACGATAAGACGTTGGGTACCAAATTTTCAGACATCACAATATCTCTCTTCTCTCGCCCTTGCAGCAGCCCATTCCTCCTCATCCAAGGCTATCGTCAGTGACCACTGTTCCTCATAGTGCTCGTTAAATGAGGCGTTATCTGTGCAATGGTTGCATATCACCTAAACCACCCCTCCCCCCGTATATTCACGTAAGTGAGTGCATCGACCCCGGGAATTGTCTTGCCCCGGATATCTGGAGATAAAGAACTAGGGAGTGAGAGAGCTGAGATCACCGCCAATTGTGCCGAGAATAGAGTTGATGCAAGTTGTATCCATTCGCTGCTACTACGGCACCATATTGTACACGAATCGATCAACCAACAGTAGCGAATTGCAGTCGCACTGCAACCAAAACAGACGACTGTTTTGTGCCGCCGCCGTCTTATGTAGCCCGCCGCCACGATAATGCACACATTTTGCACAATACATTTTTACAACCACCGCAACCCCGCAAAGAGGATACACACCCAGGGTGTGCGTGTGTCGGCAGCTGCAGACCAGTGCAGCTACAAATGGCAGCAGAAAGGTTGGGGCGTGTGTAGTGCAGGCTCGGGCGCGATAAGAAAACGTCGTCGCACACCTAAAACGGTTTCTCTGCTGCCCTCTGTTGGGTGTGAAATTGCAACTGAGGTCGTTTGGCGGAAAAGTATAAACACACCAAGGCGGTGTGGGAAGGGATCGGGGGACGGGGGGATTGGGCATTGGGCGAGATAAGCGAGCGAGTCCCGGGGCGCGTTCTTATCGCGCCCGAACAACACGTCAAGAAAGTCGGCGAAAACACAAAAATTCAAGCTGTACTAAATACAGTATTAGACACTGTTGGAGTTGCAGTTTTTGTAAGATATCTTGGGGAAGTGTTGTCCACCACTGTATCCAGTGTACGTTTATGCCTTAGAATACTCGATATTCTGGTGGTCTCAATATGAGTGATTATGATCATGCAAAGAATATCACAGAGATCTTCCAGCTATTTATCTTTATCTCTCCTTCCAAAAAAAAAAAAAACGAAAGTCCTGACAAGGTATCTTGAGAAACCTCAAGATTCTCTAACATAGGCAAACAATAATCTTCTTCAAGTCTTACACAACACACAAGAAATTCTTCCCCCCCTATAAACACGCACACACCGACAGCGAATTCGTGTGTTAGTTCCTGTCCTCGCTAATATGCATTCACGATGGTCACGAGAACATGTGTGCCTGTGCCTCCCCCCCTGGACGCGCTGTTGGTGATGCAGAATGTATGCGCGATAATGTGCACCACACACTACCCATCAAGCGCGGTTGATGCTCTCGCACTCGCACTGCCACTATCTGTCTGCTCCGTCTCCCTCAGCCTGGCAGAGGGGCACGGTAGTATTCGGGAGCCGCTCAGCTGATGATGCAACGGCACTGTCGTTACGCAACACCGGAGAAGAACGCCAATGTCCAAATGTTCGGACGAACCACTCCGAACGCTAGAGGATGATCGAAAATATTGCACACCAAAAAACCCGTTGCAAACGGGAGGACCTCGCCTGTCTACAGCATCCATCAGGAAAGATACGGGTGGCGGGAGGTCTCTCGTAGCGAGGAAGCGCGCTACTGATTTGGCTGCCAGATTCAACGCTCCATAAACGTACGCGCTAAAAATGTGTTGTTTACGTGTTGAAGATGGGGCGGCGTTGCGTTTGGAGCGGAAGACTGACGGTTCAGACCGATCAGATGTGTGCACTAATTATATATCCGAGGTGCACACCAAACTGCTCTTGTTGTTTGTTTTTTCGTGTATGGTGCCGCGCATCTTGTGCTGCACCTGCCTGCAGCTCGTGATTTGAAAATGCCAAAATATATTGCCAGCACCATAACACAGCATCGGGATGGAATGTTGGCAGACTGATGCGACTCTGCCTGGCGTAGCTTTATACTCGCTATTTTTATAACAACTATAACATCTCAGGGACACATGAGCAAACTTAAACACCTCTGACGGACTGTCTACACCGGGTGCCGGAGTCCTACTTGTCAGCTGACGCAGCCCTTATTTTTTTTTGTCTACCCTTGCTGGTCAAAATTACTGTCCGACCAAGTGGCTCGTGTCCAGAACACCCTTAGTCACGCAGCACAAAAACGATCCCCATTTGTTGCAGCAATCGCACTGTACCCGGGTACCTCCGTTGCAGTTCAATCGGTGACAGTATCGAAACTGCTGACGGCACCAACCCTGCTTGGTTACGGGACACTTTTCGTAGAAATTGGGTGCAGAGATCGATTGCACTTTTACCGTTAAAATAAGCTCCCAAAGTTACCCGTACCTAACTGTAATCGATCATTAGCGGCGTGGTGTGGCCGGTACCTTAACGCCAGAGACGCAGCGCTAAGCAAAAATCGACAATTTCTGGAACTGGTGTCTGGTGTGTGCACACTGGACAGAAAAGACACGAGGTATTTCGTCACCGGGTGACTTCTGTCAAGGGTGGCGCACCAACAAAACGGAAGAATCCAAAACGGATAGAATAGAAGTAGAAGCAAAGCAGCAAGAGTTGTACACACCTGCCGATTTCGGAGGCTTTCTTGGAGCGTCGAAGATTTTGCGGTGGCCTTCACGGTTTGATGCGAACCAGTATGGGGAAAAGGTAGTAGAGATGGCTTCGATGCGTCTCTACACTCTTAAACGATGCGATGACGTGTGGTTGATGCCTACACTACCCTGACAGTATTGTGGAGATGCGACAGAACGGAATGGTGTGTGTGTGTGTGTGTGTTGGCTGCGCGAGTGGCGCAAAATTAACGGAAGCACGCATACACATCTTATTGCCTATCATTTATGCATACACACAACACACCCCATCATCCCCCGTACATGCAATGCGCCCGATGGGAGTACCTCTCCAACTAGCAAATACTGGCCGGAAAACTTATTGGAGATGTGTGCATCCGAATCACGCCTGCGCATCCTTTAACTAGATGTGCGAGATAGATTTAAAGGGGGTTGTTGCTGCAAGTTGTAATATGATTCACCTTAAGCGAAACACAAATGGGTAAGAAACATTTACGTGGAAGTAAATTCTAATATAGATCTTACTTTAGGGGAAAGAACGCAAAATTGCCACAAAACGAACAAAACGAACGTGATTTATGATGCGTAAAGCAGCTAAAGGAGATGATAAGAGTGGGAACAGTTGTTGCAAAATGCATATCTGAATGTCACGAACAAATAAAGCATTTCTGGGAATTGTTTACGCATCCCATCTAGTGGTCTGTTTCTACTTCAATCCCCCCCACCCCCCC
>KZ061984.1:94677-110060 GCA_002091835.1 Anopheles maculatus
CCGTTCGGCCGGCCCCCCCCCCCCCCCCCCACCCACAACCCTCTGTTACCCCGCACACTGGCACACGGGGCTCGCGCATACGAAGAGCCGTGTGTGCGTACTTGACACTGACATTGACAATTAATCGTCGTCAAGCGGACCTTCGTCCCAGTGCGCGCAACGGTGGTTACGACACACGCTTGTGTGCTGTGCATCCCCTTCCTCCTGGCCGCCACCCCCCCCACCCACAACCCTCTGTTACCCCGCACACTGGCACACGGGGCTCGCGCATACGAAGAGCCGTGTGTGCGTACTTGACACTGACATTGACAATTAATCGTCGTCAAGCGGACCTTCGTCCCAGTGCGCGCAACGGTGGTTACGACACACGCTTGTGTGCTGTGCATCCCCTTCCTCCTGGCCGCCACCCCTCTTCCCGTTCCCTTCCCTTCTCCATCATCCCCAGCAGATGCTTTTTTAGATGCAACGACACTGAGACAAAAAACAACCCCTTTTTCGAGCTCGCTCTCTCTCTCTCTCTCTGTCATTCGCTCTATCGTGATCTATCCTTTTTGCATCTTCTCGCTTAACCTCCCACTCATGTCTTATCACTCTATCTTCCGCAACAATAACTCCTCCTTCCCCCCCCCCGGAAACCCTACCGAACTCTCTTCTCATACTTCGTTTTTTTGTAAGCGATCTGCGCGCGCGCACACTCTTTTTTGCATTCAAAACGGTTTTTGCCGCCCGTATCCTCTCTCTCTCTCTCGCTCTCTTCCTTTTGCAGTCTTCCTTCCCCCATCCTCGTCGAAAAGCCCGTGCCAACAGTATTTGCCACTGCACTTTTGACGCGCTGCACACAACACAGCGCCCTGCAAAAGATAAGCGCGTGAGTGTGTGGTGGTGGTTGGTTGTTTAGAGAGACCGTAGTGGTGCGCGCGCGAGAGAGAGAGAGAGAGAGTTGTCGTTCACTGTTTTTTTTCCTTTTCGTTTGGTGTCACGCAATATAGACCCCGTCCGGGTTGCTTCTCTTCTGCTTTGCGCACATGATATGGAAAATGAATTCAAAAACGCATACGATGGTTGATGGGTAAGGGTGTTGAGGGGAAATGGGGAATGGGGGATGGGGAGAGGATACTTCCTACCACCCCAACAAGCTTGCGTAAGCGCCCAATGTCAACTGAAGTGAGTCTTCCCGCACAGCGCTTCCCCGATGGCGGCTTTTAATGCATAATAGAGAAACGGTTTCAAATCGATCGTAAAGAGGGTTAGTGAGTCAGTTTGTTCGTTCGTTTTTTTTTGTTTAAACACACACACATACACACGCTTCACACAACGAACGATCGAATGTGCGGTTTTATGGGAATTTTTTAGTTAGTGGGCAAACGTTTTGTTTACGTTCTCATAACTTTTGTTTTTTTTTTGTTTTAAATCATTTACAGTAACTGGTTGCTAAATCAAAACTTTGCGACCACGAAGACACAACAAAAGCAAAAGAAGGGCAGCAGAAAAGTTTGATAAAAGCAAAAAAAAAAAAATAAAAAATTGATTCGCAATAAGGAAACAAAGATGGAATAACAGAATTGGCCATTTACAGTGACGGACAAAACAATAAGGTTAATCTGGTATTATTTATTTTATTTATTTATTTTTTGGGAGAAAACATCACCACAACATTAACGTTTTACTACAAAATTGCTGTAATGTTTAGAAATTTATGAGGTCTTAAGCTCGGGCTACATGAAGCGCAAACATCAAGCGAAAACCTAAGCGTTGTGTCAAAAAGCACTGAATTTTTTGCGTTCCGTGTAGCCACGACATATTTGCGGTCGGGTTTGCGCTGACAATGGAACATGGTTTTCTTGCGGTCATGGCTACTCAACATGGCATGACCATTTGGATTACCACTGTCATTTGTTGTTTGTTCAGTTGCATCCAGACATTGTGAAAGCGAACTATTATTAAATTGATTTATATTCCTGTAAAGTTTGATTCCATAATAATAATATTGATTTAATATCAAATATTTGCTAAAAAGCGAATAAAACCAGCAATTATCGGTGCTTACATCTTTCTTTTGGTACAGGTATGGTTTTTTTTACAAATGTTTGCGCTTGAAGACCTGTCAACCCATGTTTGCGCTCAAAGTTTATGCCTACCAAACCCAAAAATGAGTTTGACACAACGCTAGGGTTTGCGCTTGATGTTTGCGCTCCATGTAGCTCGCGCTTTACAATAAACTGAACAGAAAAACAACTTGAATAAGTTAACCGAGAAGGATGAACATATGCAACACCAAGGTTAAAGAGAGTGTTGATGTTTAATAATGTAAGGAGAAAAAGTATTTATTTTTTCAGTATGACAGCTACAAGTTGTCATACCGTACAGTGTATTTTGTTGGTGTGGAGAGGACGACAAAATTAAAACAAGAAAAACACAACGTTTGAATTGAACGAAGCATTGAATTTATATTATAGTTAAAATTTGATACAAATATTTACTCTTAATTTTTCATCAAAATTGTAAAAAATGTATTGCAAAGCCTATGTCCACATTTATGCAATTTCACAAGATCTTACAAAAAGTTAAACAAAACCAAAATATTAATTAGATTGGCAGAACCTTAGTGCCATAACCTAACCTTTTTTGTTAACCATACTGTAATGTAAAATATAAAATTCTCATAATGAAGCGAATCACAAGAATTTCTATTCAAGAAAGACCATTGTAGAAGCTATTAAGGAAAATAGTTTGTTTTGTTAAAAGAATCTAATGTCTTTTATTACACTTGATCGTACTATTACTTTATCTTACTAATTTTCTTTAGAATTTACTTTTTATTTAGTAATTTACACGTATTTCATTGTTTTTTTCACATTTGCATTACATTACGGGAACAAAAAACAATTTACTTTCAATTCCGAATTTATAATTAACATTTATATTTTAAAAAGAAAACATAAAAAATCGAATTATATTAATATAGAACAGCTATACTAGTATTTTAAGTAATGGTAAACAAGAGAAATAAAGCAAAACAAATGCAAACTAGCAAAAGCGATACGAAAAAATGAAAGAAAAAACGAAAAAAGGGAGGATAAACGGAGGAGCAAATAAAAACCACAACCAGACAAATTTAACTGCTTCAAAAACGAACCAAAATGAAGACGAAAAAAAACCCTGCAACCACACGCAACGAATGGAGAAGAGAGTTGTAAACAAAAAAAAACAGTTCGACCAGGAATGGAAAACGAGAGCACGCAAGTAATTGAAAAATCTGGTGTGTAAGCATTAAAAAAAAAGAACAAAAAAAAACAACTGCAAATCAAGAATATGGACCCGATGGCGGGTAAATGATGAGGGATAAGCAAGGTGGAAAACGTCACTGAGATGCATCTTCCTCGAAAACGTGCATCGAACGCATCGAAACGCATGAAGTGTCCACCCTCCCATCTTCATCACGCAGTCCCCAGAGTCCCATCACTTTTCTTGCCATTTCTTGTGGTTTGGTTTGTTTTTTTTTGTTTTGTTCGTTTTGTTTTTGCTCAACGTTAATTCGTTTCTGTGCATCATTACTTAATATATCATCATTATTAGTGTGTGCTCGTTTCTTTTTTCTTCATTCGTTTTTTATTGTTTTGCTTTCCATTTTGTTTCTTTTGTTTTTCTTTCTCGTGTGCCCTTGTCTCTTTACGCATTGCTGTTTTGTCTTTGCTATCCGTTTTTTCCGTTTTTTTGTTTTTACTCACTTACTTTCATACTTCTTTTTCATATTTTTTCCGCCTTTTTATTGTTTTTGCTATCTCTCTTTCTTTTTCTCTTCTTTTTTCTTAGTTTGCTTTTTCGCATTGCGTTTCGGGCGCGTGCAAATGTCTTTTTCTTCGCTTTCTTACATGTCCCTTCCATTTTCCTTAATCTTTCTTCCCCCATCCCCCTCCAACCACTGCTTTGGTTCGCCGACGCACGCGGGAGTCGAAGGGTAATTTCAATGCGTTGCAAAACGACACGTACACGCGCAAATCACCGTGGATCATCATCATCATCATCTGTGATTGTTGGCCATCAACATCTAGCCCTTTGTTTTTGCCCCCTTCCGACAAACAGCGCCGCTCATATCACACCGCAAAGACATTTCCGCAAGCGGGAAACGCAAGAAAAGGGCGCAATCGACCACACTACTCCACAGAGGTGTCGCCCAGCGTAACTGCAATTTTTGCTACCCTTTCTTCTGCCCCAACCCCGCGTTCAACCCTCCTTCTTCATACTCTCCGCGCAACGATGATTGTGTGCGAGAGCTCAGCCGGTCGGTCGCCCGTGAGGGAATGTTTCGGTTTTTCACCCTTTTCCTTTGCCACTGTTCTCTTTCATCACTCAAAAACACACAGAGACTTCGTCAGGCTCTTTTGAACATCTGTTTTCATGATTTATATTGCTTTGATCCTTTCAGGTTCTGGGCAAAACCAACCATGTCTTCCTGTTTAATGGAGGATAGAATTTTAGAAAACATTTTCCTTAGCACAATATTGCCAAAAATACTACAAAAACAGCCTCTTGAGACTCGTTAGATAAAATATAAATTTTTATTTTTTCAAGTAGAAAGTTGCCTACTTTTGCCTGTGTTTTAAAAGTTGGCGGATAGAGGGTGCTACCATGTAGGTTTTCCACACTTTTTTCACCGGGTGAAGCGTCCGTTCGATTGAATATTTAACTGGAGAAGTTTCAAGTGTAGAATAGTTTGCATTGCGCATATAAGAGAACGCTTAAAAGTTGCAGAATTAGAATTTTTATAGCAGAAGTTCAAAAACTTAGTAACATTTCTAAGGATTATAATGATCCTAAAGCCGACCTATGATGAAATTAATCTTCTGTGCCCTTATACAGTAACGGACAATAAAATAAGACCTGGGTGAATCTATATTGAATCACAATCGGTTCCCTATTGAATCCTAATCTTATCGAATCCCAATCGTATCCCAATCGAATCCCAATCGAATCCCAAACGAATCCCAAACAAATCCCTAACAAATCCCAAACGAATCCCTATCGAATCATAAACGAATCATAATCTAACGTCGATTCCCAATCGAATCCCAAAAGAAATTCCAACCGAATTTCAATCGAATCAGAATCGAATCCCAAACGAATCCCAAATGAGTTTCAAACAAATCCCAAACGAGTCCCTATCGAATCCCAATCGAATCATAAACAAATCATAATCTAACGTCGTTCCCCAATCGATTCCCAAAAGAAATTTCAATCGAATTTCAATCGAATCAGAATCGAATCCCAAACGAATCCCAAACAAATCCCAAACAAATCCCTAACGAATCCCAATCTAATCATAAACGAATCATAATCTAACGTCGATTCCCAATCGAATCCCAAACGAATTCCAATCGAGTTCCAATCGAATCAGAATCGAATCCCAAACAAATCTCAAACGAGTCCCTATCGAATCCCTATCGAATCTCAAACAAATCCCTATCAAATCCCTGTCGAATCTCAATCGAATCCCAAACGAATCCCAATCGAATCCCAAACGAATCCCAAACAAATCCCTAACGAATCCCTAACGAATCCCAATCTAATCCACGTCGATTCCCTATCGAATCCCAATCTAATTCACGTCGATTCCCAACCGAATCCCAATCGAATCCCAAACAATTCCCATAGAAATCCCAAACGAATCTCAAACAAATCCCAAACAAATCCCTATCGAATCATAAACGAATCATAATCTAACGTCGATTCCCAATCGAATCCCAAAAGAAATTCCAATCGAATCAGAATCGAATCCCAAACGATTCCCAAACGAATCCCAATCGAATCCCAGTCGGATCGAATCCCAATCGAATCGCAGTCGAATCGAATCCGTCAAATAGGATCCAATCGATTCGAATCTTTCCAGGAATCGAATCTTCGAATCTTCGGAGTCTCGAATTTCCCAACGAATATGACTTGGAGCTTGAAAACCTGAACATTTTAAGCCACCTTCTGTTAAACAGTCATGCAGGCACAGTATCCAGAAGGAATTTTTACAACTGACATACAATTTAAACAGTAGCTGCACCAAGCGAATTATAAACTTGCTTTTTTGTCCGAATAACAGAACTAAAACCTTTAAGAAATTACTCTGTACAAGACTTTAAAAAAGTGTAAAATGCATATTGAGACAAAATACGCTTTGAAAAGTTATAATTTCTTAAACATTTTTTGTGGACAATTCTAAAGCATCATTAAAATGAACTCAACTCAGCCAATAAAATCGCAAAAATTAATCCAATCAAATGATTGTTCGAGCTTGTATGACTGAAAAACTGAATAAGATCTCGATCTGGATCTTGACACCACCCAAGGAAAGCGATACACCTAGACATTTAGCGGAAAAAAGGTTATTCGATCGTATTCAAGTTGTTAAAAATTCGATAAATACCAAATATTGATACCAAACGATGTAGTTCATACATTTTTACAACTTAAAACAACATCTTTTTTTAACATTCGCAAGACAAAAGTGAAATTTATATCCATGGAGTCGAAATATTTGTTTTGGATGCTAAAACAGTTGTTTACAAAAATAAAAAAAAAAGATGGTTGACTAAATTGTCATGAAAAATCCTTTATAGTAACTTTATAGCAACTGCATTAGAAACACGTACTTCGAATGAAGGAAGTTTAAAATAAAGCAAAAACTAAACAGGAATATAACAACACAACATCGAAGTATAAAACCCTTCTGTTACGCGGCAGAGCACAAGTGCACACACCAGAAGGAAAGTGCATTTCCGATGAGATAATCCTTCTCGTCTCGTATCTCATCGTTGAGTGTACGTGTGTGTGTGTTAATGTGCTTTGCCGCACGTACTTGCGCGTTGATGGCCCTGACTTTGATAATGGAAAATAAACTTTAAACCCTCGTCCCCCCCAACTACCACCAGCCCCCCATCACCCTCACAATTCATTTCTCATCTGTGCACTCACACACAAATAGGCACACACGAAATGCACATACTGATAATGTGATGCAGTTGCAGCTGCAAATGCTTACGGGGGTTGATCTCTTGTGGATGTGTTTTGTGTCGAATGTTGGACAATGCTTTGGGTTTTTTTGAACGCTTATTCACCGATGCCTACTTGCCATATAAACACTCTTCCCACTAGCTACCTTTAGTCACAGATACACCTAGGGTCCTGGCTAATTGCAACCGTTACTGATCGAGAGCTAACTCAGAACTGATCGTTCTAATGAATCGGTCAACTTCACGCGTCTCTGCTCCATTACTTTTGCACAGAAACCAAAACCCAAAAGATTCTATTCGCTGGCATGTCAAAACTCAGACAGTACCCCACTACCAAGCGTCCATTTCTGCTTGCGTATCCGATAGTTCCGTCCCTAGTCCGAACAGTATCTGGGATCATTCGTCCCCCATCATCAAGTGTAATGAAAGTTATGTTCGAGTTTGGCTTTCACTTTCTTGTGATGATGCAGCAACACAAGCGGCCAGAATGTGTGATGAACCGACCGAAGGGAACCCATAAACACACACACACCCTTCCGGTGAGGAGATGTGGTTATTCGCCCTCGATACTTCCGTTCTTCTCGGTGCTCTGTATGGTGTGGCACACATCCGGATGGAGAGATTCAAGTTACTCATGATGGGTGCAGTGATGGCTTGCATTAGGAACATCCAAAAAAGTTTAGTCAGCGTCTGCTAAAAAGGCGACAACTGTAAATGTTTTTTTTTTTTTTTTAGTCTAGACTTCCAAACGCTTTAAAAACTTACGATTATTTTAGGAAGAATAGGAGCCGTTCCCCCATAGTGAGGACTGACTATCCAACTATGCGGTGACAATAAGTGTAGTAAGCCAGAAATGGCAGGCATGACCTAAGAGGTCGTTAAGCCAAGAAATAAGAAGAGGGGAATCAATATTTTGTCGAAGTAATGCGTAAAACTAGATATCTGCATTCGGTGCGTCACAAGGAGATGTTAACAACAGAACAAAGGGCAATAAGACCACCTTAATATGCAATATTGAATCTCTTGGACTGACTATCCAGCTACAGGTAAAAACTAAGTCACAGAGAGCTAGCAATAGCAGGCCAAGACCTCACGAGGTTGTAGTTGCCAAGAAGAAGAAGAAGATCTGAAGCATACATTTTGGATTCTTTGACGCTGAGATAATATTCTTGAGATGTCTGGACCTGATACGCAGGAGTATAATGGAGTCTTTGTACCGACAAATGATCCTAATGAGATTTGATGCTTGTTCCTTCGTGATAGCTTCGAAACCCTTGTTATTTCCCATGATACGGACGTAGTTGGTACGTAGTTGAATCAAGTCATCAGTCTTGAGTATGGGGAGACGATCCCTACAAGATTCCCAACCGATTGTAATGTATCCTGAATATGTATACCCATTCAACAGGTGTATCTATTAATACCTTGTCGATTGCTTGGAAATTTAGTAACTGCTGACATCAACTCAAGTGAGATTTTGTACCGTATAGAACGCTGGAGTTCAAATTTCTCCAGATCGGTCTCTTTCATCGATGACTTCAATCTCAAAAAGTCTTGAGCTGTTCAATTATGGCTTACTTGAGGCTTACGAAGTTCTGGACGAGATATCATAAGCGGTCCTATCATATGAAGTCTTTTAAGGCTTTCACTTCGCCTCTAGAAACTTCAAAACAAAACAAGAATTTCAAAACTGAAAAACAAACCACAGGAAGAACTGAATTGCAACAAAAAGTTGATAAGAATATAGAGAAATAAAAACCATATGGATAACGACACAACGAACGCACTTTAACACACACACAAACGCAACATAAGTTAATATGAGCAAAAGCGTGTTTTGGTAAGCAGTGGTACAAAACGCACGCAAAGACACACCCGGTCGCCGCTGTCGACTAGACGCCGTCTGGCCGTCTAGTATTTCCCGCGACACTTGAGAAGGTCATGGCTGGGTGAAGCAGGGGACACACGGTTGCAAATATACGCGCCTGCGAAAGAGAAGGCAAGTGTGTTTGTGCGTGCAAACGGGCGACAATTTGCGCCGAATTAGGGAGCAACAACACAGCAAAAGGCGTCACAAGAAGAGAGCGAGAGAGAAAGTGGGCAAGCAAAGATCGGTTCATTTGATGTCAAGTTCAAAATACGCCATATCCCCCCCGCATACTACACAGAGGACAGGCAGACACACAAACAACACTCATCCTTCCCCAATTTTTCCACCTGCTTCGCTCTGTCTATAGACTCCTCGTCAAAGAACTTCAAAAACAGTACAACACACACACACACACAAGACGGACCGGGCATTAAATTGCGTAGGCAATTCATAGGTCGGGGGATGGGAATGCAGGGGAAAGGGGGTGTAGAAGAGAATACTGCGGCTAGACAGTTTTGTGCGTGTGTGTGTGTGCGACACAATAGAATCACATTGGGAACAAAAACAAAACAAAAAGTAGAAGGGATTTATGATTATGACTTTTCCCTTGTTTTGCACGTAGTGGGAAGAAGAAACACACAGCGTCTGGAAGAAGAAAAGCGTAGGGACAAAGGATAGTGGAGACGAAAAACACGCCAATTGTAAAACGCGTGTAAAACAGCAAAGAAAACGTACACACACAACCAGCCCAAATAGCGTAGGACCAGAAGACAAGCAGAGACTTTGGATGGGAAGGCGCCATATCAGTTAGTGCTGTGCGTAGAAGTTCTCGGCAGTGCGTGTGCAAGGTGGTGTGGCAGCTACAGCAGACGAAAAGGGAAAGTCTATCTTGCAACCACCGTCCTCTAACCTCCCCCTCCGACACCACTCTACCTCTCCCAGCCTTCGGTTTTCGCGTTCCTCCATCCCTATTTAGGCCGTGCAAGTCGTCGCCCAGTAGTCGTCCCAGACATACTTGAGTGATTCCTCTTCCCATAACTCCACCCGCAGACCCTCATCTCTTCATCCTCTTCAATGACCCCCAAGGATCTCCCACAAGAGATGGCGACAACGACGACGACCGCCAAAGAGTGTCATCGACACCGACAGAAGAAATAGGGAGAGAGAGCGAGAGAGTAATAAAGAGATAAAGAAAGAGAATCAGGATAAAGAATCCTTATTGTGTTTGTGTGTGTGTTGTGTGGGTACATGTCATTGACACAGTGACGCAAAGAGATCACACACCAACGAGACAGACAGGACCAAACCAGACACCAGTTTTTGGGAGTTGGGGATATGCCAAAAGGACGAAGCTTATGCAATCCTTCACAAGCTTATGAGACACGCATCTTTAGATGCTATACAGGAGATGCTATCTCTGCAAAGCACCCTTTCTTTACTTCTCCAAGAATTTTACTTTCATCCTTCCTTTCCAGGATTTCAGATCCTTTATCGAGGATATGGAAGGGGATGATAAGGATACGAATAAGGGAAGGTGGAGGATGTGGGAGAAAATCTAGCATGATTGTTTTGTTTTTGCGGTAGATTATTATACTCTCCAATAAAACACTCTTTTGTTGTGCTTTATTTTAGTGAGGACTAATAAAAAAAAATCCCCGAAAATAATGACAACTCAAAGTTGAACGAACTTCAACGCGCTCTATGCACATAAAGGGAGCAGTATCATTCGCGTTTTATGTCGCAAAATCTTTCCCGCTAGCTGTCAATAACATCCGAAGTCCCAAGGACTCACCAGACAACACGCATCGATAAATATCCTAAAATCAAGGACAGCATACGGAGGGAAAATATTGTCACGACTGTGCGACAACTGGCGGCGCAGGTGGCGAGACAATATGTCCTGCCTATCCTGCCCCACACACCAACAAACCAGTCTTTACACCGATATGCCACAGGTTTCGAAACACAAAACATGGAGAGAGAGCGCGCGCGCGCGCGCTTACTTGTGTGTCTCCTCGGTCATTCCATCGTCTGGTGTCTGTCTGGTCGGTTTTTGGAACATCCCCCCCCCCCCTCCCCCAACTCCCTTTCCAACCCCAGTTCTCCAAACCGTTTTATTATTTGTCTACATCGCAAAAATCCAACCCCGAACCATGGGGCTTCTTCGACCCCGGCGAGCAACGTTCACACAACACGGAAAGTTGAATGACTCTCGAGAGTGCGTGAGCGCCCGCCTGGTCGTGTGTTTGTGTGTGTGTGATGGGGATGGCAGGTGAATCAACGCACCACTTACCTCCCCCTTCACATACTCCTTTCCTTCCCTACCGAATTAAATGGAAGGATAAACCATTTCGTGTGTTTTTTTTTCGTGTAGTGTCATGTCTCCTTTTCTTCCTTTGATGAGGATGAGTGTCTGTTGGGTTGGTGTAGGAAGACGGGGGTGTGGAAACCGTCTAGACAGGTGGTAGCGATGATAAGAGGTTAGTGGGGATGAAGAGAAAGAAAGCGGAGGCAAGAGCTGGGTAACAGCGGAGCATTTAACTGATGTCTGACAGTTGCGTGAGAGAGAGAGTTGCAAGCCAACCAACCGGACAGGACAAAAGGGGGAGAGTCACGGGTGGGGGGCTTACACGGATATGATGGAGCTGTAATGTTGTGACGCCGCACTAATGTAACCTAATGCTCTAGACATACGCACGAAAGGACGCTACTAAGGAGCTGATGGTACTCGTCACACCCACAAAATACATTGAAAGTGAGTAAGTTTTCTAATGAACAAGTAATATTCCTTCGTTTTTTTTTTTGGGGCAAAACAAAACGCATTCCAATATTTGCGTGAGGACCCTCTCGCTCTCTCTCTCTCTCTCTCTCTCTCTATCGCTCATTATTTGCACGCACTCTACGCACCGAACGAAATTGGAGTCACTCACCGAGCAGAGCACCGAATCGGGAGGTTTTCTTTTTCCCAATCAAATCTCGTCGGTTGTCGGCACACCATGCTACAGGTGGACGACCCTTCGAACACACATTCTCCTCTGAAACCTAGCACGAAAGCAGTGGGGAAGTAAAAACGATACTGGGTGTCCAAAACCATTCAATCAACCCAAATGTTTTGGAGAGCTTTCGGGCGAATTCAATCCAAATCGGGAGCTTTGACAGTTGGCCGTTCGGGGGGGGCGGGGTGTTCCTTTATTGTGAATTAAAAATCTCAAAAAATCTATTATTTATTTGACAGGACTTTTTGACGTTACGGTTTTATGGTGAAAAATAAATATTTAGAAAGAAGAATTAGTTTCGTGCTTTAGAAATAATGTTTTCGTATTTAACGTACCACAATAAGATTTTATTCTTTTCTTGATAATTCTGATTTCATAACTATTATTCAACATCTTCTAAAACATCACAAAACATAACCAATTCCAAATCTAGCTTATTTGAAATAAAACCCCTAAATGGCTGCAAATCGCATCCCGCACACAAAACAAAAAGTGCGTACGACCTTCTGGGTTTTTCTAAAAGCCAGGCGAAAAGTTTATTCGAAACAGCCCCCGAACAAAAAAGGTCTCGTCAACTTTTCGCCCCTTTCAACCGAAACCCAAAAATTGGGGAAAAAACATTCCCGGGTAACTCACGCACGTGCGTACCACTCACCACGCGTACCCTACGCACATCTCTTTCGCACTCACGCACACGAAACCTGCGTGAGTTACTGCACGAATTGGCGCCGTTTTTTGGGTGTCACTCTCGTGCGCTCTTTTTTTTTTTGACGCACTCAAAAACGTGCGTGAGTTACTCGAGCGAATGTGCGTAAACAGGATGGAATGAATGATGCGTGTGTTAGAAAACAAATGGCACCGACAGTGAAAGTGAATGAAATGGGACACAAACACACACGGGTGGGGGACAACACACAACAATAGAAATGAAAAAAAAAAAGCAAAATGAACGCGTATCGAACACATCTGTAACAGCCGAACTTAAAAACCGACCGACCGCGTGGTGGGGCACTCATTTTTTTTTTTTGTTTCGAATGTGCATCGCCGAAACGTGATACGGCGGTGGGAAAGGGTGGGTATAAGATGGTAGGGGAGACACCGGGAGGATGCGTTCGGGTGCGTGAGTGGCACCGTGTAAACAAATGCCATATGTTTTGCCGACCCGCGTCGGTCGGTCACTGATCGCGATGGCGATTTCTTGCGCAGGGGGTTGGATAGTGGGTGGTGGAGGTTACTCCTTGTACGTATGGGCTGTGTGGGTGTGCGCTTTTGTTTGTTGTGGCGGTGCGTTTCACTATTTAATTTGCTTTTTCGTCTTCATCGTCTGGCTGTCTGGCTGGCTGGTGGCCTGTCGTCGTCTGACAGTATCGATGAGCGGGCGTCGTGGTCATGACCTTGGTTGATTGCCGCTGTTCGCAAGGACAGGGAAATTGTGTGGAAAACCAATACGCACAAATCACCGAGCTTGGAAGGAAGCGTAATGAAGGGACCAGACGGAAACGCAGCCGGCGACTAATTAGTATACATAGACCGAATTGGAAGAAATTGATGGACAGAAAAACACGACCTTAATGAGACTTTTTCGAATCATCAAAGTAAAATTTGTGTAAGATATTTATATTAAAATTAAAATTTATTAATTAAATATTTGTGATTATCGTACGCTCTTAACAGAACTGTCAAAAATGTCATTTTAAAATTTATAATTAACTATTGCCATCTAGAACGAATCTGATTGTTCGGTGTCATTCTCCTGACATTATTAAGCAACTAGTATATCACAACTAGATCCACGACCTTTAAAAATAGCACCTTTTTCGAGGCTGGAAAAAACTCACACTTGGTCGGCAAAGAATGAAAACAGCCGCGCGCAGTTGCGAAGATTACAAACGCAGACGGAGACGAGAGTACATCGCGCGCGCGCGCGCGCACACACCAAACGCCGCCTTTATGTGTCAAGGTTATTTCACTTTTCGCGTATTCGCAAACTGCCAAAAAACGAAGCGTTTCCTCTGCTTCTCTTCCTTCGCCGCTTCGTTTCGCGGCTTATCGGAGAGATCCAGGGCGTGCGTCCGCACCACCCTGAATCTAATGCCTCTCGCCCGCATCCTACCAAGTCAGTTGCGTGATACGCGTTCTCTCTTTCTTTCTCCTTTATCTCTCTCTCTTTCTCGCTCTCTCTCAAACTCGGTTTCTGCGGTTAACGAGCATATCATCATCACAACTCCACACAGACAAAAGTCCAGTCGAACCACTTGCGCAATACACCGTACACGCATGGTTGTACTCAACGGTACACCCACCTTGTGACCCACCTTGCCGGGTCGGAGCAAAAAAAAAAACAGGAATATTGTATTAATGTTCTTTTTCCTGGAATTAGTTGAAATTTTTCATCATATTCTCTAGTTTTTTAGATCTTCAACCTCACTTGGAGACATTTTGAAAGTGTTTTTGTAAGCCATACGACGTCTGAAAGACTCGGTAGGCCTTCCTTTATCCACCAAGAATGCTTCTACTCGAAAAGACCTAGGTCTACCCATGTGACCTCGATGTCTGAAAGGCCTTCTCCCAAGTCATCTACCAAGAATAGTCGTCTAACGGCGTCGTCTATGAGAGCCTCACGTAATTAGAATCCTTGAAAGGGATTGAAGAGCCCACGAACCGCACCTACTAATAATGTTTGTAGTCGCAGTGAAGTTGACCGTTCAAGGGATTTCATTATCTGAAGTTTGCAGTCCTTAACCTTAACCGAATTCATTATAGTGAATGAGACTTTGCCGGCCATCATTAATTCATCGAAAATTTTACTACTCGATGAGACCTTGTCTACCAAGGATACATTCAATCTTCTACCTACAATGCTTCTACTCGAAGAGACCTAGTCGACCTCGACGTCTGATAGACCTGTTCGGGTAAGGGGGCCTCATCTACCAAGAATTCTTTATCTACCAAGAAAGAAAACGAAGGGAACGATGGGTATTCGATAAATCTCGTCTACCAAATGACTTCACCAGCTGATAAGACTCGTCACCGAAAAGGGGCCTTCATTCATCTACCAAAAATCGACGTTTAATAGGCCATTCTATCTAAGGGGGTTTCATCTACTAAGAACCCTTATAATAGAAGTGCCCTCGTCACCTAAGGAGGGCCTGGTCTATCAAGAATCCTTCTAGTCGAAGAGATCGCGTCGTTAAAAGGACCACATCTGTTAAGTACGCTATTAAGGAACATCATAGTCTAGATGTTCGTTGTTCTGCTCGTTGTCTATGACGCTAAGATTCGATTTATAAAGAATTCCTGCTTCCAAAAAGAGTTCTACTCTTCTACCAAGAATTCTAAGAGTTAATCTTGCCAATTGTCAAGTTTCGATTCGCGCATAAACATTCAAATCAACTTCAGCTCGTTGTGGTCGTCGTTACCGTCGCCCGAAACTTCGCTTATCAGCCGCTTGCGGCGCGTAATTTGAGTGTGCGTACAAGCCACACCGAAGTGCGTGAGGTCCCCCCCCCCCCCCCCCCC
>KZ061984.1:116890-163219 GCA_002091835.1 Anopheles maculatus
CTGTGTGGGTGTGCGCTTTTGTTTGTTGTGGCGGTGCGTTTCACTATTTAATTTGCTTTTTCGTCTTCATCGTCTGGCTGTCTGGCTGGCTGGTGGCCTGTCGTCGTCTGACAGTATCGATGAGCGGGCGTCGTGGTCATGACCTTGGTTGATTGCCGCTGTTCGCAAGGACAGGGAAATTGTGTGGAAAACCAATACGCACAAATCACCGAGCTTGGAAGGAAGCGTAATGAAGGGACCAGACGGAAACGCAGCCGGCGACTAATTAGTATACATAGACCGAATTGGAAGAAATTGATGGACAGAAAAACACGACCTTAATGAGACTTTTTCGAATCATCAAAGTAAAATTTGTGTAAGATATTTATATTAAAATTAAAATTTATTAATTAAATATTTGTGATTATCGTACGCTCTTAACAGAACTGTCAAAAATGTCATTTTAAAATTTATAATTAACTATTGCCATCTAGAACGAATCTGATTGTTCGGTGTCATTCTCCTGACATTACTAAGCAACTAGTATATCACAACTAGATCCACGACCTTTAAAAATAGCACCTTTTTCGAGGCTGGAAAAAACTCACACTTGGTCGGCAAAGAATGAAAACAGCCGCGCGCAGTTGCGAAGATTACAAACGCAGACGGAGACGAGAGTACATCGCGCGCGCGCGCGCGCACACACCAAACGCCGCCTTTATGTGTCAAGGTTATTTCACTTTTCGCGTATTCGCAAACTGCCAAAAAACGAAGCGTTTCCTCTGCTTCTCTTCCTTCGCCGCTTCGTTTCGCGGCTTATCGGAGAGATCCAGGGCGTGCGTCCGCACCACCCTGAATCTAATGCCTCTCGCCCGCATCCTACCAAGTCAGTTGCGTGATACGCGTTCTCTCTTTCTTTCTCCTTTATCTCTCTCTCTCTCAAACTCGGTTTCTGAGGTTAACGAGCATATCATCATCACAACTCCACACAGACAAAAGTCCAGTCGAACCACTTGCGCAATACACCGTACACGCATGGTTGTACTCAACGGTACACCCACCTTGTGACCCACCTTGCCGGGTCGGAGCAAAAAAAAAAACAGGAATATTGTATTAATGTTCTTTTTACTGGAATTAGTTGAAATTTTTCATCATATTCTCTAGTTTTTTAGATCTTCAACCTCACTTGGAGACATTTTGAAAGTGTTTTTGTAAGCCATACGACGTCTGAAAGACTCGGTAGGCCTTCCTTTATCCACCAAGAATGCTTCTACTCGAAAAGACCTAGGTCTACCCATGTGACCTCGATGTCTGAAAGGCCTTCTCCCAAGTCATCTACCAAGAATAGTCGTCTAACGGCGTCGTCTATGAGAGCCTCACGTAATTAGGTTAACGAGCATATCATCATCACAACTCCACACAGACAAAAGTCCAGTCGAACCACTTGCGCAATACACCGTACACGCATGGTTGTACTCAACGGTACACCCACCTTGTGACCCACCTTGCCGGGTCGGAGCAAAAAAAAAAACAGGAATATTGTATTAATGTTCTTTTTACTGGAATTAGTTGAAATTTTTCATCATATTCTCTAGTTTTTTAGATCTTCAACCTCACTTGGAGACATTTTGAAAGTGTTTTTGTAAGCCATACGACGTCTGAAAGACTCGGTAGGCCTTCCTTTATCCACCAAGAATGCTTCTACTCGAAAAGACCTAGGTCTACCCATGTGACCTCGATGTCTGAAAGGCCTTCTCCCAAGTCATCTACCAAGAATAGTCGTCTAACGGCGTCGTCTATGAGAGCCTCACGTAATTAGAATCCTTGAAAGGGATTGAAGAGCCCACGAACCGCACCTACTAATAATGTTTGTAGTCGCAGTGAAGTTGACCGTTCAAGGGATTTCATTATCTGAAGTTTGCAGTCCTTAACCTTAACCGAATTCATTATAGTGAATGAGACTTTGCCGGCCATCATTAATTCATCGAAAATTTTACTACTCGATGAGACCTTGTCTACCAAGGATACATTCAATCTTCTACCTACAATGCTTCTACTCGAAGAGACCTAGTCGACCTCGACGTCTGATAGACCTGTTCGGGTAAGGGGGCCTCATCTACCAAGAATTCTTTATCTACCAAGAAAGAAAACGAAGGGAACGATGGGTATTCGATAAATCTCGTCTACCAAATGACTTCACCAGCTGATAAGACTCGTCACCGAAAAGGGGCCTTCATTCATCTACCAAAAATCGACGTTTAATAGGCCATTCTATCTAAGGGGGTTTCATCTACTAAGAACCCTTATAATAGAAGTGCCCTCGTCACCTAAGGAGGGCCTGGTCTATCAAGAATCCTTCTAGTCGAAGAGATCGCGTCGTTAAAAGGACCACATCTGTTAAGTACGCTATTAAGGAACATCATAGTCTAGATGTTCGTTGTTCTGCTCGTTGTCTATGACGCTAAGATTCGATTTATAAAGAATTCCTGCTTCCAAAAAGAGTTCTACTCTTCTACCAAGAATTCTAAGAGTTAATCTTGCCAATTGTCAAGTTTCGATTCGCGCATAAACATTCAAATCAACTTCAGCTCGTTGTGGTCGTCGTTACCGTCGCCCGAAACTTCGCTTATCAGCCGCTTGCGGCGCGTAATTTGAGTGTGCGTACAAGCCACACCGAAGTGCGTGAGGTCCCCCCCCCCCCCAATCGCCTGGATGCGTATACGCACTTCCACCACTCTCCTATCCAACTGTTAGTCCATACTAAATGTTGGTCAAGGCCATGGAAAAAAAACGCCAATCTTGTGTAGCAGAGAGCAGCCAGAGAGATAACCACGCGGCGTCTTCAAATTCGCACACGCAACGCCGCCATCAAATATTTGCCGGCTCCGATAACCGTGCTGCAGTGTGCGTGTGCGTAAGAATATTTGAAGGGTGAGAGTTTTTCTTGGGGTGTGGTATTATGATATGTCACCTTGTTTCTAATGATTGCAACCGGTGTTCCGGTGTTGTTTGTTTGCTTCCTTTTTTTTTTTTTAATTGCTACCATTAATACAAACATACGTATACCAACACACATTACTTGAACAGAGTGGGCAGCCCTATGCACGACAGAGCAAAATGCAAAAATCCCTTTTTCTTGTCGCTTGCCCGTCTCTAGGAAGGAAGTTTAGAGGTACGCAACGAACGGCGAAACCAACACATACACGGGGGGCAAGTGAAACACGTTTTGCCAAAAATTGGCGAAACCTAATCTTCAAGACAGATGGTGGCAGCTGCGTGCGAAAAATGTGTATGTGTGTGTGTGTGTGCGTTTTTTTTTTTTGGTTGAATTGTTGGGACCTCCTTTTTCGATTCATTGTGTGGTGCGCGTCGTCTTTTGCGAACGGAAAATTCTTACATTCTAGTGTTGTGCGCTAGTATGAGTGGGGTTTGTTTGTTAGAAGGCAACAACATCCTACCTTTACTGAGCACACGTTTTAATTCGCATACGTGTGTGTGTGTGTGTGTGTGTGTGTGTGTTTATTATTTTTTTCGCCGTTTCGTCATTGCTTCGCCCAAAAACTAGCCCCGTCTGTGAGACCTTGAAACATTTGGCCCTCATATTTTGGGACATCACCGAACCGAGGAGGAGACCTTAATACTTTGTTCTTGTTTTTTTTTTTTGTAATATTTCTTGGTGTATTGGAAAGGTTCTCAAGTAGAAGGATTAAGAAAGAGCTTTGATGTTGATTCTAGTGATGCATTTTGACTACCTATGAGAATCTTGGAAGTCCTCGAAAGAAATATAGAGGGAGTAATTAGAGATGTTTCGAGACATATTTAGAACTGGGACGCTTCTACGTGAACTAGACCTTCGAGAACTAATATTAAAGTTAGCTAAAAATTTTATTTGCACTTCACCTTCACCGTTCAATTCCATCCAAACCGCATTAATTCAATTCCGCATGGTAGCACAGCCGCTTTGATAACTTGGAAGTCAACTCACAATCTTGCCCCCCCTCCTGCGAGCAACACTCCTCATTCTCTCTCTCTCTCTCTCTCCGCCCAGCTCGCCGCTATGTAGTTAGAATACCCATACAACGAAAGAAAAATAAAAACGTCATCAAACCTTGAACCACCGACGAAACGCACAAAATTCGCAAAAATTCGCAAACCGGCGTGTTCCGGAGACGTTGAGCGGGACGTTGAGAAGCAAGACAGCAAGAGTACACACAGACACAGACGCACCTTTTCGCAAGGCCCGGACTCCCCTTCCCCACCTTCATCAGCTGCGCACGCGGAAGAAGAAGCGCTTAGAAAATGCGTCGTCGTCTCCACACGCGCAGCCGATTGTTGGAGAAGATCGAGATCAGGCAGAGCAGAGCAATATATACCATAACACAGAATCATTCGTAGTTAAGGGATTTTTTGCAGTTACATGTATCTCGCTCTCTCTCTCTCTTGCGCTCGCGTGTGCAAAAATTTGGAAAACGCGCTCAAACCGCACGCACCGTGTGTGTGAGTGTACTTCAACACGATGGAGAGATGGCAGAGGTATGAGTAAGCTAAGACAGAGGAGCAATCGCACTTGATGGAATAAGAGCTGGAGGAGGAGTTGAAGGAGGAAGTAAGGGGGGAGGGGGGGGGGGGGGGATGGAACAGACATGAGCATTCCCGTACAAACGGAAACGCATAAGTGCGTTAAATTAGCATTAGCGTAGGCTAAATGTTATAGCTAGTTCCGGGTGAATTCTTTTTACATTTATTGGTTAAGAAATGTCCATTAGAAGATACCAATATACATCTTTTTCTTCTCTTCGTCTGAATCCCGCAGAGATAATCTCGCACAGTGCAACTAGAGACCTTCCTGGACGTCTGGACCGTCCTAGATCTAGACTTCTATAGACTCCACAGGTTTGAGATCTGGTGCTAACACAAATACCTCTACAATTGCTGTAGGATCGACTACTTGTGGGCATCTGTCATAGCAGAGATTCCTCTCCTTCTATTTCTCTGTCTCTACAAACCTCTCAAGAGGTCTCTTGACATGTGGTTACCGGCTACTTTAACTCTGCCTACTCTACTCACTAGTTAGTCATTGCTGATGTCAAAGATATTACGTCAGCAATACACATGCCCCAATATTACAAACAAACGCAAGTGAAAAACTTTACATCTTCGATATTCGACGACGCTTTAATACATCGGTTCAACAGCAACTTCCTGGCGTAGAAACTTCAAAAAATGCACCTACCCTCGTGACGTTTTGCTGGGGAGACGGGAGACGGGAGACGGGCCGATACGTATGAACGCACGCACACCTCGCAGCCAAGCAAAGAATGGTCATCCAACACGAACGGCCGGAGATACGTTGTGGTGCAATTGGTGGGGAGAGGAAACAGGAGAGCGATGGGGAGGGAGGGCGGCAAATGTAATCTAATTCATTCCAGTTGCAATAAGTCTAATCGCGACGAGAGAAGCAGACACAACGCGAGGGAAACCAGTGAGCATGTGTGTGTGTGACGCGACGAACCTTTGCAAAAAAGGCGATTTTAGCAAAGCAGCCAAAAAAAAATTCGCACATTAAGATGCGTGTAGCACCAGCGCGCGTATGAATGCAACAGCGACAGCCACAGATACGTTGCGTGTGCGTATGTGTTTGGGTGCGTGCGAGCGAGATATACATAGTACGGTGCGACATCTTTCTGCTCGCGCACTCCGCACCGAAACTTGGTGCGTTAGAAAAAACTGGGATTCTACACCCGGTGTTTGATGAAATAGAAACGAAAGAGAGCTACAGCACGATGAACTTGAAGCGTTACTGGAGCGGCGAGGAGGCGCAAGAGAGGGAGGAAGTTTTTGCAAAAATGAAGTACACGACGAGCCACCGAATGCGGCGCGTTTGGGCTGCGTAATCGGGGTGTACCCGCAATTCGGCCAATGTGTGCGCCCGGTGTGGCTTAAAATTCGCACAAAACCCCGCATCCTTGGCTTCTTCCCCGTGTCCGTGGCGTGCGCTCATCACAAAACCATAGTGGCCGGCAGCAACCGCGTCATGGCCGAAAACTTAACGCGTCGGAAGGAACACACATACACGAGTGACCTCGAAAAGCGACATAGACGGCTCACACTTGCCAGGGCTGCTTGTTGCTGCGATTCGATAGACGACGCATAACAACGGCAGCAGCAACGCGCGGGTGACGCGCGTCGTGCAACACAAGCCAAATTTTCAACGAGCTCTGGCCCCTCTGGCGAATTCGCAAACTGATCGCCCTCTGCGCCACAACAACCCGCCGGAAACAACGACTGTCTCGCTCTCTCTCTTCTCGATATGGGCCCGCACTATTAAAGTCGTACAATAAACAACAACGCCGGGCTGTGTGTACTTGTTGCTAGCCGATCGATCATTTGACAGCTAGAGAGATCGGACAGTGGAGTGATCTCAGTGAAGGATGAGCGCGTTACGTGTGCTGTGCTAAATGGAGTGACTTTAATTTCCCGTCCGCTTCTTACTGTTCATTGTGGCAGATGATAGGGAGTACAACATCACACAGAGGACCTTCCCGAGGAGTGGACAAAATGATCCATTGAAACCCAACACACTCTCTCTCTCTACCAATCTTTCAAACTTCACAAACCCTCCACAAGAAAACCGTTTCAATTTCCTGCTAGAACAGAAATACGTAAGAAAAAAAATGGCACAAGAGGAAGAAGAAACTCCCAAGTACCACCAAACGAGAGAGAGAGAGAGAGAGATAAAGCACAAAACAAACAGAACGGCCAAAAGTTATGCGCGATCGCTTCACATTTTGGCAAACTTGCGCCCCCTCTCTCTCGCACACTCACACACTCGATTGGTTCTAAAAGCCACAGCAACACGCACCCCGCCATGCTTCTCGTGCCCTTCCCTAATCCGGCTTGATATTGCGTGCGCCGTGTGTACAAGCGATATCATTTTTGCAAAAATCCGATCGAGAGAATGAGCGAGAGAGAGAGAGAGAGAGAGAGCGTGAGCTGAATAGCAGCCACGAGAAGAGGATGAGATGAGAGGAGAAGGTCAACGAGGTGTGCAATTTTTTTTTTTTTTTTGATCGGTTCTCGTTTGATTTTTTGGGAGACCCGAAGCTGAATTCGCAAACTCAAGTGTGCGCGCGCGAGAGAGAGAGAGAGAGAGAGCAGGTTTCTAAGCACACGCTCTTCTTTTGCTCTTCTAAGTGCTACGCAATCTAGCAGTGCGTGAGCGAGAACGGAAGATCTATCATCTGTCAAGTGTATTATTCCAGCTTGCCGTGTGCGTACATACGGTGGGTAAGATAGGGAGATGGTAAGAAGTGGCGGGAAAGCATGAATAAAATTCGCCACACAACTGGCATCCTCTTCTAGCTGGCTGCAGCTGCAAGTGTGAGCAAGCGTGATGCAAGGTAGGCAACAACAACAACAACCAAGAGTTCGAGGCCAGTCACACAAAGTTAAGGGCATGGGCATATGCTCTGGGTCACAAGTTCTGCCTTAGTTCCTCAAGCGTTATCAAACGGGCAACCCTTGCATGTTATGTAGGCTCTTCAAAAAACATTTCGCTCGCGCTTGTCAAATTGTACCCCGATGCACGGCTTTACTCGGCTAGAATCAGATCGGCAGTGTGGAAAGTACTGCGAGCGAGGCTTATCATCTGAGAGGGCGCACAGCACCACAGAGTCCGGGGAGAGGAGGCTCGGTGTGACGCGTCATCGATGCAAGTTTGCGAACCTTCTCCTATTTCGTTTCGGTTCATGTCGGTTCCCGTTGCGCAACATTCTTAGTGAGGTTGAGTTAGAGATGCAAGAGCTATTCCACATGCAGTATATTACACCAAACAGCTCTCCGGAATAATTTTTCGACATCCAGCATCCATCAAAATGCTACCCAAAGTTACCACAAAAGCGTCACCGTAACAGGCACAGGAGAAGTTCACCACACAACCAATCCGCGTCACTCTTCAACCAAATAATCGTTCGAGTCATTGCTTCCGCAAATGGGACTTTTTGTTTGCCGTACGTCTCTTTAAATCTCATCCATACACGTCCAATTCAGCCGTACTAACTCTGGAGGGCACATGTGACGCAACAGGACAGGTTCTGCATCGTGCCGGTCCCTCACCACTCGTCAACCCGAGAGAGAGAGAGACACGGCCACAAATATTGGTTTCTCGTTCAAGGTCACTGTGACGACTTCCCTCGCGCGTGCTCTCTCTCTCTCTCTAACCGAAGTATTCTCTCGCTCACGCTCTCCTTAGCGCAAGGTTCATTCATACGCATGTGCGTAACCCGTTTGCGTCCCCAATATGCGTGAGCAAAGTGCGAAAAGCGAACGTGCGAGCGAGAGAGAACGTACAGCCGCAAATCATGCTCGATCTCGCTCTGGTACATTACCAAGCACGTTTCCTTCATTTCACCACATTCGCTTTCGCTTTCATCTCGCCCAAATAACGGCCAGCGCGTGCTTTTGAACCCGAAAAAATGTAAACCCCTTCTTGGTGCTCCTCCAACGCGTTACACTCTCCACATCGTATACATCCAGAGGGAACTGTACCACCACCGCCATCCTGCTGCGCGCACTGCTGCTGCTGCTGTCGGTGGGGTGGTTTCGTGCCGCAGATTTTTAAATAGCTTCTCTCATGGTCTTCTCCACCGTGCGTGAGGATGCGTTGCCTTACTGACTTACTTTTGCTACGCATCGCTTCCTTCTTCTTTGACGCCGCGTTGCCTTACGGCAAATTTACGCATGCGTGCGTACACACATTGTGAGCGTGCGTAAAGTGGCTGCGTATCGCGCGTAAATCGTTCGTACGCGGGCCTGCCACCACTTGCAGACGCGCACTCTAATGCAGACGACAGATGTAGTGAGATGTCTTCCAAGAGTCGGAAGTAAGAGTTTGTTCTGGGGTAGACTGCCAGCTTCCGGTAACACATGTTGTAGTAGACTGACGCTCTACCTATAACATCATTTGAAGTACGTCTAAGGTCTTTGAAGTGTTCTTGGTATTATTGCACAAGGCTCCATACAGTCTACCGAGACCGGATCAAAACATCTTAGAGCGTCTTCAAACATCCCCCCCCCACTCGTCTGTGTGTTCAGATGCTGACCAGATAGTGGATCATAGAAGCTAGAATTGGAGACTTCAAAGCAGCAAACCTTTCATCTTCTTTGACACCGCTAGGCACACTGGAGATGAAAGCCAGTGAAACATTTACATCCCGGTTGTATCCAGCAGTTGTATCGTAATCACCAAGTTGCCGACTGTTAATCACCTGACAGATGACATCATAACAAAATGCTGTCAGAAGGCTGTGCATTGTGTCGGTTGTGTCACGCCAACTATATTAGAATATGACCAGCTCATTTAACTCTATCACTAAAATAACCATTTTGGAGAACGTTATCGGCGTCATTATGTAACGGGTCACTCTTTCTCTCTCTCTCTCTCTCGCTTGCGTCAACACACTCTGAATAGTACGGCAGTTTAAGCGTGTACGTACGTGCCTAAAATTCGTTCGTACGGGTTCTTATCTCCGGACGAGCGTTACAAGTCGAGCTAAGGCGTTGTGCATCGGCTGCATCTCACCCGACACACACCATATCAAACACGGCGGCAAAGTGCGGGCTAGTCGCGGGAGGATACAAAAATAAACCACATGTGTAATGGCATCGCGATTCCAGCCTGTATATCTCTCGTGCGGTTTGCGCTAACAGATTCCGAATGTACGTGTGGTTGGATGTACCGAGGGAGGTACAGGCAGAAGAAGTGTGTTCGAGTACGAACCGTTCTTTCACACTTCCGCTTCCACCGTCGGAGGTACCTCGCCCGTAATATCGGACGAGGCATGGGTATAACGTGTGATTCTACTGTCACAGTATGTACCATAAAACGATCCTCGAAATGATGCTGTGGATGAACTACAGTCAACATGACTTTCCCACACAGTGATGGCCTCGAATGAGCTTTTGACACCTGTGTGCGCATACGCTCATCAGTGTGATGTAACGAGCCGGCAGTTAACCGGTCACTAAAACCATTCCGAATGAGCAAACCTCGCCCACACACTGTCAAGTGGCTTACCAAAGAGGAAAGAGATTTAACCTTGTTATCAGGCACCAGGTAATCTACCTTTTGAGTACCCTATTATAAGTCCAATCCCCGCGCTTTGAGTATCTATTAGCCTTAGTGTAGGTGAGAATGATTTCCCATTGCCAGCTGTTTTAAGACGTTTGTTAAGCACATCTAGATGATCCTCTATATAGCCTCTCTCTCTGTCTCCCAGGCGTATACTTTTCACCGGCTATTACAGCAACAAAGGGTGGTGAGCAAAAAGTCGCTAACTCTGTTCGCTACTATCGGACGATCTGTGCTCATCAACCCCCATGCATCTCACAGCACCTTGCTGAACTAGTTTCGACCATCGCACCAACTCATGTGCTTTACACCTCCTGCCATCATCCCTCGCGCACACACACACACACACACACACACACACACACACACAACTCCTTCCTTCTGGAGGTTTTGTGGTGCAGCAGCAGACCAGTGTACACAACAGTTCTAGGCATCAGGCGCTTCGCGCGCTTGTTACTACGTGAGCTCGGAGGTGTTGTTATAACGCCGTTTTCGCTAATCTTTTCCACCCCTGTCTGCTTCCGCTCCTCCACCAGCCATCCTCCATCCAGCCGCCATGCCGTTCTTTCACCTTCCCGCTTTCTCCCAAAACCCATATATGGCAAACGGTCGGCGAGAAGGAGTGCCCCCCCGCCTGGTGGCCCTCTTTCTCTCTCTCTCTCGGTATGTCTAATCTTATCTAATCGCAAGCGCGCAACTCCAGCACAAACACATAGGGCCGCGAGCGCGCACGAATGCAGTTTTTGTGCATTTGCACACAAAGGTTTGATACGCTCTGCATACACACGTTTCGGTCGAGAGTGTGATATACTGCGAACTTTACTGCCTCTACGCTAAACAAGGGTGTACCCATGCGTCCGAAAGCCTCTGAGAGATATTGCCAACATGGCGATACCCCGGTGTTGACCCTTCCACTAGCGAGAGCTAGAGCACGGACAAGACTAGCGATGAATGTGAGGTACACTGAACCTATCCCTAAGTAGAGAACAGGCCTAAAGGTTAGAATTCGAACCGAGAATTGTCCCCGGTATCAAGAATTCCAACTCCAGCTAATCGAGAAGATGGGCGAGTTGCTCTAGCGAGTATTTGGCAAACTTGCCAGAGTTACGCGCGTGGTACATACATATACGCAATATTGCACTGCTCGGGCGCATTCGGAACAGGAATCGGTGAGTGTTTGTAAAGTTCTATTAATAAAAAGAAGACCTCAGCTAGTCGGGTCATTACCTAATACGCACGTCAGTACACGGCCCGGTGCATCCCTCTGCTGCACATATCTCTATGCCCCGCACACCCACACAAACACACACACACACCCGCTCTGTGTCTGTCTTTTCCTAGCTCTGGCCAGATTAGACAAGCAATTAGGTCACCAACAAACCCCCCCCCACCCCCCGCTTCCCCCCTCTGCCGCGATTGAAACAGTAAAGTGTCCTCCATTTTTTTTTTGCTCCTCCACCATCGCCGATCATGCCCTTTGTGGGTGTGATCCACGCACCCGCACGCAATGACGCTGGGCCACACACAACGAATAATTCGCGAATTCGCGCTTTGTGGAGTGTGCGCGGTGCCAGCAAACGCGGGATGGACATATAGTGGGCAGATGATTTGTAATGGGCCCGCACACAGCCACACACGTACCTTATTACACATGAAGAATTTTGCAATCTATTTTCGTCGCACAACGTACGATGTGTACTGCTGCAAGTGCTAAAAATTTTCGGGGATGAGAGAGGACGTCAGGTGTTTCACACGCAAATCTTCTGCATCCTGTTGGCCCTGGGTCTGGTAGGAGGAATTGGGCGAGCTCCCTAGATTAAGAGGAGGGTGAGTTCTTGCCGATGTCACAACCCCCATATCACGCCACAGTCAACTGCAACCGCCGTCGGTAACTTGGGGACGCGAATGGGTGCAACAGTCACCAGCGCTAAATAGGAATAGGGGCACGCACCTGTTGAGAATGGCAGGCAGGTGCTGGAATCTGTGACCAAGGTCGTGAAGATTATTGCCTTCTATAGCTGGGATCCGCTAGATGGCTTGAGGGTATATGGAGTAAGCCCGAGCTTTGCCGAGCGACACCCACAAGATGAAGGTTAAAGAAGCTCCACAAAGATTCGCTAATTGCGCTAGCCCCTGGGTTTCTCCCGTTGGGTCCCGTGCGGATCCCTCGTGCATGTGACATACATCTTTGCCTAAACACACACACACATTTACAGTAGACGTCCACAGCGTCGGTACGAAAACGCCAGCAGAACATCTCTCTCGAAGGTGATGTTATTTTTATCGTTGTGCTAATAATTTTTCCGCGCGAAATTTTCGCAAACATCCACCACCCATTCCCTCAAGGCTTCCTCCTCCTGCTCCCTTACGCTTCGTCTAAATAATGCTCTGAGATCTGCAGAAAATCTGAGTACACGCACAAAAACGCTCTTCGGATCGTGCTAGTGAAGACGGGTAACACACCACCACTAAACATGGGAATGCAGGTGTCCGTTCCCGCGGGGGTTTTTGGTAAGAGTGAGGTGCTCTATATTTTAGTCTACTAAAATGCGCAAATGGTACCGCACCGCTAATATGTGGGGGAGACCGTGTGTGTTGGTGAGGAGGTGTCGGCTAAAGACTGCTTGCCGGTTTAACGTTGGGCACAACTTTGCAACACGAAAATGAAGATTTCAATAATCAATACTGTTCCCTCAATAAACGCAAACTGAACGCCCTGTTGCGAGTGGCGACATACCGAACGGACATACTCGTGCAATTTAGAGCGGGTTTTCTTTCCTTCCCTTCTTTATCCTTTTTTTTTTTTGCTACTCGTTTGACGTTTTCGGGGAGGACCTTTCAAGCGACGATAAAACCGCCTCCCATGCCATGCTTCGAGTGCTTACTCTTTCGCTCAAACGCACACACAGAAACCCGCGTTCGGTCGGTAGTCCCGAAAATCCTTCGACGATCCTTTTTCGGTGCGAACGATACCACACGTACTACACCAGCCCGTCCGAGAATTGACCAATCGGTTAGAGTTAGATAGGCGATACAGCACAACAACAGCACAAGAAATGGAAGAAAACCCCCACACAACACATAAGGCACATAATCTCCTTGTTTCGCCCAGTCCTCCACACTGCTTCGGGTCGAGGTTTCAGGAGGTCCTCTTTGTTTGAAAATGTGTTCTACACCATGGCACACACGCGCACCAAAAAAAAAAACGACGACCGAAAAGAGTACAAGAGAGAAGAACCACACACACAACCAACAACAAAACAACACTTCCAACGCAAGAACTAGATGAAAGAAATGCGGCTATGTTGTAGGTCCTCTCCTCAAAAAAAAATACCCCCCCCAACAAGGGACACAAGAACGGGATAACACGATGCTGGCAAACCGGGGCATACGCAGCACGCCGACGCACCGATCGCCTGGAGCGGAGAAGACCCCAAAATAGCTGGACAGGTACCTGGTTTTTCGGAAAACCTCGGGACTGAAACCTCGAACCTAATGTCTGGAGATCGATTTTGGAGGTTATGTGACCGGCGTCGTTGATGCTCGGTGATGGAGGTGTCCATGATGATGTGCTGGAGAGTATGGATCCCCTCGGGCGGAATAAAGTTCTTGCAGAATGGGATATATCTTCACGGTTGTGGGCACCCCGGGTAATAATGTCCGGTGGAAAAAGTTTGCCTGCATCCCACCAATACTGCATCGCAGGTGTTTGTGAGCTTCCGAAGTAACTGGTCCAGAAAATTGTCCAGAATCTCCCAAAAAAAAATAAAACACACCCAGAGGACCACCCTCTCACCTGTTTTAGATGTTGCATCATACCGCACACACACACACACACACACACAAACAAAACATTTGTGGAATCGCACACAGAGAGATATGCGTGTGGCTAGTGTATATCTAGCAGATATCCCCACAGTATGCACCTTTTCCATTACTTCTGCTTAAAAGCTATCCCTAACCTGATCTACTCGTTCGACACCGTTCGGTTGGCCGGTAGGTAGAGAGCGCGCGCTGCAGCCCGGTACCTTCCATCCGTTCCACACTATTACGGCAAACTCTGCCAACTGTAATGCGAACCGCAACCGGCCATTTACTATTAACGGATGTGAGCGGTTGGGTAAGGACTCACTACTACTTGCAGTGGAGCACTATACCTCGGAAAACGGAGGCCTCCCCCCCAGTTGCAGATTACTACCACAGCTCTCCTTTCTGCCATTGTGAGGTAGCTGCACGCAACTGAGTGCCTCACAAAAACCACCCCTCTTCAAAGGGTTTTATATTATAGGGATGACCAGGAGGAGAGGATCCCCGGAACATGAAAGCGAGAGAACCGTTCGATTGATATAGAGATTGTGCGAAAGGGACGGGATAGTTTAAGATTAAGGTCGTATCTCCTTGTTCACTGGTAAGCTCCGGCTCGGGAAGACTACACACTACTGCACTACTGCAACGGTGTGGAGGTACAACAACAAAAAAAGGCTCCATTTTGGAAATGCACTCATCGTGGGGAAGACTGGAGGGGGGGTTTAGAGAGGTGTAGAGATTAAGGACACTTAGCCAACTTTGTTCGAGGAGCACCAGGAGGAGTACCCATAATGATGAGCTCAATGCTCCAAAAAGAAGGGGAAGATAGGGTTTTAAAGGGAGCAAAAGAAGGGCAAGAAAAACTGAAACCAAATCAACACACACACACACACACACACATACATACGTGCGGGGGAATGAGACCCATCAGGGTGGTTGCACTATGTGTATGTATACATACCAACATATAGCGCTAGGAGGCGCGCAAGCGAGATAGAGCGCCCCGGGACAGTGGAAGAAAAATGGCGGCCCACCCCTATCAAAACGCGCAACGGGGTAGAGGGTTTGGGGTGGCCGATGGGTACGCTCTGCTCTATGAAGCGTCTTTTTAGCCACGCCTCCATAGATTTTCCCATCGGCACACGTACACAGCGCACACATACAGCCACCGTACAACCCGCACCCCTAGAGCACGCGATCACCCACGACGACGACGACGACGGAGACGGGGGCCTAGGATCTCAGCGGGCATGTGTAAAGAAGCGCGTCCATTTTCAAAATAGCGTCCATCTTCTTCGATCAACACCACCGAAAGGTTAAAAGGAAACAATAACCGATGCACACACACACACACCCGTACAAGTTGGCGTGCAACTGCTCCTTCCGAAACTTGTCTGGATGTCCCGTGTTTCTACCAGCAACGAAGAAGCGGGTCCTAATGGTTTTGAGACACGGGGTATCCTTAATCGCTAGCAGTGTACGTGATGCGCGACATTTGTGCACTCGGGTGCGTTTCGGGTTGGACAATAACCGCAATTCTGGAAGTTTCGTTAGGTCCGGTGTCTTTGTGTTTGCTCTGTGATGCAACTGCATTCATATGGGGTAGATTTGAAAGGAGATTTTACTTTTGGTGTACGTCTCAACACATTCGCTGCAGAGTATGCAACATCCGAACTTTTTAAATAAATATCAAAAAAGTCCTGATTAGTCCCGACACCTACAGAACCTCTCCGAATATTGGCAAGATTTCTCAGTGTAATGTCTAACAGTCGTAGCTCTCGTATGACGAATTCAATGACTAAAATCTTAAAATTTTAGACAGATTATAGATCGTTGAATCGTATACTAACGGAGGAGCAACTGAACTAGTCAAAATATTCCGTGAGCAAATAGTATGAAAGAGGCCTTGAGGTAATCCATCTCTATAAACAAACTTCTCTAACTATTTACCAAATTATCGATTCCACCTACCTTAATCGAAGAATTTCGCCAAGCGGGCGTTACCCGTCCAGCACTCCATATATAACGTTCGGTTGATTGTGGGCAAAGCCGGACCCGTACAGTGGAGTGCTCGGCTTGATGGTCGATCGGACGTGCTTGGCGACGGCGACGTATGCTAGTTGACAGGACACACACGGCAGCACACTGGACAATGTGCAATGCACCAACTCCCGAAAAACGAAAACAACACCAACTCCAAAAGAAAAAACAACGAACCGACAAAGCACACAACAAGAGACACGCACGACGGTACGTACGCACACACGCACACACACACAAGACGCGATTTGAAGAAAGAACAAACAAAAAAAAAAACAAACGGACGAAACAGATCAAACTACGCGAGTCCGTTAGTGAGGATGGTGCGGATTATGATTGGTAGCAATAACCACCAACAGGTGCGGTTGGATGCTGCGCCCGATGAGAGGAGAGCTGTTGGTATTCCCGGCAAAGGTGAGATCGGATCGGAGAGGCTCACCTGGGGGTGCTTGAAGGACGTTGCGTCAGCGGGATGTGTCGGTGCCGACTCTGGTGGGCACGCACACGGGCACTACGAGAGCACTGGCTGCAAGTGACAGATGACACAGTGAGCGCACACGTGGCCTCTAGTATATCTGTGGCGGCGTTGTTGCTGATTACACGGGAGCGTAGGAAGAGGAGTTCGGTTGATTGTGGAGTCTGTGCGCGCGCTGGTGTAACCGATGGATCCTTACAGACCGTGACGAGGAGTTGACTTTTTAGGGGAAGGGCCGATATATACCCCACAAAACTAAACTAGGTCCAGTTTCTATGCGAAGGAAGCCGAACTTCCGAACACTTGGCCAGCGCACTTAGGGACCCGCTTTTCTACATACACTCACACACACAGGACACACATACGCGCGCGCAAAAGGAGATCGATGTAAATATGCAGACACAAACACGCAGCACACTCTTCTCCGACAGGAGACACAACAATTGGCCCGTGTCTATATATCTCTTGCCGGTCTGGGGCACGTTGGGTTGTTGTTGAGATGAAAGGGGGATATCTCGTCTACCAGACCCACACCCGGAGTAGGCCCCCCCAGCGTACACTGCTAGGAGTCGCTTCTTTTTGATTGAAGAGATGGGATCCTCCCCACGTCCGGGGATGTGTTGTTGAGGCGAAAGACAGATCTCGATCCTCGAGCACCTTTATAACTCTTACCACAAACACACGCGCGCGCGAGAAACACACACACACACACGCACACTCACACTGATTGTTTTCGACACTGTTGTGATGGAACTTTACGGATATTGCGTGATCTCTCGATATCTCTCGTTTGAAGTCGTTCCCCCTTCTAGCGCCCAACAACCACACCCACCCCCTCTTTTTTCGCTGATCCTCGCACGAGAGAGAGAGAGAGAGAGAGCTGCACAAGACCACTTTGCATACACACACCCACGCACGATCACAACACCGGCCGCACACAACACAACGCAAACATACACGCGCACTTCCTTTTACACACCACGCAGCACGCACCGGAAAAAAAAGGATGACTGGGTCCTGATGTTCCGATCTTCCGGCTTGTTTAACACAGGAAGACTGGGTGCAGGCGTTATGCGTGTGGGTGCGTGCGTGTATGACGGAGGAGAGAGCTCGCCGAACAATACGAATGGCGTTTGTTGATTGATATTCGACGCTTGATGCACACACACACACACACACGCTCGCTAGCTCTCTCTCCGCTTTGTTTTATCTTGTGATTTGATGTCGTCTGTTAATTCATTTCATTTAAACTTTCTTTTCTAAGCAGCACGCGCAAAAAAACGCCTCGAAACGAATTGGTTGAGGGATGTGTGTGTGTGTTTAGCTATTCTTGTAATCCTGTCAGTTGTAAAATTGTGGAACAAAAATCGCAATATGCACGGTGCCTCTTGCTTGGGGGGAGAGGGTGTATTCTGATTTTATGTTTTCCTGCAGTGCAAAATAAAGAGAAGAAATAATTAACAAACTGGAACGTTTTTAGGTAGGGAATAACAATAAGAAATTGGGGAAACATATTCCGCTCAGGGCACCGTTCTTGCATTTGCAGGGAAGGTGAACTAGTTCTAAAGTAACGCTCAACTTGTGCCGAGTCTTTCGGTTGGATCACTTTGCACACAAAATAAAAATATATTCCTGGAAGTAATATTCTAACGGCCCTGTACTTTCGATATCAGTTAAATTCTTGGTAAAGAAAAAACACACAACCCCGCACACTGTTTACTGTCTCCAATTGCACACACACACACACGCACGCACGAAGGAGGTTCGGTTAAGACATTGTAGCCGATATTGAACCACACTCTGGACAAGACGATTGTGCGAAGCGCGTCTTTGTTGTTTGAAAGTGACAGAATCCCTGGGAGCTATTAAAAGCAGGTGACACACAAACACTCGATAAGGAGAAGTCCTGCCGGTTTTGATATGGTGAGTTGTGTTGCAATGTGTTTTTTTTTTTTCACGATCACAACACCGGCCGCACACAACACAACGCAAACATACACGCGCACTTCCTTTTACACACCACGCAGCACGCACCGGAAAAAAAAGGATGACTGGGTCCTGATGTTCCGATCTTCCGGCTTGTTTAACACAGGAAGACTGGGTGCAGGCGTTATGCGTGTGGGTGCGTGCGTGTATGACGGAGGAGAGAGCTCGCCGAACAATACGAATGGCGTTTGTTGATTGATATTCGACGCTTGATGCACACACACACACACACGCTAGCTCTCTCTCCGCTTTGTTTTATCTTGTGATTTGATGTCGTCTGTTAATTCATTGCATTTAAACTTTCTTTTCTAAGCAGCACGCGCAAAAAAACGCCTCGAAACGAATTGGTTGAGGGATGTGTGTGTGTGTTTAGCTATTCTTGTAATCCTGTCAGTTGTAAAATTGTGGAACAAAAATCGCAATATGCACGGTGCCTCTTGCTTGGGGGGAGAGGGTGTATTCTGATTTTATGTTTTCCTGCAGTGCAAAATAAAGAGAAGAAATAATTAACAAACTGGAACGTTTTTAGGTAGGGAATAACAATAAGAAATTGGGGAAACATATTCCGCTCAGGGCACCGTTCTTGCATTTGCAGGGAAGGTGAACTAGTTCTAAAGTAACGCTCAACTTGTGCCGAGTCTTTCGGTTGGATCACTTTGCACACAAAATAAAAATATATTCCTGGAAGTAATATTCTAACGGCCCTGTACTTTCGATATCAGTTAAATTCTTGGTAAAGAAAAAACACACAACCCCGCACACTGTTTACTGTCTCCAATTGCACACACACACACACGCACGCACGAAGGAGGTTCGGTTAAGACATTGTAGCCGATATTGAACCACACTCTGGACAAGACGATTGTGCGAAGCGCGTCTTTGTTGTTTGAAAGTGACAGAATCCCTGGGAGCTATTAAAAGCAGGTGACACACAAACACTCGATAAGGAGAAGTCCTGCCGGTTTTGATATGGTGAGTTGTGTTGCAATGTGTTTTTTTTTTTTGGTGGATGATCGGTTGATTGTTCGGTTCCGCTAAGTCCACACACCTCCAGCAAGACAACGGACACCGGGGACAGTTTGCTTGGCGAAGGTGTTTCGCATCAAGCGACTGACAGTTGGGAGGGCACATCATCAACACGCGCGTTGTCAGTTGTGAAACTTCTAAACTCCAAACACTTCTTGATTAAAATATAACACAAACACACACAGTTTCTCTTGCTTTTTGTTCTAGCCAATAGTCCGATGTTTCAATCATGAGCGAAGAGTGAAACACACACACACACAACACGGCGCTGATGATCGTTTGTTGGCTGGATCAGTGGAGTGTGTGGTGCGTTTGGTGTGTTTGATTGAAAATTGGTTCATTTTAACCAGTGTTCCCGTTGCTGGCGGCTTCAGTAACGCTTCCGAAATGATCCTCTTATTCCCCCAGTTATCCATTTTCCATTCGGCACAACACACACACACACAGATACAGGTGCAACAATTGCAAGAACACACCTACACTCACACACAGCACGAGTAAGCAAAAGCGGCAATTGATTGTTAGAATTTTTATCACACTACTAATCGAACCCTATAAACACAAACACTTCCATCGAAACACGCACGTTTCGTGAGGCAATAGAATATGTTCAAGAAGCAGGTTGTTCCCGCGCGCGTGTTTGTCACACTTGTTTGATAGATGGTGGTTTGCCGATTTTTACCATTCCTGAAGACGTGAGTGCATTTGTCCAACGGGGGCGTAATTTGGGTCTGCACGTAATCACAACACAATATCCACCCGTAAAAATGGTTTGCATACCCGTTTGTGCATTTGTGTGCGTAGTAGACAGAATCGAGGATGAGCACACCACACAACAGGATATTGTGAATTGTTTCTTCTCATGTGTGTGTGTGTGTGTTTATTTTGTGGCCCAGTTTTCACACACTACACACAACAATTGATCTTCAAACAGCAAACTGCACCACACCAAAAACACCGAACAAATTGTTGCACCCAGACAGCCCAACCAGTAACAGTAACACGTCTTACGTTTGTTTTTTTTTCTAACTGTGTAAAGCGCCACCGGGGTTATTTTTCTCTGTTGTTTGCTCTGCTGCGGTGTGTTTTGTCGTCGCAAACTAGCTCGCCCAGGCTGTTACTTTTTTTTTAAATATGGAGAATGCGTGTGTGGCGCGTCCGCTGCTGGTGGCGTTTCTATTGTGACTGTTCTTTCCGTTGCCGTTGCTGCTGAACTGATCCTGGTGTGTTGTGTGCGAGACGCAACCGCAGCGCGCACCAAAGCGCGAACGCAAACGAAAGCAAAACGGGGTGGGTTGCAGAGCGAAGAGAAGCACAACAGCAGCAGCGTGCGGCGAACGAATGAATACAACACAGCAAAGAAAGAAAAAAAACAACACAAACAGGCGAACGTGCACTCACCGACACAGCCACATACACACACACACACACACGGGGTACACACGCGCGCGTATTTGGATGCACTCATACTCACGGACCGGGTGGCGGTGAGTATTCGCGCGCGCGATGTAGCCTTAGAACGGAATGCACATTAGAGGGTGGTTTGGGAAGCGTAGCCGAGCCGAGGAAGGGGTGTTCGAGGAGGGAAATGGTGAGAAGAGGCACGGGGGAGAAGAAGGGACGAGATGCCGCACCGGTCACGCAGTGCTGAGTGGGCGAGCGAGTGAGACGGTTGCGTGAGAGCGTGAAGCACACACACTCACCGGCAGCCCGTCGGTGTGCGTGCGTAATAGGGCGAGTGTGTATGAGCGAGCGAGAGCAACGGGTGCGGATACGTGTGTACGCGCGTTACCGGGCATGCCGGGTCACTCGCCGCGCTGCATGTAATGTAAGGCATGCAGGCGATGTTGCGTTTTTGCGATGAGCGCCCACCAGCCGAAACGTCTTTTTTCCCCGCTTTCGCCGCGAGTGGAGCTTTTCGCTCGTGAGCGAAATACGTGAGTTACCGCCGATCGTATCCCCACTCCATCGTACGCACAGCAAGCGCGCGTACAGTACCGTCTCTTTCGCTCGCTCGTTATCTCAGTCTCGTGCGCGCTCGCTCTCTCTCACGCGTACACACGTTAGAGCGTTCTCTTTCCTGCACGCTGCTGGTCAGTTTTTCGATCTTCCGACTACGGTAGGGGTATTCTATGGGATCTCTCACTCACTCCCGGCCCGCTTACGGCCACGAATGTGTGTTGCTTGCTCGGTCGCACGCTATGTGTCCAGCTTTTCCCATCCCGGACAGTTGCAAACCCGAAAAAAAAAAAACAGCTCGCATCGGACGCTTCGGACGTTTCGGAAAAGCGACACCGAGAGGGCATCATCCCGCATGGCACGAACCGTACGCTTCACGTTTTTCTTCTCACACGGTGCGACACGGCGTTACGGTGGAAACCGTTTGCCAATTAGGGTGGGTGGGAAGCCGTGTGTGTTTGCCGCTGAGTCCTGCTGTGTCTGGTGCAGTTCCACGGCCAGATCGGTGGCAGTACAGATAAGGCTAGTACGCTGTTCCCGTACGCCCGTCGCTTGGCGATTGCTGCAGGAAGCAGGGAGGGCTGCAGGGTGAGGGATTTTCTTGCAAAAAGTTTTCGTTACAAGAAATTGAATTTTTATCTCCGAAACAGTTGCAATGGGAAAAATTTGGTTACCTTTTGCACATCGAAAACATCACTGACTTATTATTGTAATGCTTTTTGCTCGCAATTACTAAGTTACAGTGATGGTCATAATAATAAGACCATCTGCATATCTGGGTTTTAAAATAAATTGGTGTCGATACATCTAGAGCAACTATGCCGGTTGGAAAATTGTACACCGAAGGAACTGGGTCATCTGAGGGAATTGTAAGCAAAAACGAAACACCAAACCAACGACTACTTTTGGAATATTGGTGCGAAAATATCATGCGTTATCACAGGCATAAAAGAGATTCATAGTTGAGATCTTGATTGATGCAATAAACAGCCTTTGACAGTCGCGCTTTAACCGATGGTTACTTAGCATTTTGCTCAATTTGCTTGTCACTGGATTGTTTTGCTAGATACTTAAAGAGGCGAATGAGGTCTCTAAGACCCAAAGCCTCCATAAATAAACGAAAATCGAATTGATCGATATTTGTACCTATTTAAAGTTGTGAGACTAGTTTACGAATCTTTTCGATGAATAGTACAACAATTTCACTACTCAGAAAACCCCTCCAGTAGAGCGATCGGAATTGTATCGCTATTCACGCCATCACACCATGGTGGTTTGAGCAGCTGTCAAAGTGTTAAGTTCTTCAACGAATTCTACTTGCTTACTTATCAGGCACTACAACCGCTTCGTGGTCTTGGCTTGATGCAACAGTTCCTGATACCGCTCACGGTCTAGCGCCGACGTTCCATCTCAGTTTGGGCCTACCATGCCTCCTCTGTCCAGGTGGACGGCCTAGAAGGACTTTACCAGGTTGAGTCGTCCGGTCATCCATTCTCATGATATGATCAGCCCAACAGAACCTGGCTAATTCGCTGCACTAGTGTGAGATGTACGGGGTTCGTAGGGTTTCGTCAGTTTTGGACAACAGTCCATGTCTCAGAGGCGTATGTGAGTACTGGGACTTTAAAGGTTTGCGACAGATATTTTGAGTGAAGAATTTTCCTCAGGCTGTAGTATGACTGGTTGGCAGACAGCACCTTTGCCCGCAATTCAATGTCTATGTTGTTGGAGCATATTTTTGACCCCAGTCAACGAATTCTTCCAAGACTCTAAGTTGAATTATTAAATATTGAAGCTCACAATCTATCTTTTGTTTCTGTTCCTCAATCACAAGCGATCCTACTGGCCTTCTTGGATGAGTTTCTGTATCTGGATAGTCAGCCCATCATAAAGTCCACAAAATTAGGGTGGTCTTATTACAATGGCTATCACTGTGATTATGGTCGATTAGTGCAATTGTCGCATCAATGTAATGGCTGTCAAGTTTAAAATATTTTTTAATATTTCTTACCGGAACACTCTTGAATCAGAAGTCTGTATGGTTCCCTGTTAACATAAGCGTGTCATAGCTTCATGGAATACTGAAAATGATTAAAATAACTTCAAAGTCTATTACTAGAACAAATAAATTTAAAAAAAAGTTACAAAAACTATAGAAGAAAGCTTTAATGATTAAACAAAAGCAACAGTAAGGGAGAATTTAATTAAAGAACATGCTATAAATTACTTCTACTGTAGTAAAGGACTGCACACAATAAGAAAAACAGCATGTAGGAATCCTTCAAACACTAATAGAAGGCGATACATTTTATCCTAATTCGATTACTCCACAACAATGCACTCGACGCCGCTTTTACAAGGGATGTAACCCGAGAGCTCTGTCCCCCCTTCGTTTTGCCTACTTGGATCAGGCATCTTTCGTGTGGTAAGGGATTACAAAAACCAAAAAAAGAACCAACAACACCTCTGGCGGCTTGATCTGAGCAGGGCACAAAATGTAACAAGAGGCGGCAGACTGTGTGCAGTTTTGATAAATGACGTTTAGCTGAGGGCGTGAAATGAATCAACCGAAAAGAGGCAAGAACTCTTGTAAGTAGAAGCACCAAACACACACACACACCAGCTTGGCTGCGAGATGCATACACCGCTCGCTTCCTCGTTTGTGTAAGCCTCTCGACGCAACTGCCTGCCCGAGATCGTGCTGCTGATGATGATGATGAATTCTGCTAATGCATCGCAATGACGCGTTCACTGTGTGTCTGCGTGCCCATACTTGCCGTCTCCAGCTTCACCCGGACCCACACTTTTTTGGGAGCTTTGGATCTTGGCAGGTCTGCAGAGGAAAGAAAAAGCAAAAGGATGGGGATGCTGCTACTGCTTGCATGACGATGATGATGATGAGATTGTTTAGGATTTTCCACCACTAACGGTCGCCTTCCAACGTTCTCTTACGGAGGGGGTTGTTTTTTGTCGTAGTGCACTTGCCACTTTACTTCGCTCACTTTTTCCTTCCCCCAAAATCCGTCCCCCTGTCCCATACCCCTTTGCTCATCGAAGGTGGATTGATGGCTTTTAAAGGCCATCACAGGGAATGCCTCACTAGAGGATGCCGAGGCGAGAGCCAGCCAGCCAGAAGATGGATGGCTATGCATTTTGGCAGCCTTCCCCTTTTATCCACCTACTTACCCTTCACACCCTCTCTCCCTGTTGCCGAAACTGCGGAACAACAGTGTTATAAAAACAACACAAAAAAAACGCACGTTCATTTGTCACTTTTCATTCTACCACCCCTGCTTTTTTCCCTTGAAAGGACGGGGGGGAGGGGGGGATGGTGATGGTGAGAGGATGAGAGGGAAAATGCAACAAAACTATATAACCGGGCGGACGGGTTGCAGACCGACCGGTTGCAGTCAACGCGATGCGGTGAAATGTAGCACCAACTACGAAGGAAAGCTCCAGGATCCTGGTCACGGCACCAGCCCGTAAAACAATGCCACTAAGGCGAAAGGAATGGAAACAGGGGGGCGAATGTTGGCGAGATGTTCGGTGGTGACGGGTGACTAAAACCTCGGGCATCAGCTCCCAAAGCTTTTCACCTTCCCCTTCTCCCCCCTCCTCAACACACCCTGTCGCACAGAAGCGGAGGCCTTTCGTTGCATCACTTTTTGACGCTGACAAATGAACCCTGGCCTGTGTTTAAGCGACAAAACCAAAAAAAATATAACAAGCGGCTTCTCACACACAAACGCACCTCCCCCCCCCATCTCCCCCTCCTCGGCGACGAAAAGGCGGAAAATGTAAAGAAAGTCACCTCCTCCAACACCGAAACGATCGGCGATTAGCTTTTTCCCGAAGTTCTTTTTCTCCCTTTCTTTCTCTGCTTTATTTTATTCTATGTTTTCTTTTCCCTCGTTTTCTTTGGTTTTCGCGTTTTGCTTTAAGAGTCCGAGAGTTTTCCACCGCCTCCAGGTCGCTGAGCTTCCGGGGTTTCTGTTGTTTTGTTGTGTGTGGTGGCGCTGGTTGGATGGTTCTGGGGATTTGCCGGGATGCCGAAATGATGGATGAGCATTGGCATTTAAGGTTTATGGGAATGGGCGAATGGCGACAGGACAAGCAAAAAAATACAACCAGCAAGAAGGAAAACCGAAAACCAAGGCTAGGGAGAAGAGTTGGGAGCGTCAGCTTTGCGTTCATCAACGCTGCCAGTTGCAGTTTGCTAATGCACTCGGCACGGTGATGGGATGGGCTGTGTAAACGGCTTCCCAACCCGTCCGAACGGGGAGCTAAGCAAGATGTATCACATCGCAAGCTTTCAAGAATGAAATTAAGAGCACGGGAGACCGATTTGCGGAAGCTTCGAAGGAATGACACAATGCATAGCGTCAGTCGAATCATAGTCCAAACTTTATGACGTTACGAGCAACCACAATCATTTCGTACGCAGTAAAAGTCAATGCTGTGCACCAGTTTATTGTGCAACGGTGTTGCTTCGGAAAAAAGGGAGCGACAAAACAAGGATTTTTATAATTCGCCAGCTGCCAACTGCACAACTGCGATTCCATTTTGTTTTATTGTGCAGCACGCGTGTGTTAAGATTGCTGCACATTATTAACAAATAGCGGTGGCATACAGCATTTGTTGTTGTTTGTTTGTCAGGTATTTAACGACCACCGTTCAACGGTGTTTAATTGTGGGAGTGATTGTGGCAACGAGGACCACGTGCTGGAGTAATTAAATGTGGTAGTAATTTGCTTTACGTGCGGCAGTTCAGTGCGTGGAACTAGCGCAGCGGAGTTAACTAATAGTGCTGGTACGCTTAACCGTTTATTAACTCCAATAGTTCGCCGTTAGAGAAGCTTTCTTTCCCTTTTGATATGCTAACCTACTGTAATAGATAGCTATACAGGTTTTTTTTTTATATTTTATTAACATTACTTTTGTGAGATTTGGAGTATTGCAATTTAAATTTTAAGTTTGTTCCTATTTCTAATAAAATGTCTTATTCGCGATTAAGCATGGAGACAACGGGATATGATAATCAAACAGATTTTGAGAGTTATTAAATGCTACTTGCGCTCTAAGGAGAGGATTATTCTGGCCGTAACTCGTAAGCCTTGTTGGGATATGGAGAGGGGGTCTCATATGCAGGTGACGAGAAGGTGCGTAAAGAGAGATAGAGGAAAGCAGAGAAGGGGCATCAATGGAATTGGACAGAAGTCCTGCAATAATGGACGATTGGAAGTTTGAATGATGGGTTTGCATCGAATCAAGGCCTAGTAAGCGACAGCGATAGGGATAGGAGGGAACAGTCGCCTCGGGGTAACCCGAGAGGAACCGAATAGTTGCAAGTCTCGTGAACTTCCGCTGGACACGCCCGTTGGCGACCAAACAACGCAAGCATATTCAAGGATCGATCGCACCCAGCAACAATACAATGCCCTCAGACAAAAAGGATCACGAACATTAGACGAGAAACGGGTGATGAGGTCCAACGTTCGGTTAGCTTTGCCGAGAGTGCAATACAAATGATCATTGAATGTGAGTTTCGTATCTAGCCAAACACCGAGGTCCTTGATAGAGGATACACGGTTAATGTCGATGCCACATAATCTGTACCTACAAAAGATCTTATTGGTAGAACGACCAAACGAAATCACATTACACTTATGCGGACAAAGTAACAGTCCGTTTGAACCACACCAAACAGAAAACGCATCGAGGAAATTTTGGAGACGAAAACAATCAGTAATCGAGGACACAGGAAGGAAGATTTGTAGATCGTCAGCATACATGAGGACACCATCACAGGGAAGCACATTAACACAGTCATTCACAAATAACAGGAATAACATGGGATTCAAAACACTACCCTGGGGAACACCTGACGATCCTACGATTAGACCAGAAAAGGAGTCCTGAATTCTGACTTGATACGTTCTACCATGGAGATAAGAACTTAACCAAGACAGAATAGGACTCCCCAGACCGAGTCTATCTAGTCTGGGCCATAAGCCATGCTGATGAGGGGAGATATAATTAGACACACAAGGACGGATAGATGAAAGGACAACGTATTCGGAAATCTTGGCTGAAGCACAAAGCTGAAGCATACAATTTAACATTGCCTACATTTAGGCGCGAATACTTCACTCGGTTCCGCAATACATTAAAAATCGCTAAGGTCTATAGTTACCTCAGCTTGAGTTTTTTTTTCATAATTTTGTTTTCATGCTGATAACTTTCCATACAAACTGACAGCTAAAACTAGCCATCATAAGTATTAGATTGGCTGAGATGGGGTTCAAGTTTCATCTGGGCCGTTCCCCCATAGTGAGGACTGTCTATCCAACTATGCGGTAACAATAAGTCTAGTAAGCCAGAAATGGCAGGCATGACCTAAAAGGTCGTTAGGCCAAGAAAGAAAAAGAAGAAGTATTAGATTGTTTCGAGCAAAAATCCAAGAATTCTGTTTTGTACACCCGCGAAGCAAGGTACTAATGAAACAAACAATAACGCTCGAATGTGTCTCAGATTTAAAGAATCTCTTTTTTTTTTTCGTGTGTCGTGTGTCTGTGGGGAGATCTAGAGGATGGTAGAAGATATGAAGTTAAGAAAAAAGAAGGGATGCACCTAGGGCTAGTGAAGCGACAGCATTAGATACAAAAAAATAACAAGTCCTTCCCCCGAAACCTTCTGCCCACAATCCGACCGTTCAAAATTCTCCTTCTCATACGTTGGTGTTTTTTTTGCACACCCCCCCCCCTAATGGTTTGTAGAATGATCTTAGAAGAAATCCAAGTAGTGTTCCAGGGCGATGAAGTTACACGATACAGTAAAACTCAGCAATAGTCAATGAGGGCACCCTTGGGAACTTAAAATCCTTAGAAAGATCCTATATCTGATGTACAATATTCTGTGGATGTGTATCGAAGATCGAAACGAATCTCTTTCTGTGCTTCCAAATCTCTCAAAAGAACTGACGGTTACGTCCCCTAGGAGCCCTAGGAGGACCCTTCTATTCTGTGCTTTTCTTCACATTACATTATATTCATATATCTACAGCTGCTCGTCAAATATGTAAAGGGCGTACTATACAGCTCTACAAAACGACATACGATGCGAAAAACTGCTGAACTACTTAATAGCAGATTCTGGATGTCTTATATCTTGCTGATATCTTGCTTACTAGACTTATGGATACCGTGTGCTTGGGTAGTAAGTCCTCACTTCGGGAGAACGATCCGGATCGAAGATTCGAGCCTCAGATTGAGGCCTCCGCGAGGTTGCGTCTGAGCAGAGACAATACCGATAGATGACTAACCGAAATTCTGTACAGAAGGCTCCCAATGGGATAGCTTTGGAAGGTAAAAGCTTCAGCTTTCTACGAAACTGAGGATGACAACTTCAAATTGAATGCTTGAGTAGCGTTCGGATACGATTCTGATCATGTCTAGAGAGATTAAATCTCACAACCAGCATTTATCAGACTTAATGAAGTCTAGAATCCTCGACAGCTTCTTGTGGTAATCAAAGCTCTTTAAGATTATAATATTAGATATTACTAAAGGAATATGTCAGTCATCGTTTGTTTTTCGGCAGCACTATCCTATCCCATCTCGTCAAAACTGACCAGACAAACATTGCGGAGCTTAATGAAAGGTAATAAATTGGGACAGTTAACAAAGACAATCCAAACCACACGTTCCCTAAACAATTCTTCGAGATTCGTCTGATAGAAGATATATTTTAGCGAACTTTATCGTTTTACATCAATGAAAAATATAAACATAAACTTGAAAACTTTATACAATGACCGCTACTACTAGCAGCCATGGCTGGCAATGTTGCAATTGAGCAGATAAGGGCTGTGTGCCGCAGATTAGCGTAAGAGAGCGAGAGCACTAGAAGCAAATTGAACCTGGGATTACGTTGGTCACCACAACCGAAAAGGACACACCGACACGTTGCTTTCCCAGTTTTCCTACCACCGAAAACTACGGCTGCCCACGCATGTGCCTTCCCTCCCAAAAAGCCGTACCCTTTCCACCAGCTTGCTTCCCATCTTCCCATCGTTCGAAATCCTGGCTCGTTGCATCCTTTTCCTTTACACAGCGCGCGTCCACCAGCATCGCAATCGGTGCATCGGAATGCACAACGCCTACTTCGGCGGACCAACCAAAATCCGTCCCGGTTCGGTTCGAACCCAATTCGATACCGTACATGCACGCGCACAAACACGAGCGACCGAGCACACACACACACACAACTCCGCACGACTGGCAGGCATAGATAAACCCGAAATGAATTAAATTCCTGCAGCGAACCCGAAAAAAAAGGGCTACGAAAACGCATCAAACGCTCGAACACTGACCAGAGGCTCTCGTACGTCGATCCTGTCACTGTTGCCGATTGCAACGGCATACACACACACGGTTGTGTGGCGTTCTCGTTCTATCCGACTGCAACCGTTCGCTCGCTCTTTCTTTCTCCTTCTCTATCGTCTAACTAATATCTGTGTGTGTTGGCGCATCCTTTCGCCGCATGTTTGTTGCCGTGCCCAAAATGCATTTGGTTTTTTTTTCTCCAGCTCCTGCCCCAATACATGCATACATGCGGGCATGCGAACGATGCGAATACATTGTGATGTGTGGGAAGAGAAAGAATGGGGTTTTTTTTTTTCGTGTGTCGTGTGTCTGTGGGGAGATCTAGAGGATGGTAGAAGATATGAAGTTAAGAAAAAAGAAGGGATGCACCTAGGGCTAGTGAAGCGGCAGCATTAGATACAAAAAAATAACAAGTCCTTCCCCCGAAACCTTCTCCCCACAATCCGACCGTTCAAAATTCTCCTTCTCATACGTTGGTGTTTTTTTTGCACACCCCCCCCCTAATGGTTTGTAGAATGATTTTGGTTCGCCAACACGGACCCATTTCTCCTTCATTAATTTACAGTGTGCGATGAAAGTTTGCGTCAATCAAATAATTTACTGGATTAGATTAGTTTTCATAATTCGGTTTTTAGTGGCATAAAAATAATAGTTGCTGATCGGTGTCATTCTCATGAGATGAGATGAAATGAGTTAAATTAGGGTAAAATACATTCCTGGGAATAGTTCTAAACCCTGTTTAAGATGAAGTGGACTATTTACAGACAATATTGTCCAATTATAGTTGTAATGTCTTTTCTTTTTCATCTTGATCGGTGTAGTGACAGTAACGACAGAGTCTAGATTAACCTGATAACAGGTGAGTAAAGAATTCTTCATCTGCACTAACACAATTTAAGTCGCGTAATCTCAGCATACCTTCGAACAGTGATACCCATCTCAATATCAAAAGATGCTTACCTTAAAATACTATAAATGGACTGGCAACTCCCAGATTTATATAGAAGTATCTCTTCAAGATTGAAACTATCCGATCTAGTGGCATTATTGATGCCGGTTTCTAGATAGATGCTATCTATACTGACATAAAGGCTGCATTTGATCCTTGAGGCGTACTATACAGCTCTACAAAACGACATACGATGCGAAAAACTGCTGAACTACTTAATAGCAGATTCTGGATGTCTTATATCTTGCTGATATCTTGCTTACTAGACTTATGGATACCGTGTGCTTGGGTAGTAAGTCCTCACTTCGGGAGAACGATCCGGATCGAAGATTCGAGCCTCAGATTGAGGCCTCCGCGAGGTTGCGTCTGAGCAGAGACAATACCGATAGATGACTAACCGAAATTCTGTACAGAAGGCTCCCAATGGGATAGCTTTGGAAGTTAAAAGCTTCAGCTTTCTACGAAACTGAGGATGACATCTTCAAATTGAATGCTTGAGTAGCGTTCGGATACGATTCTGATCATGTCTAGAGAGATTAAATCTCACAACCAGCATTTATCAGACTTAATGAAGTCTAGAATCCTCGACAGCTTCTTGTGGTAATCAAAGCTCTTTAAGATTATAATATTAGATATTACTAAAGGAATATGTCAGTCATCGTTTGTTTTTCGGCAGCACTATCCTATCCCATCTCGTCAAAACTGACCAGACAAACATTGCGGAGCTTAATGAAAGGTAATAAATTGGGACAGTTAACAAAGACAATCCAAACCACACGTTCCCTAAACAATTCTTCGAGATTCGTCTGATAGAAGATATATTTTAGCGAACTTTATCGTTTTACATCAATGAAAAATATAAACATAAACTTGAAAACTTTATACAATGACCGCTACTACTAGCAGCCATGGCTGGCAATGTTGCAATTGAGCAGATAAGGGCTGTGTGCCGCAGATTAGCGTAAGAGAGCGAGAGCACTAGAAGCAAATTGAACCTGGGATTACGTTGGTCACCACAACCGAAAAGGACACTCTGTTTGTTGTTCAACATTGCTCTGGGAGGTGTCATGCGAAGCGCGAGCTTCGACATCAGGGGCACAATTTTCACCCGGTCTCTTCAATTCCTTGGATATGCGGATGACATCGACATCATCGGGCGAATATCTGCGGCGGTGTGCGAAGCGTACACCCGACTGAAACGCGAGGCCGATAGGATTGGATTGAGGATCAATGCGACGAAGACAAAGTACCTGCTTGCCGGAGGCTCTGACCGTGATAGAGCACGACTCGGAAGCAGAGTACTGGTTGACGGTGATGATCTTGAGGTAGTAGAGGAGTTTTGCTACCTTGGCACGATCGTAACTTCGGACAACAACGTAAGCAGCGAAATCCGAAGGCGCATTGTTCAGGGGAATCGTGCCTACTACGGACTCCACAAACTCCTGAGATCCAGAAGACTCCAACAACGCACGAAATGCGCCATATATCGTACACTGATACGGCCGGTAGTCCTCTACGGGCACGAGTCCTGGACTATGCTGGCGGAGGACGCCAATTCACTCGCCATTTTCGAACGGCGGGTGCTACGAACTATCTTTGGCGGTGTGTGCGAGCAGGACGTGTGGAGCTAGCTGAGCTGTTTGAAGATGCAGACATCCTGACGGTTGCCAACGCCGGAAGGAACACTTGTTGCGGCACGTGATGAGGATGCCGAACTCATGCCCTGCCGCAAGGCCGGGAGGAACGCTTGTTGCGGCACGTGATGAGGATGCCGAACTCATGCCCTGCCAGGAAGGTGCTCGTCAGCGACCCGTTCGGCACGAGATGTAGAAAAGCACATCGAGCTCGTTGGCTGGATCAAGTGGAGTCAAACCTGAGGGATATCGGATGCAGCCGGGGGTGGAGGAATGCAGCCATGGACCGAGTTTCCTGACAACGGATTGTCTTCTAGACGTGCTCCGTAGGAGCAGGCCAGCAAAGAAGAGAAAGAAGATTCTTATGCACGATCCATAAACAAATATACTTGCAAATTTAGTAAACAATTTTGAAGCTATTGAAACACAGTCACACATGTACCCACGCACGCACTGCGAAGTTTTCTCAGTAGGACATTCGAAACTAAGATCGATAGTACTCCTTGCAGAGCTGGGTCCTTGGACGTCAAGAAAGCTTCAGACAACCCGCATTCGTTCCTTGACACACTCGAACTTCCTGGACCTAAGATGTTGTGGCTGACCTCAAAGATCGATAGTACTGCTTACAGAGCTGGGTCCCCAAACGTCAAGACAGCTTCAGACATCCCGCAGGAGAGTAATCTCACTCCTTCACTGTTCCTGCTCTACATCAACGATGATTCCATGGTTCTCCCAGTAGATAACCATCTCCTGTATGCAAATGACGCTAATATCTTTCTCATAATCTCTATATGCCGGGGACGTATTGAGTCGAAGTAGGGTATGGAGAGCCTTTGTTGACCTTCAAGAGGCTTCGGATCCATGCCTTACCAGTGCAGTATTGCTACCACACCAGCTTATAGAACTGAGGGGATTGAGGCAAGGGGACGGACTCTTCTGTTTGTTGTTCAACATTGCTCTGGAGCGCGGGCTTCGATATCCGGGGCACGATTTTCACCCGGTCTCTCCAATTCCTTGGCTTCGCGGATGACATCGACATCATCGGGCGAACATCTGCGGCGGTGTGCGAAGCGTACACCCGACTGAAACGCGAGGCCGATAGGATTGGATTGAGGATCAATGCGACGAAGACAAAGTACCTGCTTGCCGGAGGCTCTGACCGTGATAGAGCACGACTCGGAAGCAGAGTATTAGTTGACGGCGACGATCTAGCAGTAGAAGAGGAGTTCTGCTAATTGGGAAATCGTGCCTACTACGGACTCCACAAACTCCTGAGATCCAGAAGACTCCAACAACGCACGAAATGCGCCATATATCGTACACTGATACGGCCGGTAGTCCTCTACGGGCACGAGTCCTGGACTATGCTGGCGGAGGACGCCAATTCACTCGCCATTTTCGAACGGCGGGTGCTACGAACTATCTTTGGCGGTGTGTGCGAGCAGGACGTGTGGAGCTAGCTGAGCTGTTTGAAGATGCAGACATCCTGACGGTTGCCAACGCCGGAAGGAACACTTGTTGCGGCACGTGATGAGGATGCCGAACTCATGCCCTGCCAGGAAGGTGCTCGTCAGCGACCCGTTCGGCACGAGATGTAGAAAAGCACATCGAGCTCGTTGGCTGGATCAAGTGGAGTCAAACCTGAGGGATATCGGATGCAGCCGGGGGTGGAGGAATGCAGCCATGGACCGAGTTTCCTGACAACGGATTGGACACCAGGCCATGTCTATTAGACGTGCTCCCTACGAGCAAGCCACAAAAGAAGAAGAAGAAGAAACGAAAATAAAAAATAAAGTTTTCAAACACAGCACATAAACCAGTAGCACACACTGTACCAGTTCCATGACCATGCCACTAAATCCTCGACCCTGTCGGCCGACCACTCGGAAAACGTTCGATCGTGAGCCGACTTCAGGCGCTGCATTTCGATTGATTTTGAGCACGACCCGGCCCCATCCCGCATCCCTCGTCTCCCCACTTGTCGGAAAATCTAGCAGCGAGCGAATTGGGGGGCGGGGAATGAAAAAAACTCCTCTATCTCACACTGAGCTCGACGGAAAGATGCTGCATCAGTAGCAGCAGCAGCAGCAGCAACAAAAAAGCTCGTAATGTAACGTAAAGAAAATAAACGACATACTTCCAACAAGCAGCCCGGGTTGAGGGAGTTTTGCGCATGTAACACGGTTTCACTATTCCGTTCCCGGCTATGTGCTTGGCTGTTCGCTTGCGTGTTGTTTTTTTTTTGTTTGCTTCTTTGCTTTGCTTCGCCCTGATGTGTTTTATTTGTTTCTTCCTTTCGTTTCCTTGTTTTGTTGGTGTAGCCGTTGTTGACGTTATGTCCTTTCATGCTATCGTCCGTTGATTTTCTAATCCTACGCTCCGGACAGGGATGTGAAGCGTAAAAACCTTGTCCCCGGTCCCTTCCCATCCCTCAAGACTCTTTAGTTTTCATCTCTAGTGTGTGAACCGTAACCATGGAAGAAACTAAAAATATAGAATAAAAAAAAAACATTTGAAACTTGAAAGCAACATAGGAAAACAAATAAACGCACAGTGGAAAAATGAAAATAATACAGGCATGTAATGTAGAATAAAACGAGAGATCATATAAACCTGCCAATTGATTAATTAACTTACGACAGAAAAAAAGAATTTGAAAGTGAATACGGCAAGACAAAATCGTAAGGAATTGTTCTGGTAACTAATAAAACTGGACGTAAAGGGGGTGAAAATTAAAGTATCAAACTATAAAAAACCAATTAGATGAGAGCAAACATAGTAAAATAATAAACAAAATTAGAGTAGTAATAAATGTAAGGTATATAACTGATGCACGCACATCATGCGAATGCTCACTCACTCGGACCGAGAAAGAAAACAAACGAATGAGCCATAAAGTCATAATGACAGCTGGCGCAGTTCCCAGGCAGGTGTGCATTATTGGTGCTGGAGGTGCTATAAAATCTCAGAGCAGATCAAGGTTTTGCCTTCGTGCCTCGTGCAATTGGCTGACGTATGTAAAGAGATCGGGACGTTGTAAATGTGCAAGCGAGACGCATTTTACAAACCCTAGTGGAAAACCATAAAAGAAGGCTCTTCTGACCGCTAGAGGGCGCATTTTTTTCTATCTGAACGCATCTTGTTGTAGTTAAGATCTTCCGTTTAACAGCAAAAAATAAAAAGGATAAAGTAAACAACGTGATGTCAAAACATGTGCTTCCCTAACGAGCAAATATGTCCACCGGTGACAGGCGCATCAGCTCACTGTGTTCAGATGCCAAGCGGCGCGACTACATGTGTGGACATCGTTCGCAGGACATTGTGAGTGTTCCTGTTGGATCATGGTACCATTTTTTTGGCGCTTAGGTTCGATTTCGATTCTACCTTTTGCTACTGCCCACCAGGACTAGGGCTCGTACCAGAATCCGCAAACGTCAAAGGTTTCCGTACGCTTCGGAAGACCTAGGGGAGCTGAGAGATATTGGAGAGATGTTTTTGTTTCTGCGTTTACTCGGCACACTGAACCCGGCCCGTCGTCACGATCCATCCAATTCGTCGCCCATCCAAAAATAGACCACAACAAAAAAAAGAAGCACCTTCATCTGCAGGACATCAATAGCATCCCCGGCACATCGTCAACGTGCAAGAGAAATGCCAAATCCAACTCGGCGGACTTGGCGTTTTTTTTTTTTTTGAGTGTGTTGGGTTGTTGTTCATCTTCGCATCAGTAGATGGAGATGCACCACGAACCAGCATCGTTCGTTCAACGGGGCCCGGCGTGCGCGCGCGTGTGTGTGTGTGAGTGCTTGTTTTTAACACCCACGTCATCTCACACGGTGCACCGGGTGCGTTCTGGTTGTGCCAGTGTTCTAGCGCATACAAACCCCCATCCCCCGGGACAATCCGATTGGTGGTCCCGGATCCGTGGACCAGCCGTGGACCGGTTGGGGTTTCGTTTTCGGGGGTATGGGTGCACAATATCCGGTGCACATGCAACGCGCACAACGGTCATCACGAGCTAAAAACCACTCCTTCCACCCATACCGGCGGGTGGGACTTGATTGGCGGATCGGCAAGATTGGTTCGGCAATATCGGTGTGCGCTTCCGGTAGATGCCCATCGTCTCCGATTCACGGGATGCAGTGGCCTTTTTTGTTGTTGCTGCTGCTGCTGCTGCTGTCATGGTAGGCACTCCAGTCGCCAGTCTGCTTCTGGGCGCTACATAGGGAACAGCACAACAGGGAAGAAACTTCCCGGTATGCATGCATAACGAACATGTTTTAGCTAGCACACACTCGTCGAAGCAAACAAGAACCTCTTCACACTCACACACGACAGAAAGAAGACGAAAAAAAAGGCCGAGCGACATCTAAAGGACACACGCAAAAAAAAAGGTGTATGCGGGAGGAACGAATGCAATCGAGGTTTGGCGCTACTCGGCCAATCTGTGTGGCCTGTGGGTTGCATGTGCGATGTGCAAGGATGCCGTACTGGACGCGCCTGGTCCCTGCAGCTCGATCGCTATTGGTAGGTTCGAGCGGTGGGGAATAAATTATCCATGCTCCAAGTGGTCCGCGAGCTGTGTGCAGCACAATTCGCCGATGAGTGGACATCGAATCCGCTCGGGGAGGATTTATGCTTTAGGTTTTATGGAGATAATTTCGATATTGGTGTATGAAGCTTTTGCTGAGATGCTTTGTGTAAATGGAGAATTACGTTGGACTAGAATTTTGAAGAATAAATCTGTAGGGACTGTGAAACTCTCCAAGCATACATAGACTAAACTGCTAGTCTATCGAATGAATTCTCAGGATTCAGGAGTAGAATTTTGAAGGAAAAATCTGTAAGTCATGGACTAATGGGCTTGGAAACTCTGCAAGAAACCTTTGAGTAAGTTGCTAGTCTATCAAATGAATTAGATATAACCAAGAACTAATCTCAGGATTTAGGACTAGAAGGATAAATCTGAATGTCTGATGTACTCCTGATAATCCTGGCTAATGGAAGCTGACACTCTCCAAGAAAACTTAGACTAAGCAGCTAGTCTACTGAATGAATTCACTCTCATTAGAACTTGCTTCCCACGCCAACTTACGCCTTCTGTAGTTGAGCACCGTTGAGCATTTGCAAGACTCCCATTAAGTGCTTTTTAGGGCTAGAGGGACTACAAATCGCGGATGGTTTTCAACAAGAAGAATCTGTACACTATGATCAGATATTGAAGAGAGACACTCAGACATGACTTTATGGGCTTTAAAACGCTTTCGTCTACAGAATCCCTTTTTTTCAAACACCTTCAACGCTTTGTTTTATAAACTTCTAGACGTGTGGATTTGATAATGCATAGATTTATTTAATAATTACACTCGAAATCGAATCATCCCTGCATCCTCGCAGTTTTTTTTTCTCTCTCTCTCTCTCGATCCATTCGAAACTCCCGAAATAAGAAGATTATAACACTCTGAGGAGATATCTCCACCAGGACATTGGATGTTAGGATTGCACTTGAAAGCTAATCCAATTCCAATGACTACACCTTATACCGGGGAAACACATACACACATACACGTACATATACAGCTGTGCATTAGATGCCTTTGATGTGTTTCTGGTGTTTTGGCAAAGCAGTTGTGGACTGCTACAGAATTGGAGATTATTCTGCGTCCCGGTAGCGTAGGTTTCGGACATTCGAACGCTAGTCCAGTAGCTGCACCACTGTATGATTATACAAATTCCATGCACGGGATCGGGAAGCCGTGGATGGTTGTGGGGGGGGAGGGGAGAGTGGCACTTCGATTTCGGAATTCGATTAAGGCATCCAGGACACCCGGGCTTTCTTTCTGACAAGTAATTCCAAACGTCATCTCGCCGGCGCACCATAGACACGGAGAAACCGGAAGTCTGAGTATCAGGCTGCTCAGCAGACTGATGACAGGATGCACCAAAAAAAAAAAAAAAAAACTTACCACGTATGTCCATCGCTCTGTCGATACGGTAGTATGGTATGGTCCTCGTGTGTGTGGATGTGAACGGTCGATTGCAAATTTTTCCTAAGGCCCGGGGATTAATTGAAATTGGAATGAAAAAAAAAAAAAATACACACACTGCCCGGGCAGCGAATGCAGAGATCTTGCCGAGGCAAATTTCCGGGACATCACTTCCGTCTGCTTTACCGTCGAGTGCTTCTTCCGAACCTTTGTCCGGAGATCCCCGGGGAAAACTGCTTCACATATGTACACGGGTACATGTAGGTACGTGGGTTGGGTTTCGTATTCTCGAGCCGTTTCGATTTGCTTCTGTTTTCTCCAATATTTTTAATTACAAATTCTTCATCAATATCCTGCATGTGCGCTTTGCATGGGCGCACACCCGGAACACCCGGCTGCCAAGCATCCATCTGTACAGCTATATACCGTACGGCAAGAAGGATTGTGTTTCTCGCTTTTCGCGGTGTGTGTTTGTGTGTTTTTTTTTTTTGGTGCTGGAACGAATTTTGCTTCATTTGAAGGACCTTAGGACCAGGGCCTGGACCTGAACATACATACCGTCCTGGTCGTATTTGCAGCTCCCGAGGAGATGGGTAGAGATTGTGAAAGCTTTTTTTTTTTGTTTGCTGCCAGTCTCGTTCACCGGTGGACAGTTGCACAGGGTATGGAATGGTTCGCGAGTGTTTCAGTCCCGATATCCTTCGGCGCTGTTGTACCTGGCAAGGAAGTGGGCACAAAGACGCGACTCCACACCAACCACGCGAGTGTGTGTCCTCGGCTACATACTCGTTACATACACGCTATATTCCGGGGGGATGCGTGTTTTTTTCTTTCGGTGGCTGTTGTTGTATGCTCTAGTCTCAGGTCCCGGGACTGGTTGTCCGAATTCAACAAGAAAGCGAATCGAACAACAACAAAAAATGGATCGAATTCGATTAGCGAAGTGAAGCGTACATTCCGAACGTTGTCAAATTGGAAAGAAAGAAAGCACCAACAGAAGAAAGAAAAAAACCAATCCTCGGACCATCCTATCTGGCCGGCTGGAACGTAAATGAAAACCCTTCGTACGTACGGGAGTCCCTTCCGCTGCACAACGTCACACTACTAATCGCGGGCGCACACACACGTCTAGAACCTGGCCCACCTTCCAGAACTCTGCGGCCATTTGCATGCACATCGATTCCGGCCAGGGACCTCGGCACGATCGGCACACATACATGGGGAAACACAGTCTGATTTTTCCTCTCCCGCTATATATAATTTATTTTCCCTCGTTTGCCCATTTTCTTTTCCCATTTGCAGCATCCACCCGGTCAGTCAGGCTGCCAAACGAAAGGATTACCGGGGGGGGGGGGGGGGGGGGCAGGTTTTATTTTTTCTTTCGGTACGCCTCAGAATAATTGATCGTTAAATTCTGTATTTGCCGTTGATGGAGGCAGGAGGAGAAGAAGAAGAAGGATGAAGGATGTTATCAAGCGTCATCCTTTCGGTCCGGACATCACGTTGAGACATCCGGTACGAAGGAATGGAATTTTGGTCGTCGAAAAAATGGAAAAAGCGATACAATTTTCGTAGTTAATTTGCTTACTCGCGTCTTTTTCGTGTTGTTGTGCACGTTGACTTTAGACTTTTCCGATGCTTGTTAATTGGAAATAGCATAACGAACGTGTACTCGAGTGGTGATGTTAGATTTTCTATATCTGGAGTGTTATATTTGTCGAATTAGTTTTCATATTGCTGGTCGTTGCTTTTGAAAAGTCCTTATCAATCCGGATAGTCTCGGTGTCTTTCGGTTGGACTCGAAGTTGAATGAGGATCAGTTTTTGAACGGATTCTCCCAAAGATTTGAAGATATCTGGTCGAAGTTAAGATAGCAAGCGAAGTTTATTAACATTAATCTGCTCTTATATACTAGTAACGTCGTCGGAGCTTTGTGATGTTTGATTGAGATAAAAAGGTTCGAAAAAGATTGAAGAGAAGTGTAATATACACTAGGAGTTAGTCTATTTGCATAGGCGATCTTCTTTTATAACTCAAGGCAGCTTATCCTGTCTCGTCTGGGTAATCTCTTTATGCGTCAACTTATGTTGAGTTTTAGGTTGGTCCTAAAGCTTGGCTCTCGGATATTCTCGGACTTTACTGGTGATACTGCCCATCAACCTGCGCACTGTTTTGGCAAGTAAATTCCACCAATTCTTCAAACGACCAATCTCCTTAGTTACCGTTCCCATTTTCTTCAATTTCTGTTTCGAGATTTCTCAATTTCACCCACTGCTCCAAAACGAAAGTGCTGCGAGACTTGCGTAATTTTTAATCTTTATTATTTAGCTGATATAAACACGTACACGTTACCGGTAAGACTTGCGTACGCTACCCTTGGCAGCATCACAAAGGCACAAAATTCGGCCACATTTGTCACCTCTAGATTCTCGCCGAACCGACTGTTTTGCCTCTTCCGTGTCCGAAATCAGCTGCTCCGTATTATCCACTCCGGCAGAAAGTCTCGTCGTTCGTAATACTCCTCTTCTTCAGACATGTACGCATCTTGTTCGAAACCTATCATCCACCAGTCAATTAGTTCGCGGTCGTTTTCGTCTGCCGGGTGTTTGATGTAGTTCAGCACTTCTCGGTTTTTTTGTGGGATGCACATTGTTATGATGTTTGTACAAAACTGCTTGCTGGTTTTTATGGGCGACAGGCGACACCTTATTCGTAAGTTTGTTCAAATGAAGCTACTGTAACTTCCTCTCTGGAGCTTGTACTCTCTCGCTAGCCTCTTTTTGTTGGAGACGAAATTGGACGTTAGGCTGTTTCCTGGATAAACGAGGATCAGTTTTTGAAAGGATTGTCCCAATAGACTTGAAGATAGCTGGTCGAAGTTAAGATAGCAAGTGAAGTTTATTGACAATATTCTGAGCTTATATGCTAGGAACATAGTGGGAACTTTGTGATGTTCCAATGAGATAGAAAGAGTCGAAAGAGATAAAATCTTATGGTGCGTTATGCTTTAGCATATCTTACAGTGTCTGTGCCTTGAAGTGTCGATCGCTTATTTTCCTACACATTCGAACCGTTTGTAGCTAGGCCAATTTGCATAGACAACCTTCTTTTATTGCTCGCTATAAAATGCGATTTGCAGTGCATTTACCTACTCTTGGCACGCGTGCAGTTTATCCTATTCGTCTGGATAGTTGCTTTATTGCACTGTTTGCATCATAAACGATCGCGCGTCGACTCACGTTGAGTTTTACGTTGCTCCTATTTACTTTTATTGCAATACCGATCGCTCATTAGCTTACGTTGTTGGTTTCTTTGCATTTATTGCATTACTGATTGTGCCTTTACTTTTATATCTTTGACTTGTGCTCTTTAAGGTTTAACTCGATTGCAGATATGCTTGCTTGGATGCGAATTGAAATAATTGGGGATTAGGTGACATGTACTGAAATGTATAACTCGTTCGTCTTTTTCCTAACGAAAATATTTGTTTCTTTTCAAGTTTTTAGACGAGTCCTCCTAAGAAGCTCAACAGCACGGTTGCTAAACATCTTCCCGTACATAAACACAATCTAGGAGTATTTTGGAGACTTTTGTTTCATTTGACGTGTAATAATCCAGAACTGACAAACGGTCTTGCAGATATGTGACATGTGCCAATGTCTTGGTTTGTGATATTCCAATAACTTTAACTGTTGAGCACGAATGTGACTGTTGAGCTTTTGGTGAGTAACGATCGTCCAGCAACACTTGTTGTCCAAACGAGACTGACATGTTGGACGGTGGTTCTTTAATTTATAACCTTTTTCGGGGACTGATCGTGAGAATAACTTAATGGAAAATTCTATTCTTGTACATGATCCTTTTCTCTTCTTCTTTCTTGGCCTAACGACCTCTTACTTACTAGACTTATTGTTACCGCATAGTTGGATAGTCAGTCCTCACTATGGGGGAACGGCCCAGATGAGACTTGAACCCCAGTCCTGCCGTGTGAAGACCAGCGCCGCTGTCGCATCTACCACCGGGCCGCCCACATGATCCTTTTGTTTATCTTAATTCTGATTGGTCCAAAATATGGAAAGTTACTATTTGCCATTTGATATAAATGTTTGCCCTAATTCTGATTGGTTGTTGACGATAGCTCGTGTAAGAGTTTTAATTTTCTATCTAGACATTTCTTTGGCTTGATGGATATTAAGTCTGTGCGTGAATAATCATAATTCGACCATCATTGCACATTTTTCCTGGATTCTGACCTTGAGCAATACACGTGTCTCAACTCGTCTGTGGACCTCAAATAGAACGTGTGAACTAAACGTGACTTGCTCGGTGTGTGTTTATGATTTCGCAACATGACGTATTGTTATTGTTATTATGTATGACTTGTGTGCGAATTAATGATTCAGTTCTAAATGTTCTTACTTGCGTTAATGCATGTTCTCCTTTGTATACGCATTCGTAGTTCAATTTTGTGGGAACTCTAGGCTATCAATCCTTCTACTTCTGGTGCAATTCTAGCTTAGTTTTCGTTCTCTTCAGAAGTGTTTCCATTATTTTCGTGGAGTTGATAAGATACTCAAAATTCTAGTCATTTCTAGTCAACATTGGACTGCAACGGTTCCTTGAAACGCTTTAAGGCACCAGGATTTGCTGATGCTAGGCAACACTCTAAAGTCATCTCCATAGTTAAATCAGGGAAGAATCTAACGCTTCCTTCGAGGTATCGTGGTAAAAGTCTTCTCTCAGCTCCGGAGAACCTGTTCAAGACAGTCCAAGCATTTGTCCACACAGAAATATACAGCGGAATAGTCTGGAATTCGTGTACGAAAAATGCTTAAAAAATAAAACTCAAAGATGCTTCGATAGGGTGCATATAATGTTCACAAATGCTGAATACTGGACTCGGTAGATCTCCACAGCTCTACTGGTACGTCATCGTTAGAAGATCTTACTCCAAAATATTACAGAATCAATAAGAAACGCTTTGACGCGCACATTGACCATTTCTATACACAAGTCTAACATCCGAAAGGTATAGATAATTATGTACAAGCAGTCGTTGAAAAGTGATATGCTGTATCTCGCATAACAATAGCTTTGTAGTACTGGGAAAACGATAAAAACGTCTTGGCTAGATTCAGCAATCCAACAAAGGTCTAAATTAAAATCTCGTCTAGACTGAGCTGTTTAATATATCTTTCTCAGAAGGATCTTAAAGAGCATTGAGTATACAGTGGCGTTGGTTATTTTATAGCAAATTGTTCACAACTTGAGAATAGGATTAGGACACTAAGGATTCGTGGTCCTTTACTGACTCTCTGTCTTGACCGGACCAATACGAACGTCGTTCAACTAAGTCCGGCTAAATGTGGTGCGTTCCCGAACACCAAAGCATCACAGCGTTCCTAATCGTTACAGTAATCAACCATCGTGCCATTAATCGACGGCTCCAAGATTGTCCAATTATTTTGGACATTCCAGCGATGGCAGCGCTGCTTAATCTCTGGATCGGGATGGAATGATTAGGATTGCAGTGCAGGAACGCAGGCACCCACAGGGCGGCATCAGCTGCCAGTCGAAGGTTAATGGGTGAAATTGGTCCGGACGTTGGATTAAAGTCGCGCTCCTCGTCCGTGCGCTTTGTACTAGACGAACGCTACAGGAAAGGCCTATCGGATGGGAAAGGTCCCGGTGCTGTATGGTGGTGTTCTAGCCCCTTTTTTCCCAATGTCCGTGTGTCCAATTTGACCGTGATCTTGCGCGCCTCGTACATGCGTACATGCGTCACAGCGAAGGCTGAAAGCCTTATGGGGTTTGTGATGCGAGTCCGACCGTTGGGCGACTACGAAATTATAGCGTTTAACGGGTATGGCAAAATTACTGTACTTTGCCAGCAATATTTAAACAAGTGTCCGACAACGGGGCTGAGCCAAGTCTTTCGCACACATGCACGAGCCGACTGCCGGTTGGTAAGGGTACCACACGCCTACACCCAAGTGCGGGCGCGCGATAATAAGGGACGTTTCCCGATGTTGCGGAGCAAATTGCTCGCCGATCAGCTGCCCTGTTGCCTGCTGCGAGGCGAATCGATCGCCACGGTACGACCCAAGCCGCGCGTCCCAACGCGCTTTCGTCTGATTGGCATAATCACGAAGGAGGTCCAACGGTAAGCGGATCGCCCGCGTACACGCCCGATCGAAGATGGCAGCCTGACCCCGCCGGTAACGTTCGGCGCAGGATCCCGATCGGTCCGGTGGGCGCGTGATGCGTGCCCACCGCTGCACCGGCACACCGGGTTGTGGGTGCAATGTTTTGGGCAAATATCACGCTGCAACTTGTGCGCGAGCGCACCTTCGAATGCGCCACGATTTTACCGCGGATTTCGTGCATCTGATGCTCGGCGGCCGGTTTCGTGGGCTCCGGTGGCATTCATGCTCAGCCCGCCCTCTGTGGGATGCAAAAGAAGAAGAGGAAACAAAGCGCAGCATGGCGTTGCGTTGAGTGCAACCGAGCGCGACCCGTCGACCGTCGCGTCTATTGCTTAATTCGCTGCGAGCCAAGGTTCGGATGATCGGCGGCAGTTAATCGCAGTGAGTTTCGCTGCACGCCGTTGCATAATGGACGTTCGATAATTTTATGGGGTTGAAGAGTGGGGAAAATGGGAAACATTTTTGTTGTGTTTAACTTAAGCTAGAAAACAAGATTTAAAGGAAAAAGTACTTTAAAAACGCTAAACAAAACGTAACAGCAAAAGAAAACCTTCACAAACGCCTGTAAGTATGCAATCTAAAACACACACACAAACACAAACAGTTGTAAAATATTGTTTATAGCTTCATCCCACCAAGAAAAAAAAAGTTTTAGCAAAACCATTTCTAATGCTAATTTCGAGATTAGAACCTACGATTGGACCGATTGCCAACAATTATGACCTTTCACTTACGGGTGATGCTATCCGGTGCGATTCAAGACAGAGCAGTTAATCCTCCCATATAAGCAGTGATTGCTGAGTCAGAATAATGTTGTTTTTATTGCCTTTTCAGAATGCGTTATCATCAAAATGACCGAAATAGTATTTCTTTCTTTGCATTTTAACGTAAAAGAATGATCCTTTAAATATTGTTACAAAGCTTATCCGCAAGAACCGTTTTATTATCGGAGGAAAATTTCGACTATATCGATCTCGTTACCTGCCGGGCATTAGCGCACGCGTACCGTTGTGCGGTGCAAGCGAATGTTCGATTAAGATCGCGATAAACACCGCCCGGAATCGCTTCGTTGACTGACCTTCCGCAAAATTGTTCTGGTTTTGCAGCTGGATGGATCCCACAGCTTTCCTGTCCTGTCCGGTCACTCACACTGGTCGGTGATATCGGTGTCGGTGAAGGACGGGAGGTATTAATCGTCCCTCGCACCTCTCCCTTACCGCTTTATCACATGCAACGTTGGCCGTGACGCTTCTAGCTCGATGGGATGGGTGGTTATAGTTTGGGATTTGGAAAAAAAAGAACCGACGCTCTGAGTTTGCTCTGAGGGCGGTCGATCGTGATGCTCCCGCTGATGGATGATAAGCGGAGAAGCCTGAGGGTTGGCGATGTCAAACAGAGGGGGGCAAAGAAAGAATGCTAGCTGACCAAGAAGAGAAGTAGCACAAACAAGAAAAGGAATCTATAGTAAGCGCTGGTCGTGAATTTGAAACCCCGCAGGACACACAACCAGGGCTGAGGGAAAAAAATAGGTGGTGAAAGATTTGCGTCGATCTAAGCCCCCAACCCCCCCTCCCCCCGTCTAACCGTCGACACGATCGACCCGAAACACGGTCGATCCCTTTCCTTACTTCCCATTTTTGCAGCATTGTCCTTCTTCGATTCCACCCACTATCTGCGTATCGGGAGGGCTGGCGTGCGATTAATAAAGAAAGGTATCGAAAAAGGCTGCGCCAGTTACGCGACGAAGGGGGGGGGGGGGGAAAAAAAA
>KZ061984.1:163886-178118 GCA_002091835.1 Anopheles maculatus
GGGGGGCCCGTTGCGGGGGGGGGGGGGGGGGGGGGGGAAAGAAAATCACGCATTCACCCTGCTGAATGGGGTGAGGGGGACACCCTTCTGCAATCACCCCGCCCCACCATTTGTTTGGCTCGTTGTCGCGGTGGGTGGATACGCGGGTAGTAAGCTTGCGTCCGTCGAGCTTTTTTGCTCGATTTTTCACCGTTCACCGTTCGGTTGCGCGATTTTCTACCCCGTAAGCGATGGGTTGGCGCATGTTTTGTGCATGTTTGTGCGCGTACCGTTTTTTTTCACCCCCTTTTGTCCGCATTTTTCCCTCCCCCACGAGCACCATAGAAAAACCGAAAGATTTAAAATGGAAAAATGGAACAAACAAAAACAAAATCGATGGAAAACACATAAAATAACAACTTAAACAAAATATGGTGCGTTGTGGGGAAGGAGGGTGGGGGGTGAAAATGGTCGTCGATGCTACCACTTACTCGTAATTTTTTTACTTTTTACTTTTAAACTCATATTATCAGAGTAAAAATATCGTAAAGATAATTCCGTCCTTCTCAAACCTGTGTTGGGGTAAGAGGTGGGACTTATCATCATCTTGTGCGCCCAAGCGACTGCTTCGGGCAGCATAGAGCACCACAGATCGTAAAAAAACCCCCCCACACACACACACACTGGAGGGATGTGAGGGGAGAGGGAGGAAGGGAGGGCGGGTAAGGAAAAGGAAGACAACACCGTGTGTGCGAACCCCCTTATTGAAACGGGTCGCCGGGAATCGCCGGGCCACGGTTCACGACCGATCGATCACGACGCAGTTGCAGCGTCGGTGCATATTTGCGGGCGACGATGCGTCCCGGGCGATGGCGCGATTTGCAGGTCGCGATAGTGTTCGGTTTCAATCTTCGGTCCATGTTGCAATCCCTTCCCCCCTCCTCCTCCTCCTCCACACTACCTTAGGCTGTGGAGGAGTGAGCAATGTTTGAGTTTTGTCGTCATTTTCCTACCGCGAAGATTCGTTCGGCGCTCACAACGAATAGGATACAACCATAAGCGTTTTATAAAAAGGTTAGGGGAGTACGCTTTACCTTTGAAAATGATCCCACAATCCATTTCGCTAGCCTAAATTAACTAAATTAGGTAAAAAGGAGAAACAAGGTTTTTTGTGTTGGGTTCGTCGCTTGTGGAAATTTTTTGATTTTAATTCCAGTTTTTTTTCGTTTAAACGTCACATTTTTTACGCAAATGCTGTCAAACAAAAACCAAACTGTTTGGCGTATTATTTCACACCAGTTTATTTATAAAATATCCCTTAAAGAACGTGTGAAGATGCATGAAACACAACAAATAAGGTACCGTTTTGGTCTGGTTAAACGTTTCTCCACGTCCGAATTCTTCCCCCGAAAAACAAAAAAACGGACCATCAGCCACAAGCAAAAAATCGGAGCATCGAACGGCAAAGATGGGTTTAAAAAAAAGTGCATCAAACAGCCCCTACTGCAGGCGCTTATGCAACGCGACGCATACTGCTTGCGCTCGGCTTCGGCAATTGCCTTTCGGCCGTACCACATCGCGTCAGTTTCGCCCTCTCTCGCGCTCTGCTACACGCTCTCCACAGCATCCTTCCTTTGTGCCTCGTTCTGTTCACATCTTTGAGCCTTTTTTGCTTTATTATTTTTAACTTTCAATTTTTATGACCCCCATCGGCCCCGTACGACAGCATCTTCGCTCGCGAAGAGTCTCGCTTCGTAAACGTTTTTACGCTACGCTGGCAGTGTGGTTTCTTCTTGCCGGGTTTTTTTTTAGTGTTTTTCGCACACTGTCCACGTTACCATTGCTTGGGGCGGTTGGTGCCTTGGTGATTATGTGAATGCAGCGAGCGATGCGAACCACAGCTTCCCATCAAACTGGCCAACGCGTATTTTTACGAGCTGTTCGCTTAGGTCAGGTTCATGGTTTCGGTGCTCTGTGCCGCACCGTTCGGATGGGTTCGTCGCTTGGCCTCCTTAAAATCCCTGACCTAGTGTAAAGCGGTTTCTTTTTGTACGCTGTTTTTGGAAGCAACAACAAAAACAATGTGCGTAAAATCTTCTTTTTTTATGGTAAACTAATAAAGAATAGTTGAAAAATAAAATAAAATAAAGTCGAGGAAAAACAAAAGAGATGGTGAAACGTATATTGCAAAACTTCAATTACACACCCTGGAAGTTCATTGACCCGGTAGCTCACCCACTCAAAAAGCAAAAAAAAACGATATAAAATAGAGGCAGTAACAGGAGCAACACAAAAACTGGCCCCAAAAATCAACCAACTTTGACATGGGTAAAGGTGTAAAACAAACCGAGCACAAGACAACCAATGAAACGACGAATACGTAAACAAAAAACGGCAAGAATGCAGTGCATTTGCAGTGAGCAAAAAAAAAGCAAGAAAACCAATTGCACAACTAAGACAAAACAAATCGACAAACAGTTGGTCAGTTGGGTGTTTCTTTCGTGTATTTTATTGTTTGTTGTTACCCTTGCGTTTTTTTTTTTGTTTGTTGTTGGTTCAAACCCTTGCCAGCTTTTTTCTCTCGCTCTCTCGCTCTCTCTCTCTCTCTCTCTCTTTCTCCCTACACTTCCACCGAGCTGTTGCACAACAAATGCTACCCATTCCGTGGCACGCGTATCCCTTGCTGTAGGTGTCTTTTGCTGTTTGGTGTGCGATTTTGGTGTTTTCTTTTAATTTGGGTGTTGTCTTCTGTCGAACGATGTTAGTGTTGTTCTATCGGCCAACATTTGGGCACAAAAAAAGGGCTTCTAGTGTGGCAAAACATAACCGAAACACACACACACACGCACAGTGGAGGGTGGCCCGTTGGTGCCTGTTACGTTGTCTGTACGTCTGTCCTACAATGGGCGATCGGTACCATCAGTCACCATCAGTAGGAACCGCGCTAACCGGCGGTTTCCTGGGTGGGAAGGTTTTGCCCCGTTTTGGTCAGTTGGTTTGCAGTCGACGGGGTCGATGAACTTTTTCGGATGGTAGCGAACATAGCATTGCAAACTCTCCCTCAACCGTAAGAGCAGCGGCAAACGGGGCTGTGTGGACCCCTTTTATCTGTAGCGTTTTATCTGCGCGCGCGCTGAGTTTTTCCACGTTGACGTACTGTCCGTTGCATATTCGGGCGGGCCGGGGTTTTCTAAGGTTCTTATACGCACGAATGTTTGAACGTTCCGAAAGTACGGGTGTTTTGCGGTACCCCATTTCGGGTGTCTTTGGGGGACAAGCACAGGCTTGTAGCGACCCTTGAGTCCTTTTAATATGGTCCTGAACTTTGACATCTGATTGCGCCCTCATTGGGGAATACTAAATCTGCTCCGACATAAGCTTCTCATTGCTCCTGACGCTTAAGTGCCACTATTAAAAACTATGACGAGAAATCCTGAGGGTTTTGGAGCAGGTAGGAATCAGACCTCAAATTGGCGAGACTTCCGCGACTAGGGCTATTTTGATATGAGAAGGTTTGTTACTAAGTCAACTCACCCTGTGTCTGGTTTGTGGGATTGGAACATTTAGTGTAACTGCTGACCGAAATCTCCAATGCTGTTAGTATGTCGCGCAGCTAGAGAAAGGCTTCTTACTCGTATCGTTGTAACTGAGAAGCTCTAAAAGGACCTGGAAGAAGTCTTGTAGCATTTGATTGGTAGTATTTTAGATGGTTTTGAATTAACCAATACATCTAGGGTACATTAGGAGTCCCGTAGGATGCCAAGAGCAAAAGGACAACTAGCCGATCAATCTAGCCCAAGTTTTTATGTTTCCTCGTATACCCAGAACCTCAGATATTTGGAATGTTTATGCTCTATAGACTTATTGAATCGATGTAGGGCATCGAGTGCTTATACTATCCTTCGAGAGACTTCGAATCCTTACTCATACCGGTGCGGTGTGACGGGCTGGTGGCTGAACTATTCAAGATGGGCCCGAAGAGGCTTGCCGCGATCATGCATCGGCTGATTGTTCGGAAAGTGGATGTTATTCACCCAGTGTACAAAAAGGGCGACAGACTGGACTGTGCTAACTTCCGAGCCATCACAGTCGTGATTGCTGCCTACAAGATCCTGTCCCGAATACTCTTCTGCAGACTTGCGCCCCTTGCTACAGATTTCGTCGGTAGCTACCAAGCTGGATTTGTTGGAGGGAAATCCACTACCGACCAAATCTTCACTCTACGGCAGATCCTCCAGAAGTGCCGGGAGCACCAGATCCCCACGCACCACCTGTTCATCGACTTCAAGGCAGCCTACGACACCATAAGCGTACTGAGCTATGGAACATCATGCGGCAGTACGGTTTCCCTGCGAAACTGGTACGGCTGTTGAGGGCTACAATGGACGGTGTGCAGTGCAAGGTGAGAGTGTCGAACATGCTGTCGGAATCGTTCGAATCTCACAGGGGACTGAGGCAAGGGGACGGACTCTCCTGTTTGCTGTTCAACATCGCTCTGGAAGGTGTCATGCGAAGCACGGGCTTCGACATCAGGGGCACGATTTTCGCCCGATCTCTCCAATTCCTTGGGTTCGCGGATGACATCGACATCATCGGGCGAACATCTGCGGCGGTGTGCGAAGCGTACACCCGACTGAAACGCGAGGCCGATAGGATTGGATTGAGGATCAATGCGACGAAGACAAAGTACCTGCTTGCCGGAGGCTCTGACCGTGATAGAGCACGACTCGGAAGCAGAGTATTAGTTGACGGCGACGATCTCGAGGTAGTAGAGGAGTTCTGCTACCTTGGCACGATCGTAACTTCGGATAACAACGTAAGCAGTGGAATCCGAAGGCGCATTGTTCAGGGGAATCGTGCCTACTACGGACTCCACAAACTACTGAGATCCAGAAGACTCCAACATCGTACGAAATGCGCCATATAGCGTACACTGATACGGCCGGTAGTCCTCTACGGGCACGAGTCCTGGACTATGCTGGCGGAGGACGCCAATGCACTCGCCATTTTCGAACGGCGGGTGCTACGGACTATCTTTGGCGGTGTGTGCGAGCAGGGCGTGTGGAGAAGGAGAATGAACCAAGAGCTAGCTGAGCTGTTTGACGATGCAGACATACTGACGGTTGCTAAAGCCGGAAGGATACGCTTGTTGCCAGGAAGGTGCTCGTCAGCGACCCGTTCGGCACGAGGCACAGAGGAGCACAGCGAGCTCGCTGGCTGGATCAAGTGGAGTCAGACCTAAGGGATATCGGATGCAGCCGGGGGTGGAGGAATGCAGTTATGGACCGAGTTTCCTGGAAACGAATTGGACGCCAGGCCATGCCTACAAGACGTGCTCCGTAGGAGCAGGCCAAGAAAGAAAGAAGACCAGTGCGATATTACTACATACTCGTATCAAAAGAAGAACTGAGATTCTTGAAGGAGAATGCACGACTGCACGTGACATCAAACGAAACTCTAAATAGAGAAGACGTCGAGGGATTTTTGGAGATGTTAATCAGGACCCAGGAAAGACGATTTTATGATAACCAGCGTACTTAAGGACACTATCGGAGGGAAGCACATGAGCTGGAATTAACAGGGGACTCAAAGAACTACCCTGAAGGACACCCGACGATCCAACAAATAGACCAGGAAAAGAATCCTGAAGTTTAACCTTGACTCGTGCTTCTGTGGAGACAGTAACGTACCAACGACAGAACATCCCAGGAGCAATCTTTCCAATTTGGTGATTTAAGATCAATAGGAATACTGTCAAATGGATCCTTCAAAGTCAGTATAGGGGTCGCATGATGACCTAAGCCTATTTTGTTGACGCCTAAGTGGCTAAAATACGCTGCAACCTCTCCTTACAAAACGGACATTTTATTGTGATAGGTGATTTCTCGAGCTTCTATGGCAAGATCAGCTCTTGTTACCGATGTTCTAGAAATGTAAACAAATTGATTTTAATGAAATAATAACTACAAAACAATTTATTTTGTCTAGAAGTACTGTTTACGCTTAGATATTGCCTGTTATTACTGTTGCTGTTATTCCTGTTAAGTTTGTGACAGAAGGTGGCCTAAACCTTTAAGATTTTCAAGCTGAAGTCATTATAGACCTCATATACGGACATGTCTTGAAACAGCGACGAAACAAGGGACATTAGGTTAGACGAGGGAGAACGATTAAAAGTCATATGAAGATCCGCTCCGATAAGAATTATGTCTCAAGAAAGGAGTGGAGAAAACTCTTAATAAACTATTTTTCCTATCAAATGTGTAGTAATAGACGTTATTAATGCATTTTTTGACGTGCGTACAAAGTAGTGATGAATGCATCAGTGCAATTTAACTGTGACATATGCTGTCAGTAACATCTTCAAGCTATTTTTGTTGTTGTTGAATAGCATAATTTGTGAGAATAGATGTAAAGTTAAGTGAAAAACGAACAACTCGAGCTACTCATTAACGACGCTGGTTGAAAGATACGGCAAACAGCTTGCTCGTTTGCTGAGCACATATAAAAACAGGCACCGGAACTCCCCTCTTTTGTTTTTGCACCTAACCCTCACACCTTCCCAAACCCTTCCCCACCTCCACTCCATCACGCTGGTCGCGATTCGGTTTGTGATGCATTTCTAACCCTCGGTGGCACGTGGTAGAACGCTTCAAGGCACGCTGCAACACGCTGGAGAAGAAAACACTACCAGAAAGTCACACACACAGACCGCCCGGTACCGGGACGCCATCTGGCAACACACGAAACGAAGGAAGCAGTAGAAAACAACAAACGCCAAAACTCCAAACATCAAACCGGTAGACGCACTGAAGAACAACCGAAAAAATGCACCCAAAATAATAATAACACACATCACGAGAGAGCGAGAGAGAGAGCGAGAGAGAGAGAGGGAGAGGGTTGCAAAAACGCAACAACCAACAAAAAAAAAACGGTCAGATGCATCGCATGCATTTGTGCGCTCGGTTGCATAATGCTCACCTTGCCCTCCTTCAACTTGCCCCCCCCGCCCCAGTGCCAAGCTCAGGCAAAAAAGGAATTCGGCAACGACAACAACACGAGAACGGATGCATGTTGCGCAATCCGATTCTTCCTGTTCGGTTGTTTGTGTGTTTGTGTGTGTGTGTGTAGGTGGGTAACCCTCACTCCCCCTGTTCCATTATGTCCTTGTCCTTGTTCTTCGCAACCACGGGCAGTGGGAAGCGGGCCGTGGAGTCGCAAATGAAGCGCAAAACCCGTGGCTAGCGGAAACGTATCGAACCCGGCCGAAAACAGATGGGTGTACTGAAAGGAATGGAAGGAGGGGCGAGAGAGGGAAGGAGGGGAAGGGTGGTGGAGGGCGGTGGGGACTGTAAGTAGCATTGAACATTGGAGCTAGGAGCTGCATTACGCCATCGTGCACGTGTCTTACATCATTCAACTCTTCTTTGTTTTGTTTTTTTCGGCAGTTTGTTGGATAGAGAAAGAGAAGAGCAAAGAAACGGAAAGAGCGAAAGGAATGAGGCGCGTACTAACACACCGGCCCCATACACACACCGATAGATTGGTAGGTAACGGAAAGAGCGAAAGGAATGAGGCGCGTACTAACACACCGGCCCCATACAAACACCGATAGATTGGTAGGTAGTTTTTGGTAAGAATGTAACGCAACATTTCGGGGGCTTTCTTTTTTTTTTTAAATGATGTTTTAGATACAACTGTCAAGGCAATACTGTCACGAATCAACTGTCAAACATTTGTATTTTAGTAAACGTACAGCAGTGTTTTTCGCGCTGCTTGTGCTAGATGATCTAAGATACAGTGATGGACATTAAAATAAGTTCACCAAAGAGCAACAAGAAAGCAAAAACAGCGCCAGAACAACTCCACAATCAAAGATAATCTCTCTCTCTCGCTCTTAATAATCGATCACAGCGAGGAATTAACGATCAAATTGTTTCCTAGTTGCAAAACGTTTCTCTGTTTGTATGATGTCAAATCAAGTGAATAGATGCTCTTTCTCCTTCCGTCTCCTTGCGTTCTCTAGGCTAGTGTCTTAAGTCCTTTATCCTGTTCCTCAATGACGCTAGTTCTGTCTAACCTTCGTATATCGCCAAAGTGTTTTTGACCGTTTTTCAACCCTCATTTTTTTATCCTGAAGAGTGTCAAGTCGAGGGGGCGGCCCGGTGGTAGATGCGACAGCGGTGCCGGTCTTCACACGGCAGGACCGAGGTTCAAGTCTCATCTGTGCCGTTTCCCCCATAGTGAGGACTGACTATCCAACTGTGCGGTAACAATAAGTCTAGTAAGCCAGAAATGGCAGGCATGACCTAAGAGGTCGTTAGGCCAAGAAAGAAGAAGAGAGTGTCAAGTCGTTTCGATTGCAAGGACTGTAGGTGTATGTCTTGATAGTGGTTTCAAGAGCCTGGGTATCTCTTAAACTTATTGTTTGTCCTCACACTAATCAGGACGCTTCGAGCTCGCACTGCAGAGAGATCTTTTTCCAGGTTTGCTGTCCACCAATGTTTTCGGTGTGATCATTCAGCATTCTGCCCGATTATGAGTCTCGATGTTATCTGCTGGGTCTACCCCGTCACTCTCTCTCCACGTCTGTCGATCCCACTCCCAAACCTTGAGTAGAGATGCTCTTCCTTTGCTATACTCCCGTTCTCTATTCCTAAGTCATCTAGGTTGAGCTTTAAGTTTAAGTTTTCGAGACAAATCGTTAAGGGTAAGGCTGCCATAAATAAAAAGGGCATACGAAATACAGCCATTCTCTTCCAAGTTGTTGAGTTGATCTGTTCCTTTGAGCTGAGTTTACAGGATTGCTGTTTTGGTGCTACCATTAAACTCTTTAAAGAAATCTTCAAAGTTCCTCACTCCTTCAGCAGCGCTCAATAAGGCACGGCGATGCTTTCTTTCTTGCTATAAAACTGCTCCAGCAGTTCCCCATTTCGTGGAAGCGTGTGAGTTTTGCTTATCTTGCCGGCGGCCCACCATACCAGACGTTGATTTCCCGCTGCACGATAAATACCCATCCCGTCAGTTCGATGAACTTGGCCGGGCAGCAGCACCAACCAAACGGCCGTACGCATCTACAGGCTGCCCCATAAAAAGACGGTTGCCGTGCTCTGTCTCTGTCTGTCACCGATCCAGCTATTGTAGAAATGTCTTGAACGCCCGCAAAACAACGGCATCGCATAGTCTCGAACGCTCTCTGGTCTCCGTTTCCCGCTCTCGCTCTACATCAAACAACAACAAAAAACGGAACCATCAAGATATTGCTCACCTTCACCAAGAATGTACGGGATAATACGTGTCTGCGTGCGTGCGGACGTCGGTATGTGAGAAAGAGAGGATGCTTCGAGCCGAAAAATTAAACAAACAAAAAAAAACAAAACCCTCAGACCGATTGTGCAACAAAGTTTGATTCAACCAACGCGCCTTTATCCTTTCGGAGCCTCCGGTTTTGGCGTGCTTTACACGTCTGAAGCTGGGCGCACATCACTGCAAAAGGGTACCGTGTGTGTGTGTGCGCGTCTGTGTGGGTCGTTTTTCCGTTGCCCAAAACACACCAACGAAATCAGAACAAAACGACCGTAAGCTGTGCTGCGTAAATCGTGCGATACCCCGATACCACGGGTAAGTATTGTGATAGGTCGGGATGGGTTTGGCTCGTCTTGCGGATGAACGCACACCAACGCACGGAAGTTTAAGATTAAAGATGCGATGCTTTAAGACGCATTATAGTATTTCTTTGTTTGACTGAACTGTGCACCTTGTACGGTGACAGCTGTCATGCAGTACTGTTTAGTATGTTGAGAACTGTCAAAACGCTCGAAAATAGAGATTAATGGGAGCTGTATTTTGCTATAAGTTTGCTATAAAAGAGCTGTCAGAATAGAGGCATTAGAGTGACTGTCATCCAAACTGTCGGCTATCCTTCGGGATGATAAGATTTGCTTCAGAAAATATCTAAAAAGTGTACACCTTTTCTAAAAACCCTTTTAGGATTCAATTTTCTAAAAAAATAAAAACAGACCATCTTCCAAGCTGCTTCCAGTTCACGCAGAGGTCATACGCCCGAATATAATGGGTTCCTTACACCCGTTCGTGTGTACATCCTTGCCAGGGCCCGGTGTAATGGGATCGATAAGGATGCGTACGACGGCATTACGACCATGTATAGACGGGTTTCTCCTTTGCCACCCTGACGCTAGGACGCGATGACTCGCGGAGGCTGTTGATCCAGTCAATTGAACGTGTTCGGCGTGTCCTGCCAGAAACTTCCAAACGGTCCTTTGTCCTTTTGCGAAGCGACCTGCGTCTGCTGCTTCTTCCGTTGCAGTTGTTGTTTGTGTGAGTCTCGCAAGCCAGTGCAAGCCGTACGTGTTTTTTTTTGTTCATTCTGCCAGATAAATATATAATAATACGTCTGATTATTTTTCTCTCTCACCTTCGGCCGTATCCTTAATCTTCTCTTTCTCATTCGCACGCTCTCTCTCTCGCATCAGCCCGTGCAGGCTCTACAGTGTTGCCTGTACGATTGCCGAAAATATGTTACCCAAAAAGAAAGACTCAAAACCAACGCCAAAAAGGATACTTGAGCCCTTCCCTACTTCTCTTTCTCCCTTTCTCACCCTCTCTCTTTTACTATCTCCTTTTCTCTCACGTCTTGCGGGCGTCTTTACTCGGTAGTCGTTGTTTTTTTTTGTTTTCGTTTGCCAGGCCTGAACTTCGGCGTGAACTTCGGCTGCTTCGTCTACCAAACCGACCAGCCTGGTTCAACGGAGGTCAGTCACACCTCCCCGAGTCAGGCCGTGTACCGTTTTATTTCGTTTGCGTTATATGCTCAGTCGTTCCCTTCCGAACCTCCGGTCGACCCACCAAAAAACCAACGGAGGCTTTCGGGCGCGTGCTGAAAGTTTGACAGGAGCAAGCAGCAGTGACAGGGCGCACGAGATCCCTTGTGAAGATGCACACGACAGAGAGAGAGAGAGAGAGAAAGAGAGTAGAGTGGGTGCGAGTTTTGTGCAAAAACAACTTATCGGACTTTTGGCTGTTGACTTTTCTGCAACCCGGCCATCAGACGGGAGACAGATTAATCCCTCCTTCTCTCTCTCTCTCTTCCTGAGTCTTCTTGCCTCGTCTAACGATCCTGTATGGGAAGATGTGTTGCAGCCTTTTTCTGGCCTTCGAAGGTTCACGATTAGAAGAGGATATTTATTGACCGTTACGCCAGGATTAGCACTGGGGAACATGCCGCCTTACGTACAAGAAAAGGTTGTTCAACCGGCTGCCTGGGGTTGAATCGAACTGGTAAAGGCCACGCGTTTTATCGACTCTACCAGACATCTTCAGGAAGAGTTTTTTTGTCTAATGATGATGTTGTTAGGGGTATTGCTTCAAAAAATGCCTTCAGAATCAATTTTATTTATAGCAGATCAAGATGGAGCTAATAATTTGTAGCATTTTCTAATAGATTTAGGTCTTGCGATGGACGTCTCGTGCAGGAGAGAGAGAGAAAGAGAGTAGAGTGGGTGCGAGTTTTGTGCAAAAACAACTTATCGGACTTTTGGCTGTTGACTTTTCTGCAACCCGGCCATCAGGGGAGACAGATTAATCCCTCCTTCTCTCTCTCTCTCTTCCTGAGTCTTCTTGCCTCGTCTAACGATCCTGTATGGGAAGATGTGTTGCAGCCTTTTTCTGGCCTTCGAAGGTTCACGATTAGAAGAGGATATTTATTGACCGTTACGCCAGGATTAGCACTGGGGAACATGCCGCCTTACGTACAAGAAAAGGTTGTTCAACCGGCTGCCTGGGGTTGAGTTGAACTGGTAAAGGCCACGCGTTTTTTCGACTCTACCAGACATCTTCAGGAAGAGTTTTTTTTTGTCTAATGATGATGTTGTTAGGGGTATTGCTTCAAAAAATGTCTTCAGAATCAAATTTATTTATAGCAGATCAAGATGGAGCTAATAATTTGTAGCATTTTCTAATAGATTTAGGTCTTGCGATGGACGTCTCGTGCAGTCGTGCGTCCATCTGCTGCACCAAGGAACAGGTATCCTACATGTTCTCTTCTCTTTGAGCTCTAAAGCCAAATAAGTAGAAGAAAGAAAATGGCCATCAATTCAATTCTGAAAGTTACGTGTAGCTCCAACCCGCACGCCATTTTATTATGTCTTTATATAGGATGAGGTCCAAAGTATTTCAATGGCAAAGAAGATCCAACACTCAGCAGTGACTCAGCATGACCAGGTTTTGATTTCTTTCTAGACCCTGTTGTATTGACAAAGAAGAGAAAGAATTTTTCTAGCCGATTAGATTAGAGCAAAAATGAATAGATGTCACTTATATTTATAGCATTATAGCAATCATTTACGTATATTTTATTGTAATTTAGCAGCTTTATCCTCAGGAGTCCTTGTTATCTTGAGGCTCTAGATCCCTTTACGTTTAATGCTAATTGTTGGAAGTCCCTGACGTTAAAAAACCGTCTGGGGGAAGTCGTAGTGGTGATATCGTATAAATACCCGTTCGGGCTTTGTCTCCCTGTATCTAACTAAAGGTAAATCAAGTTGAGGTAGCAAGATATGGTAGACTTAATCCTAAAAGATCTTTCGAGTTCGTAGTTTCGTAAGTAGAGTATCGAGGAACAGAATAATGATCCTGATGGATTAAATTATAGCAGTTGGATGTCTCTGACATTTAGTTGCATGTGCAATTCTCGAATTTTGATTATAGCATCACGTCTACCTTAAAGGATCTGCAACACAAGATCCTAAACTCTTCACTAGAACTCTAAAAAATCATTCTCGGATTTCAGATGGTGGATGGCGTAGTGAACGGAGGCAGAGGAAGAGTTAAAATCAAAAAGGAGAAACCATAACGAGTGAAAATTGTTCCTGAGCACGGTCCTGTCTATTTTCTCAGGACCCTTAACCAATAAATTTGGTCTCGCACTTCGTAGGAGCTATCACAGCACTATACCTAACACTCATCAACAATCTATAATTGCGGGATTGACGTCATATTTTGCGGCACTAATCAGACTCGCAATGACAGAAGCGATGATTCGCATAGTTTGAATTCCTGGATGTTTTGGAACCACCTCTGATCTTATTTTGTGAATAGTACTCTAACATTGTCGTCTTGCAGTATGAAAACCACCTGACATTTGAGTATTTATGAGTCCAATTGCTCTCAACTATAAAACACATATTCTTTGAACTTCCTGGGAACTCTGGATGTCCAGACAATAGAGGTGCCAGGGTTTAACAAGGCAAGTGGTGATATCAAATCTACGAAGGATTTGATTGAGTAAAAAAAAAGGTCAGAAGGTGTAGTGCTAGAGAACATGGAGGATTCATACAGCTTACTCCGATAATTATAGCATTATAGCATGATATCTAGCGTTACTAGCACTGGATCTTTAGTACAATTGACGAGTTTTAATCTTTTACGCTTTAATTTCTAAATAGACGTAGCTTCTGAAGCTCGTTACTCATTTCACCAGCGCTGTCTACTAATGAATCCTTATAGTCTTACCCAGACTACCGACCGAGCAAAAGGAAAAGTGATGCGTAGTCAGGCGGGTACTTGCAGATCGAACTCTACCGATTGCCGCTGTCCCAAAAAGAAAAAGAGTATCAAACCGATGGATTGAAATTGCGCATCGGCATGCAATCCGGCCGGTAACTTCAAGCTGACCCGCCGCGCACAAAACAAAAACAAAAAAAACCAAACGCCCCAAAACCGTCTAAAGGCTGCTGACGTGAGAACCTAACTGGGAGAACATTTCGTTGTAGTAAAACCCTTACCGAAAGGGTCACCGGCCTGTCTGTCTGCATTGGACAACACCCTGCCTACCTTCGCGTTCGCGCTACTACGCACCACTACGCGCGCGCCAACCCTGCCATCCCTCTTCGAGCCGCCAACGTTCGTCCATGTTGGGCAGGCTCGAGCTGGGGTTGGCGTGAAGCGAATTCATATATATATATATTCGGGTCCTCATTCGTCGAGGTCGTACCCTTGCCATTACAAGCAAGATTGCCGACCGACCGGGCAAGCCTCCCAGACATAACAACAACCCTACCTCAGCACTCCTCTCCCCCCCCCCATCCACCGGGCTGGCCAGACGAACTTACCGCCCGTCACGGTCTCCTTTCGCGTGAATGTTGCGGCCCGGCATCCCCAAAGGAGGTTCCAAAAATACTTCTCCACATCACACTCCCCACACACACACACACACACACATGATGTGGGGGAGGA